>JARHVA010007299.1:330000-709939 GCA_037957365.1 Torreya grandis | reverse complement strand
GGTATCATAGGTGACATAGATGATCTTGGCATATCAAATAACAATTTTATATTAATTTCACTTGCTAATCATCTGTCCCTCATCCATAATTATCCCTAATCAGTATATCTTCAATCCTCATTATCCCTAATTAAATATTTATTGACCCTTACCATTCATCATCATCTCTAATGACTTATGTATTGAGCCTCACTATATATCATCATCCCTAATCACTCCATCATAACTTATAATCCCTAATCACTCCCAAATAAGCTTAGTAATCCTTAATCACTCCCTCATCCCTAATAATTCCTTCATTGAATCTCATAATCCCTCATCATCCCTAATGACTCCCTCATCATCCATAATCATTCCCTTATTGACCCTCATCATCCCTAATCACTCTCACCTCATCCGTCATAATCCATATTCACACCCTCCTTTTTCTTAGTGACCCTAACCATCCCTCATCATCCCTATTCACTCCCTCATTTTTCCTCACCATCCATCAACATCTATAATGATTCCCTCATCATCCCTTCTTCGTCCATCCTTTTCCTTCTCCATCCCTAATCACTCCCTCTAATACATTGATGGTAGTTTTTCAAAATTGGATTAGGTTAAAAATATAAATTTTTATCACTCAAATAAGTCCCAAGGAAACCCTTCTTTCATTCATATTATTTCACTCAAATAAGGTACTCATTGATATCATCTGATTATCTTAGGTGCAATAGATTTTTGCTTACGTTAGATTAGATTTGGTATATATCAGTTTGGGTTGGGAAATACACTACTATATTGGTGACCACATATCTATATATATGTAAATCTAGTATACTATGGACATACTCTCAATGACATATGGATAAAGGGATATGTAAATTACGGGGATGGGATTGAAATTATCAACCAATCTCTAGTCACCCCTATCTATATAGATATAAAAATGGATTCTCATCTATAGGATTGGGATTATTAGATATCCAAATCCTAATATAGTGTAAGTAATAAATTTGAATCTCATCATTTTCTTTCTTTCCTACTTAGTAATTATATCTTAGGGTTATAGATATACACTCTCTCCATGATCCAAACATGGATATCCATATAGACATTTGAATCCCACTAGATAATCAAATGATATCTCTAATTTCCTTATTTGTGTGAAATATGATGAGTGAAATACTAGTTTATTTAGGTCTTATTTGAGTAATTAAAATTTTGAATTTGAACATAAGCCAATATAGCACAAATGGGAAACTCTTATAACCACCATCATAGTATTAGAGGGGTGATTAAAGATGAATAGGTGATGTAGGAGAATCTTGAGTTTTGAGAAATAATTCATCAAAAAAAACAAAGTGCATTTTTTATTTTCATTACTTGCTTCTATGTCTCAGTTTTGGTGTGCTTCATTGGGTTAGATTATTTTGGGTTAATGTCCATGTTGGTTATTGAAACTTTAACTTTCAATATACATACATGCATAGTTGTGTTTGTCTCAGAGTTCTTATTGAGAAAATCCAACTTTTATGTTGGTTGGTTTTCTCTTCAGTGAGATGTTATAAATTGTGCATTTTTAATTTTAATTACATCAATAAATTCAGTCTTGGTGAATTTTTTTTTTCACTTCCTATGTTTTTCAAGGATTCCTTCCATGATTGTAACTTCAAATTTTTTTTATGGACTTGTGTCTTTTTCAAAATTCATAGTTTTATTTGGTAAAAAAAATCTCACATGGGTCTGTAGATGCCTTTAATGTTACTTGATAGTGGTAATTGAAGTGGTGAATCTCACATAAGAATTTACTTGTTTTATCTCTTTTGGTGATCATATTTATTCCTTCGATGGAGTATCTTAGAAACTCAAGTAAAAAGTAATTTATCTATTTTTGAATTAACACCCACATAACTATATGTTGGAATATAGTATAAGAATGGATTGATCAAATATTTATTCCATATTAATCCTTGAATTTGATAAGTTGATTCACATAGTGGTATCTAGTAAGGTAAGAAACAATGGGTAATGAGGAATCAATATGGTATTTTAATATGTTATATGAATTTTGAAATCCCTTAGACATTATATACATACAAGTTTTTTCATAGTGGCAAATTGGTTATATAAATCTTGATGGAGTCATGAGCAAGGCAAATGTTTTAATGTGGTGTTATGCATTGTCTAAAATAGGTTGGGTCTCATCCTTATTTAAATTTTCTCTTATTACCAAAATGAAACCTGATAGGTCTACATTTTGTATAATACTTAAAATCATAATTGTGTCTTATAGTGAAAAACATATTAATTATCTTTTATTGTGCTTTGTGTAAAACTAGATTTGAACCACCCATAGGAGAGTAATGGGTTTGGTCTTTCATTTGTCTCATGCATTTATGGAAAACACATGTGATGATATCAAAGCATTGGGAGAAGACAAAGGAATGGGAGGATAATTTCATTTGGCACCCATTTTCATCCTTATAATAAAATAAACACTTCATTATAGGGGTCAGCTTGAAAAAAAGATGAGAAGATGAAAATTACATGATAATTTGATTGTCTTCATCTAAGAGGTTTATTATACTACCATTACAAATGTAAAACTATTTTTCTATGAAATATAGGTGTTTGTATATTATTTTCCTCCATGTTTTGTATGTAATAACCCAAATAGTGGCATGTATTAAATCTAAATTTATGTGTATTAATGCAAGTATTTTTATCTTTGTTATGTGAACATCAATTGCTTGATGAAATGTACGCATGCATGTTTGCCTTATTAAACCCATTAAACATAGGATTTAATGATGGTCCTTAAATAGTCTCCCTCTCTTTATGTGCTCATTAATAGGGATGAGGATATAATGAGTATGGATGATGAGGGACAATGAGGGAGTCATTAGGGATAATGGGGGATAGTTAGAGTCAATTAGTGAGTGATTAGAGATTATGAGGGATGAGGAGGAAGTGATTGAGGATGATTAGTGACAATAAAGTGGTGATTAAGGATGATGAGGGATGGTGAGGGTCAATGAGGGAGTGATTGGATATGATGAGGGATTATGATATTAAGTTAGGGAGTGATTAGGGATGATTAATCCCAATGAATCAATGATTAAGGATGATGAGGGAGTGATTAGAGATGATGAGGAAGTGATTATATATGGTGAGGATCAATGAGGGACTAGTTAAGGATAATGTGGAATAAAGAGAGAGTGATTAGGGGTGATGAGGGATGAAAAATAAGTGATTAGGGATGAGGGAGGCATGATGAGAAAATTAAATTAGCACAAAGAGGTCATTTTATGTGTGAAGGTCATCAATGTGACCTATGATACCCCAATCAAATAACTTTGGCTAGAATTTAAAGTGACCAGTTTATAAATTTAAATTTTGACAAACTTATGACTCTATTAAATACTATAAATCAATACTTAATATACAAAAAGGGACCATTTTAGATAATTTGGACTTATCTATAGTCCAAATAAAAAGTAAATATCAATAATACACTTAAATTATTCAAAATTTTATAATTTTAAATTCTCTTCAATCTAGTAAATATGGAATAGATCCAAATTATTACTATACTCTTAGAATGAAAATTACATGAAACCCAAAAACTATTCATTTTCAAATATTATCTCCTATCAAATTTAGGGACATAAATCTAGATTATCTAAAATAGTCCTTAAAACCTAAAAAATGACTTTATGTTTACCTGAAAAGCACATCTATTATAATAGTTATACCCTAAAATCTCTAGGTTCAATATTGTGACCCTGTAAATGCCTAATTACTGAGCAAATTACATTTATAAAAAACATCTCCCACATCATAAGACATGTAGTTTTGAGACCAACTCTATCAAATGCAGAGTGATCCTAATTTCTTATATTCTCTATACATAACATTTATTTTAGTAAACCAAATTCTTATATCTCTTTTTTAACTTTTTATCAATTTAAAAGGAATGCGTACATGTTATAGTGTGTGTGTGTGTGTGTGTTCATTTCACATAGCACAAAAGACACACATGGCCCTTTTAATTATTATTTTTTTCTATGAAAACATCATGCATATGACTTATGGCCAAAATGTGTACATGTTATGTGTAAATGTCACCTTAATTATTCCCCAAATCTATGCACCCAAACTAATACAATTTATTACCAACCTTTTCTCACTTTCCCACCTACTTATTCCACCTTGGAGATCTAGATACACACTCTATCCATAGTCTAATAATTCATCATCATATAAATATTTGAATACCACCATACAATCAGATGATATATTTGAGTTCCTTATTTGAGTTAAAGAATATGAGTAAAAGAGGGTTTATTTAGGTCTTATTTGAGTGAGTAAAATTTTTAATTAGAACCTAAGCCATTTGGGTAAAACTGATAAGCTATTTCACCCACCATCAAGGCATTGGAGGAGTGGTTGAGGATGAGGATGGATGAGGAAAGATTGAGTATGGATGATGATGGATTCATTATGGATGATGAAGAACAATGAGGGTCAATGTGGGAGTGATTAGTGATGGAGAGGGAGTGGTTACAAATGATGATGGATAGTAAGGGTCAATGACAGAGTGATTAGTGATGATGATGGATGGGGAGGGAGTGATTAGGGATGATGAATTAATGATTGAGGATGGTGAAGGCTAATGACAGAGTGATTAAGGATGATGAGGGAGTGATTATAGATGATGAGGAATGGTGAGTGTGAATGAGGGATAGATTAGGTATGAGGATGGATGAGGAGGGAATGATTAAGGATGATGAATTAGTGATTATGGATGATCAGGGATGGTGATAATAAATGAGTGAGTGATTAATAATGATTGTGAAGTGATTAGAGATGATGAGGGATGATGAGGGTCAATGAGGGAGTGAATAGGGATGAGGAGGGAATGATTAGGAATGTTGAGGGATGAGGACAAAGTGATTAGGGATGAGGGAGAGATGATCAGAATGTGTTAATTTTAGGTGTGAAGGTCATCAATGTGACCTATGTTTCTCAAATCACACCACTTTGCATTTAATTCAAAGTGATTGGTTTGTAGACTTCAATTTTGACAAAATTTAGACTTCTATAAATGTCAACAAGCAATCTAAAAGACAAAAGAACATAAAAATGACTATATGTTAACCCAAAATAGACATAAATTGCAAAATTTATGCCTTTAAATCCTTGGGTTTAATATTTAAAAACTAAAAATGCCTAAGTACTATTTAGATTCAATTTTGAGGAATTTTCTACCATATTTTAAGGAATGTAGCTATGGGACAAACTTTATTAGATGTAGAGTGACCCTAGTTTATTATATTTACTAAAATAAATTTAAGGAATATAAATGTAAAAATTTAAATTTAAACTTATACTTAAATATTATTTTAGTAAACTTGACCCCCCCACCTTATTCATCCCCTTTTTCCAGTCTACCCCCTTCAATTATTTCATTGAGCTTTAATGTGTATGCGTTATAGTGAATATGCATTATTGCATGTGCATGTTATATCATGTATGAACCTTAGTTGATTAATATTTCAAACACCTACACTTTTGTCAATTCAAATTTTCATAGTAAAAAACATGTATGGACTATATGTATATGCATTATAGTGCATATGCATTATAGGCTCAATGTTTATCAAGCATAAAAAGAATAACATGTATGCATTATTTCTATAACATTTACATGTTATGAAATACTACATATGTCTTATACTAAAATTTCCATGGAAATATCCCATAACTCTATGAACATATCTTGAAGGAGAATTGAGCTCTCTCTTTTCGTATAAGTTTATCTAAAGGGATATTTAGTTTCTTATCTCATAGGTGAATAATGGAGGTCCACAATATAGATACTAAATGATGAGGTAGCATTTTCCCTATAATGGTCACCAATTAGTATGACCAAAATGCCCCATTTTTTAAACTTTCAAATGATGACCCTCTGTGAGTTCAAATCACATATTCATTTCTTGTGTGAAATGAATCAATCCAAGTTTAAGGTAAAAGTCATTATCATAAATCCAAGTAGAAATCAAGGTTTTAAGTAAATAGTTTTCAAAAGTACTTGACCTATAATTATGATTCTTATTAGCATGAGGTTTTTATTTGAATTTGAGTTAACCAAACTAAATTATTTTTAGAAGTCTATGACTTATAAATTTGTGTGTTTCTTAGAGTGGTTCTAATAATTTGATCTAATATTTAATTTTGAAGGTTAAACATTTTGATTGAATTTATTTTAATCATCTATTTGGAAATTAGTTTTATGGCACTTAATCAAATTCAGACTTTGGATTTATGGACTAACCACACTAATTTTATATTTTTCCAAAGTTTTTTGATCTTTTCATCATTATTCAAACTCCATAGGGCCATCTTGCTAAATCCCACTTGATCCAAATCAAAAATATTTTTTGAAATATGAATGAATTTTTATACTTAATCATGTTACATAAGTTTCCTTACTAGACCTTTTTTTTACATTTATATTACACTCGGAGAAACCATCAAATTTAATATAAATAATGTAGTTCGAATCCTAATGGCTAGGTTTTAATAATTTTAAGTCCAATGGATAATTCTAGAGATCTAATATTTTTTGATGTGTATGAATTTAGCTTCCTCATAAAGGATTTACAAAGTGACTAGGTCCTTTTATTTTGGTGAGTTTCTAAATTCATGATATTTGGACACTTGTCTCAATATCAATCTTCCATGTATTTTAAACAAATCTTGATCTACCTTTTCATCTGTAAACTGTAGCAACCGTGGTCTTGTTGTGTGTCTTCATATAGTTTACTTGTATCATCTCAAATAATTAAGGCAAAAAATCTTCAAGTAGTCAAATCAATGTGATCATCACATGCATCTTCATATAAGTCACTTGATACTATAAATTGCAATGACTATGTCTCGAGCTCTATTATTATTCCACCTAACATCATCTCATTAATATAATCCCTACATATAAAAATAGTTAAGGCAAAGACTCTATGAACATATGGATCAATTAAATTATTCCATGTATCTTCATCCAATTTACTCACTTCTAATGGCTTAATTAACTAAGGAAAAGATCCCCCAAGAATCCAAATCAATGATATCTTGACACTTATCTACATCTAACATTTTTGTGGCTTTGAGCCAAAATTTCTAAGTATTTTTCATTTGAGAAACTAGGGTTGTGCCATGTGTCTTCATCCAATTCAATCACTTATGCCAACTAAATCAGCTAAGGCAAAGACTTTGTGAGTATCAAAATTTATGGGATTGAGTCACATGTATCCATCTTATTTATCCATAATTTATTACCTATCTTCATCTCATTTATCCATTCCCAATGCAAAAAATTACCAAGGAAAAGACTCTCTAAGTAGCTAGATCAATAGTATCATGCCACATGCCTTTATCCTAGCCACTGTTTTCTATTTATTCTAATGGATAAGTAATAAATTAATATAAACAAGCATGGAACATTCACATGTAATGCTCCTACTCATTCATGATCCAAACAACAAGAACAATTCATGAAGTCATTCAAAAAAAAAGACAAGCTTGAACCATTTATGTGGTAGTACCCTTCTCATCTAGAGCCATAGATAGAGGTATATATTCTAATTTTTAGTGACCCTTTGGATAATCAAGAACACTCCATGTCATAGTCTCACTCATCCATGGATTATGATGTAAACACACACTATCAAATATCTAAGACCATCTATAAAAGCATGAACCATCCATGTGGCAACATCCTATTCATGTAGAGATTATAAGTAGAAAGACATAATAAAAATATAGGTAGTATCTTGGATAAGTGAGAGCCATCTATGTGGTGACACCCTATTAACTTTCAACATGTATACATAAAAAAAGATAATATGAAGCCCATGAGTGTCTAGATTATTGAGATTATTACACATGTCAACATCTCATTGAACCATAACCAATGTACAAAGGTGGATTCTCCAAATATCAGTGATCATGTGATGAAGTGAGATAAAGATAAGTGTCACAATGAAAATAAATTAATATAGACAAAGAAAATCAAGGCTAGGTTGCTTGAAAAATAGACATGTGGGAAAGCATGTGCCTCAATGAAGACCACATGTTTCCCTCTAGATAAAACAAATTTGAGACATTAAAAATGTCCTCAAAATCATTATAAAGATACACCTATCATTTTAAATATGACTTATCATCCATATCAATTTTGGTCCAAATATGAAATGCAAGGTTTGCATAGGTCCTAATCAAGAAACAAATTGACAAGTGTCATAATCCTAAAAAGCTCAACCTAGATGTGTATTTTAACTTTAGAACATGATTAAAAGACACAAAGGTGGGACCTAAAATCATTATATCAAGGCAATTGTCATTTTTAAAATGACTAGGCAGTGAAAAACATTGAAAAAGTGCCATGTGGCTAGTCCCTCAACCATTCATAGTGCCACAAAGGGTAATTGGGCATGTGCTCCCCACACTCCCTATGTCTAATAGCCCAATAAAAAATTCTCTTCCAAGATTCATCTATAAAATTATATAGGTTTAATCGATAGGAAACCTTATCAACTAATCATTGACATCTCATCAAATCCTACCAAAACCATTAGGAGATAGTTCACACCAAGCCACATCTTGATGCTCCTTAGTGGGTTATGGGATTATTTTTTATCTAGTCTTGGGATTGAGGAATATCCCAATATAATTTTTTTATGACCATTTCAAGCCATGATGGCCAAGAATGGGATCTCATGCTTATTTGAGGTAGGACCCATCTCTCTCTTTTATAAATACTATTGTATAGTGTTGTAAAATGGTTGAATTTATTTACAAATAAACATTGTCAGATTAATGCTAAATTGGTTGTTCTATCTTTTTTTTTTTTGGTTTTCTTTAAAGGCTTACACTTTATTTCTACTTTAATGGACTAATTTTAATGCAATAGGACCATAATTTATGTTTTTCTATAGGGCTTATGCATTAATTAGTTTGATCTTTCACTATTGTAATTAATTTCTTTGATTCTTTTCATTTTATTCAAAATATTTTAGGAACTATGTGTGGTTAGAAATAACCCTATCTACATTTATCCATTAAAATAATATCTTAATCAAGCATTCCCTCTTTTTACTTAGACTCTTTCCCTATGTGACCAAAGCTCGAGCCAACGTGAAACTTATCATATAGTTGTATAACTATATTTGGGTACATTTTGGTCCTAAAAGCACTGTGATGTTATGTATTCAAAAAAAATTATTTATTACCTTAACCTTTCTCTCTTTTGATGTTTATTTGTTAACAACTCATCTCTGCCCCCATTTTTAGTAACTTTGAAGTAAAGTGAAGCAAGGCATTTGGGAATATTCTGAATCATTATTTGTTTGATCTTGTGGCCTCCTTTATGCTTTGTCTAGGCTACTATGTGCCTTAAAACCACACCCATAATTGGTTATCTTGAATTATATAATATCCATGAATAGAAATAAATAAAGCCTTTAATATTAATCTATTAAAATTAGTTTGATTAGAAGTATATAAGTTTTGTGTGTCATTGATAAAATTGATATTAGACCTCTGGTAGTAGAGTTACATATTTTAGCAGTCTATTCAAAGTAGGATATTTGATAGATCCCAATAACTAAAACTCATGCCCTAGATTCTATTAGTAATAATACAAAAATGAGAGGATGTAAGTTCCCTAGTTGTTCATTGGGCTTGATCTATAAATCTAACCTAATAGGTGCATTTGGGATAGATATCTTAGATCTAAAAATAACACCTACTCATAAAAATATATTACAACCATTAGTGAATGCCAAATTCTAGTTGGGCACTTATAAGTATATGTTTATTATCTTTATTAAGCATTACTAGGAATTACCTCACTCAAACTTTGGCTATTACATTGGTTAACTCAACAATGTATAGGAAAGTTTATTGAATGCTTGAAATGTTTTCAACCACATGACTAAATCATATAACATCAACTAGAAAATTACAATTTTATCTTTTACCAATTTTATTTTTATAATTTTTTATTTTCTTCATTGATACAAGGATAAATTCAATATCTAGGTAAGGATCGCCCTATGTGTTTTCATTTATTGTTTGGGAAAGCCAAGGTTGCATGAAGACATCCTTGGATACCTATGTGCATGTGATTTAGCACCAAAAATACAGGCCCTGAGGCACAATGATAGCATAAATGTGTTTGTTTTGGTACTACATCATTGGTCAATGATACAAGCCTCATAACAAAATTTTATGCAACCTTGAATTTCCCAAGTTGATTGAGAGTTTTCGTAGATATGTTAATAAGATTTTTTTTTTTTGACGACATGTAAAGCTTCATAGTTCAATTATAGAAAACAAATAATTTAATAGAAAACCCATCGTACCTTAGCATTAGGGATGAGTTATATAGATTCAAGTATTCATTGCAAATGCATGAGTTATTTACTTTATTTTATACCATACTGTATAATATTTGTTATGTTTCATTAACATTAATCTTGTATGAAGACCGTATGAAAGGTAAATCTACCACCATTTATAAGTCACAAACATTCTCTACTAAAATAACATTTACACTCGACCAACACAATCACATTATACATGTTGACATAACAAGATAAAATTAAGGTATGTCAATTCATTAGATCCCACCTCAAACCTACTCTTTTCTTTTCTTCTACTATTTCAGAAAATAGAATTAAATGTACACACCAAACTATGTCCTATACTCTCTTTCATCTTGTAGGTCCTATAGACACTAGAAAACTACATAGTTATAGATGTTTCAATTATTGAGGCCCACCATTGGGACCACCTAAATCTTCTTGACCCTTAACCTAACCCTCTTAACCTAACCAATAATATTATTCACTTATCACTATTTACATAGTACTATTAAAAAGTACTATTCAAAATTATTATTCACTATCACTATTCATGATGACATGGCATGTCACTATTCATGGTGACATTGTAGGTGACATGATAGGTCACTCAATAGTGATATGGAAAGTGATATGGCTTGAAAGTGAGGTGGTTTGGAGTGAGACATCATACCCTACATTAGAACCTCACCAAAGGTGCTTAATGATATCATTAAGCATCACAAGGTCCCCACATAAAAATATGGTGAATTTCTCCATAAGGGGCCATCATTCAACATCATATTTTATCCTCATGCATGAAAGTGGCACCAAAGTATGTACGACTCCTTTATAAGTGATTGATAAAAGATGAAAGTGGGTGGTAGAAGGTATTTTGGACCCATATGGACACGTAGACATGATATCCACTTATTTTAGACACACTTACAAAGTGGGAGACACACTTATGATGTGGGAATATCACCAGATTTGTCCTTCATGACCACTTAGCCACCCATGGGAAAAAGATAAAACTAGGTTTTGGAAAGTCTTTTGGACTCATATGGATCCATGGGCATTATCTCCACTTAATTTGAACACATGTGCAAGGTGGAAGACACATTAACCAAGTGGGAGACACACATTGTGAAGTGGGAATCGCACCACCTTTATCCTCTTAACCCACTTATGAGACCACTTGAAAAATAGTGCCACATTTCACTATTCCACTACTTTGTCATGTTTCTTGGAATAAAATGCTATAAATATGACTCCCCTTTTATCTATTTAGGGAGAGTTTAGACTTTGGTCAGAGCATTTCATCTTGTAGGTTTTGGAGGTCATTCATCTAGGTGGAGAGGAGCTCAAAGAAACCAAAATATACCCAAAATTTCAATCCATCATCAACATCAACAACATCTTCATCAACCATGAGGTTAATTGTGTCAATTTCATTATTTCATTTTCACCACTCAGCCTTCTTATTTTCTTGACCTCTAAACCTTTACTTTTTAACCTCTTATTTTTTTTACCCTTGACCATTTACCCCTTTAACTTCTTACCATCTTCACCATTTATCCCTTTGCCTTTTTAGCCTTTTGACCATTTACCCCTTTACCTCTTTACCATATTAACCTCTTGACCTTTTCACCCATTACCATTTACCCCCTTGAACACTTACCCCTTTACTGTATTGACCATTTTAATCATTTACATTTACCATATTAACCATCTACCAACCCCAACCAAACCCACTTTTCTTATCCCTTGTCACAAGATAAACCAAAACCACAACTTTGATTTGACCAAATTTAGCATTAGCATTGAACAACTATTGTTTTATATAGTCATCTTATTAACAAGCATTCTTGTATTTAATTTTAGTTATTTGTTATTCTTTAATGCAAGTAATTTTATCATTTATAAAAAACAACTTGTTTAAAGTAGGTGGATTGATATCCTCCTACAAAGATCTTACTTTTAGGATCTAGCTCACACTATGCAATCCACCCAACTACTTTTCTGACGAGCAAGTCTTCTTTAGTTCTTTTTTATCTACAAGTTATTCCTTCCATCCAAAGAAGAGTTGTCAACATTTATTTGGATCATGCACATACTTTCAACTAGGTATTTCTACCACACCTTTCTTTTAGTTTTATCTCCTCTTTTTTAAAACTAAGAAAAGTGAAAAAATAGAGTAAAATATTTTGGCATGCTTAGTGGGACCCTAGAGTTTTCTTGGGTTCATAGATGTTTTAGGACATTTATTATCATTAGTGAAATTAAATTTAGATGTAAATTGCATTTCTCAAAATTAAACGTTCCTTTCTTTCTCTCCAAAATTCAAGTTTTAGTTTCTTTTGCTTTCTAAAAATAAAAAAATGGAAAGTAAAAAAAAATTCATTTTTTCTTGCATTTAAAAAAATTAAAAAAAAAGTAGTGATCCTAGGATTAGGATTGCATTTTCATGATGCATTTGGGACCATCTTAGTTCTTGTTTTCATGAAAAGAAATCTGAATTTTTTTGTTTGGGTTTAAAATGAACCTTGCATCCATTACTTGTTTGCTTGATTAGTTCACATAGTATAATTAGATGGTGAAATTAATCATAGCATCAATTTTAGTACACACTAAACCAAACCACTTTCACTAAATCAAATATCTAAAAAACTTGAGACAAGGCCTAACTAGGATTTCATTACCTAGAGGTAACCTTACCCTTTCCTAGTAATCTTGCTTGGATTTAATCACCGAGGGGATAACCAACTCAGATCTCTGGTTGAGTATAGACTCTAGAAATTGGTATATTAGTTAAGATCCTGACTCTAGTGTAGGATTGTGAATTGAGGGGGTCAAACCCTAAGTACAAATCCATGTACTTGATCTAATATAGATCTCTCTCTTGAGCACATAAACATAAATTGAAACCAAATGTAGACTTCTTTTTATGACTTATTCTACAAGCCAAATTTCTTCTTCACACTTTTTAGGCATAAGCCAAAAGATAGATAAATCAAAACTCTAAAACTTAATGCATCTTAGTGTATTTTTTTATTTCTTTGCTCTTTCTCTTTGCTTGCTTTTTGTTTCAGTGTGAGTTTGTATCATTTCTTTCCTAGTTTATCACATGGTCTTTACTAGACAAAAATTAAGAAATCAAACCAACCAAATACCTCCTTCCTCTTATTCCTCCTCGTCTATGGAGCATATTTTATATGTTGAGGGTTCTCCTCATCATTCTCCCACTCCTACCATACCTCAGATAGTTGTTGAAGGTAATGTGGATTTTGCCATAGTCCTTGAAAACCCAAGAACCCTTCAACATTATCTTAACACTTTAGCTCATTATACCCCTGTGACTTTGGTTCCTCCTTTGGATCCACCATATGGTATGCCTCCCCCTCTATGGTTGGTGTTACCTCCACCCAACCTTTGATCACTAAATCCTCTTCATCTACCAATATCCAAATCACTACAACCATCAAAACCCAATCTATCATTCCAACCTATAACCAAACCCCTCATACACCAACCAACACTTCCAATATAGGGACAAATGAACCTCTTGATACCTATACTCCATCTACCATAGGGGTAAATTCTACTCCTATTTTTACACTTCCTCTTTTTACTACCAACCCACCAATTTTTACCCCACTCCAAATCATGGTACTTTCCATACCTTCTACCCTTGTACCCATTCCTACAAGGACTACAACTCAAATTCAACCTAACACTTCAATCATACCTCCAAACCAACCCACATTAATCCCTCAACAAACACACATGACCTCATACCAATATGTTCTTGATCTACAAGGGTACATACCCCCTTCTACCCAACCTTTTTACTAGTATATGACATCATCCCAAGCATTAATGACCACATATCAATATGTGGCATCTTGTCAACCTTACATATTTTATTCATACATTGTAGCCACCCAGCCTCAACTAAACTTACCATCCAATTATGGAGCTCTCTAGCTTAAAATGAAACTAATAAAGATTCATATGGACAAAATATCCAATCTTGATTCATCCATTTCAGGGGTTCATAACCATTTATCTTATGATCAAATTTGCAATGAACCCATTCACCCATCCATCCCTATCCAATCTTATCCTCCTCAATGGGAACTACCTATGTTTTCCCAAAAATAAGGAGTACCCCCAACAACACTTAAGGGAATTTTGCCATTCTTATCACCTCATTTCCTATGATGATGCTCTTCTTCTCCACACTTTCCCCATGTCCCTATCTGGTCCAACCTTGTATTGGTATAGTGATCTTATCAATCACTCCATATTTTGTTTTGTCCAACTTGCCTAAATATTTTTAGCTCACTTTTCAATTAATATTTCTAAAAGGGCTTCCATAACCAAAATTTAATTTTTTAGGTAATTTTATGATGAATCAATTGTTTATTTTGTAACTAGATATAGAGGTCTCATTAACCAAATTTTTTTCTCCTTACTCCAACCTGAATTAATTGATCTCTTTTCTCGAGCTTGTGTCAAACATATTGTTCCCACTCTTCAGGTTAAAAAATTTAGAAACTTTGATGAGGCTTTTACCATGCCACGTAAACTTGAAATTAGAGCCATTGATGAAGGGACATTAAAATTAAGAAACCAAAATTCCAACTTTAAATCCAATGGCCCTTATTCAAACAAAACTACCAACCATCCCAACACCAAAGCAAAGGCAACCACAAACATAGTTATCTCAAAACCCACCCCACCTCTAATTATCAACCAATCTAATTGATCCAACTCTTCCAACCCCTCAAACCAATCAAATCACAACCTAAATCGAGCTACCCCAAGACAATATACTCCCATAGGGGAGTCATATGCCTCAATTTTGGATAAACTACTTAAAGCTAACCTCATCCAAAATCTTCCTATCAAACCTCCCCAATTATATACCTATCACCCCATGCATGGTTGGTACAATGAAAATGATTTATGTGCCTTCCATCATGCTATTAGACATGACATTAATAGGTGTAACAGCTTTAAAATTATTATCCAAAATTTGATTGACAAAGGTGAAGTAGAATTAGATAATCCTAATGCACTTCCAAATCAATCATTAAAAATTTTCTAGAAACCTTTTCCTACCCATGAAACTTCCACCAACCATGACAACATCCAACTGAAATCATCTCATGTTCTTGAGGTTCACACAATCGATGTTTTTATTAATGAACCTATTGTTGAGGCAACCACTACCTTAACCACCACTTATTCCACCCCACATATTGAAGTGGTGGAATATTATTTTATTCTTTTGGACAAACCAACAAAGGAAGAAGCCTCCTCTCTTTCAATTGATGAAACTATTAACTTACCCACCCCTCTTTTGATACAAATATGAAAGGAGGAAAATGTTGCTTCAAGTACACCTTCTTCCACTTCACTTATTAAAGTGGTAGATTCACTACCCATTCCTTTGGAGATCGAAACAAAATAAATAATCACCTCCTTTATTTCACTTGAAACCACCATAACTTCCTTACCTACCATGGAACTAACCATTCCCCCTTTGGAAACTACTCCAAAAGAAGAGATCGTGTCCTCTATTCTTTCCATAAAGACACCAACTTCCCAAACCAAATACCCTTCCACCCAGGACAAAGGTGAAGAAACTATTCCCTCACCTCAAACTATGGGCTTAATCTTTGAAACCAATGACCAAGGATTCAAACCCATTTATAAACCTTTTTCTATAAGGGTGTAATGTCTAGAGTTTACTTCTCAACCTAATTTAGATAAGACCACCATTTGGCACCATCTTAGGTTACCTTAAAAAAATGAATAAGAACCCTTAACCTCACTTACAACCACCAAACCTACCATTACCTCAACCCCTTCCTCCAATACTCCATCCTCCAAAACCGTAGGGGAACCATCCAACCCACTTCCATCTAAAATTGTTAAGTATCCTTACATGTCTTTATACAAACCCATCAAGAATCTAGCAATACTTTCTACTCCTATATTTTCTCACCCATCTTTGAAATTAGACCTAACCCCATCAAGTCCACCAAATAAAACTTTGACTAAACTTATAAATAGGGTGGAAACTCTTAAACCATCTCAAACTAGACCCATACCACCCCCTTCCCTTTTACCTACCATTTTAAGACCCCATCCTTCTACCATCCCACAAGCACATCCTTCTATCAAGAAGGTAAATCCTCCCATAATTACCTATTCCTCATATAGTAAACCTTCTCCTTTTACTCTGCCTACACCTATCCCCAAACCTTCATCATCCAAATCTTCTGCCTCTAAACTAACCACAACCAAACAACTCTAACCAAAACCACCTATGAAAACCATTCCACCACCAACAACTTCTAGGGTGAAGGCTACTCCGAAGCCTTCACCCCCAACTCCTTTGATCGAATCCTATTCAACTATTTTATAAAGGTTGTTGAAAATTCCTCCCTAACCCTACCACCTATCAAAACTTTCCACCCTATCAAAACTTTTGACTGTTCACATCCTAAGCCATTATGATCAATGATATTTTGATATTCTCATATCATAGGACACCTGTACATGACATAGAGAACTTCAAATCTCTCCAAGCTCTTGTCCATAGTTTATGGAATGAGGATGATCTATTACCAGATAAACCAACCATAACCAAACAACTCCAACCAAAACCATCCACCACCCAAAAATCTTGCAGTAAAGCCTACTTCCAAAAGGGCTCCCATTCTTAAAACCAAAAACTTATCACCTCCAACACCTTTATTTGAATCCTATTTAACTATTTCACAAAGGTTGTTGCAGACCTCCTCCTTAACCCTACCATCTAATACCTTTCAACCCCATCAAACCCTTCGACCCTTCATAACCAAATTTTTCATGGTATAATGGCCATAACATGTGCTCTTACCATAGGATACATGGCCATGGTATAGATAACTACAAAACTCTCCAAGCCATTATCCACCAGCTTTATGATGAGGATGATCTATTATCAATTGAACCTCCCTTGAGACCATTACCGACCCAACTATCAATCTAACCTACCCAATACTTACCTACTCCCCCACTCTAACCTAAGAGTGAGGAGGAATTAAAAAAGTTGTCTAAGATGACACTTTCTTTTCTCCACACCATCGATATGGTCACCCGATCTTGGGCCCAACAAAAGGAAAAAGAAAAAGCTAAAGTATCCATTCCATGGATATACCCTTCAAACCCTCAACCTTCTATCCAAACCCAACCACAAACACCTTCACTTTGGGATCTTTTTCCCACCTTTACCACCCATGGAAAGAGTAAATTGGGGGAAATTTCCTTCCACAAGGCTTTGACCATTTGTCAACCCAAACCATACCTTAAAAACTAACCGAACTAACCCTTGGAATTTTTATTCAACCCATCAACCAAACCTATCGACCAATGAACCTTGAGTTGTTGGAGATTATTCTTCTCCCGTAACCTTTGGAGAGTACGTTCTCCATTAACCCAAATTGAACCAAGCGGTCTACCAAATTAGGGCAACCCATTTGGAAACCACCCAACATATTATAGGATTCACCTTCTCCCATCAAACCATTGGATATTAATCTCCTCCATAAAACCATCACCTAACCAGACTCAACTCAAAGAATGAGAATTCAATATTGAAGACCTCATCTTAAAGGAAAATTAGCATGTCACCAATATAGATAAAAGAAAGCAGGGCAATTTTGCTTTAAATTGGCTTGGACCTTATATCACAACCCACAAGTATGGATTAGGAGATTACTAATTGTCTTATCTCAAAGGCCACTGAGAACTTGAGACCCTCAATGCTTCACATATGCACCCATTCTTTTGTTAAAAATGATCAAATCTACCTTTTGCTTAACTTAAGCTCATTTTTTACTCTCCAACTAGATTTATCTCCCTATATTATGGGTGACTGATTAACACTAAATCATGTGATTATCTATCACTAGCATAACCTTATCTTGAACAATGGGTATCAAAACTCTACCCATGGCATGATTATCATGGTACTTTCCATCCCTTTTCAAGATGGATCCCCATGATCATTATCATCTAAATATTTTTAACACCTGGTCTACCTTCTTGTGATTTTAGTTTTACCTTCATAAAGGTGATCCATTAATTCAGCTTAAGCAAGTTTATGCTAAGCAGAATCAAAGAAAAATAACATAATTCCTATCACTATCAATCATGGGTCATTCTTAGCATTCATAGACTACTCCCTTAAAGGACAAATATTGAAAATTTATTTGAAATTACCAAATATAAGGCAGACTAATCCATTCAAGGATAGTTATAAAAAACATTAAATAAAGCTTGTAAACTTAGACCACTGCCTTGAAGGATGGCTAAGTCAAGCACTTGTCAAAAATCATAACAATTTCTTGAAAGATTTTTGCATCTATCAGCTTCCCATATATAACCATAAAGCAAGTGACCCATTATAAAAATCAAAGAAAAAATAGACAAATATCATAAAAGTCATAATCAACTCTCATGCAACATAATAAGGTGGAATCTGCAATCAAATTTCACAAGTAGACTTCCCACATCAATCAATCTACACCATTTGGCATAGACTTGTTTATAATTGACTCTTTAGGCACCTATAAAAGAGGCATGCTAGTCTCACAATAGGGTTCCATTTTCACCCATCTCCCCTTTATACTATATGCAAGGGATTCTTGAGCTTAATTAACCTTATATGGATAAGACACCTTTCAACCAACTAATGAATGATCATACAAAAAATTTGAAGGGCTTATATTCATTAATCCAATCCCACTTCAAGTTTGTTTTTAATCCTTGTCAAAGAAGAAGTATCATGCCCTCTTCTTATCCTAATGTGCTTAGTTAATATTTTCATTACAACATTTGTCTCTTGATTATATTCTTCACTTTACCATCTAGTGTTATTCATTACCTTACCTCTTATGCTTTACCTTAAGTGAGATTACAACAACCATAATCATGACTATCTACATAACCATAAGCATAATAACATCAAACTATGTAATATTTTATTTAAGGTGTGAGGTGTTGCACAACAGATACAAAGTCATTAGATTACACACACATTGCCTAAGGTGCATACATACATAGCTTTACTACTTAGGAATTACACTTATTATCTGATGACTCTAGATTTGTGTCGAGACATCTTCCTTGTTGATTTATTACTAGGCTAGCATCAACAAAATTTCTCATATCAATAGCCATTGGGGGCATATTCTATTCTCCTCTTCCACATTCCACCCCATAGGGTGAGAATCATATTCTACTATGGGTCTTTCACCCTACTCAACCATCACAACAATTTCCTCCCTCCACTCAAATTTTGTTTCTTGCATGGGTAACCCCTATTGTTGCCTCATTGCACATCCCCTTGGAAAGTGAGGGTTCCCTCCATGGATAAGCCAAGGGTGATGTTCTCTAGTTTTGCATCTTTCACAAAGAAATTCTTAGCTTCTTTGTTATTGAGGAGGTAAGAGTTCAGGCTCAAGCTCAGGCTATGGGTGTCTTTCCTCTTGTTGATTTAACAACACTTCCATTATCACCATTACATGTTGCAGTATCTAGTAGATATGTACATTTACCGTATAGATTATGTTAGGTCATGGGGGTTGTTGATTATCTCCATCATTGTTCCCATTGTTTTTCATCTTCAACTTTATGTAGTTCATTCCATTATCAAAAACCTACAAAAATAAATGACAACCTAACCATGGGCATTTGTTCTTATCATGATTCTTTAAATAGAATACCTTACCATTCTTCCTCAACAACATGATTATCCATTCTACCAATGGGGAGGGTCCTATGATGTCATTGACTCCCTTGAAAAATCTTCCCATAGGAAATGGTCATGTTTACTTATATTTTCATGTGGGCATGCATCCATCGATCCGATTGGTCATCTCGATAAAGTCATTATGTGTCATCATGATGTCTTTTTATCTCCCTTATCATCTGATCCACATCTGATCTCTTTACTATTTTTGTCATCTTATAGTCCTTATGGGCCCAATGTTTATTTGTTTCATTGTCACCTTTTCCCTAGTTAAGGTAAACTGGATTCCGTCCATAGGCCATTGCAATAGGCACACCTTCAAAATTTCCACTATTGTTGGTGGTGATAGCTTTCAAATACTTACCACTGTAAAAACTCCCCCACCTTATCTAGCCATATAACTAATATCTTGCCCCACATAGCTCCTTAGTGGCAAGGCCTCTTCTAAGTGAAACCTAAATTTATTGGTTCTTAGGTACTAGGGCAGAGGATGCAGACATGAACACCTTTTGCCTCATCAATCACTATAGCTCTTGACTCAGGCATGGTCCATCCTCTATCGCTCACCATGCTACTAATTTTATACCTAATAGAATCTACTTATCCATTAAATAAGTTATTTATAAGTTATTCCTCCACTACTAGGATTTTTTACCAAATAGAGTTTACATATCTTGATAGAAACCCATCTTGTAAAACTTGGCTCATAGTGATAGATGTTATCACTATGTTTATACCCTCACATAACTTTAGTTGTTGTAACCTCTTCTTGAAGGTACCTCTTTTTTAGCTTAACTCCATTACAAAACATTTTGTAGTATTTAACATTATGTTTAACCCTTATTTATCCCACCCTACCAACCCGTACTTTATCTTCCTAATGAGTGTGGGATCATTATGGTGACTATTCATTATTTACTAGTCACTACCCTCACCATTATGTGAGCACCTTTTCCATATACTCTCACCATTTTATGAGCACTCTATGCTAAACACGCACCTTGACCACCTTAACACCTTTTTGTTGGTCTCTTTCAGCCCAACTTATGCATTTTTTATGACAACTTTTGCCTGGTCTTTTGACAATAGCGATAACAATTCTATGTTGACCATTTTCAAATTTACATCACCTCATGATTACTTGACCCACTTATGTTTTCCATTAGATAACTTTTGAATTTGAATACCCATGGAAACACTGACCCTGTCTAGGAGATTAATAGATGTATCCAATCGTAATTATGGTCACACGATACACTGATCACTTGTCCCTTAGCACTACCTTTTATTTTTATCAATCATGGTAACCTTATCTTTATCCAGTCATTACTATCACACTTTTGTTACACATTTTGCACCTATTTGTGCTTTAGTGACTAACCTTTCTTCTACCCTTATCTTCACCTTCTCCACCCTTTAGATCTTCCCTTTCTCTATAGACCTTGAACCCAACCTAAACCATGTGGTACATCAAATTTGGGCAACCCATTTAAACACCATTAACTAGTGATAGAAAGAACAACATTTGACTTGAATTTACTATTAGATGTTATGTTCGTGGAGCTATATAGGCAGCATCTACTTGCCTAGTGCATATGAAGTCAGTTTGACCACCCTCTACCTAAACTCTAACCACCCGATCTGACCCAACCAACCTACAATTAGACCTCATCCACCTCATTATGGAGAACTACATTGGCTTGATGTCCACAGACTATGTAGGTGTTGCTTAAATTCTACATGTATCTCAACCATTAATAGCTAATTACCATCCCCTTTTTATTCTCACTAATTTTCATTGCTAATAGTGCCCTTTTGCTTAGGGCATCCTAGACTAGGGAAGCTTGGAATTTTTCTTAGCATCCTTATATTTTCACATCATCTAATACTTCTTTATTTTCACCTGAGGTCTTTCTGGACTACGTAAGCAGTGCTCAGTTATTGAGGTCATCTCGGACACTTCCCTTATTTTATTTTTCCTTCTCACCAAAAATCTCTTCCTCCACTTCTCTACGTATCTCCTCACCATCTCCCTACCTCCAACTTGTCAATCTATTTTAACCATTTTTCCATCTTGTCAATCTCTTTTAAAACAAGGATTGACAACTTCACTCATTCACCTCTCTTATATCCTATAAAGCCACCATCTACTTTGCTTCGTTGGCCTCCCCATCACCTTTCATTGCATTTCTTGTGCTTGCTTCGTTGCTTAGTCCCCCACCCACTTTTTATATTATTTGTCTCTTTCTCCTTGTTACCAACCTTGTCCGCTATCTCCTTTGCCTTCTTTCACTGTCTTCGTCATTTCCCATTGCCCTTGGCAATTTGTCATACGCTTTTCATCACTCTCTTTTCCTCACCAATTTCACATCATCCTGTTCCCTTGCACCCTGATGTTTATTCTTATGTGTGCCACCACTTTCTTCTGATTTGACATTCTTCCTGCCTTGCCCATTTTCCATTCTTATTTTTTTAATTTTCATCTTTTCATTCTTTCTATCTTATTTTTTTCCCCTCCACAACTAGCTTCTAACTAGGTATTGATCCTTTGAGAAGCCTTCCATAATTACCCTTTTCTTCTTATCTGCTCCATCCTTTTGCACTTTGCATTCCCTTTTTCCTCTTTCCATCTTTGCACACACTTCTATTTTGCATCTGTGTGAATGTGAGTACTTTAAATCCTTACCAACCATCTTACTTCTTCCTTCATTTTTTTTTATCATCCCTGATCTTCATCTCTTATTTTCATCCCATTACCTTTCATTGTATTTCTCTATTACTTCACTTATTCCATTTCCTCTCATCCATTTCCCATTCTTTCTCCACTATTTCCTCAACACCTCACCACTTTTCATCTTGTCAATCTCTTCTAATCACCCATTCAGCTTATCAGTCTCTTCTAACAAGTTGATTGACACCTACCTTATCTTTTTACCTTCTTGTCCACCCATCTTTTCCTTCCCCTCATCTTTCTTCACCCCTTTCCCATCTTCCATCCTATTTTTATCTCCAACACCACCATTTGATTTACTTCATTGTTTCTCTCCTTGCTTATCATCACTTCTCCTATGCATGCTTACTTGGTCATGATACCACATGTGTCTTCACTATCCTATCATTCTTTTTGTGTTCTCATTCCACTCTTTTTTCCTCTTGTTTCCTTTTCTTCCGTGTGTTTCTTTATTTTCATTTTTGTCACCAAACTATTTTCTCATTGGTCTCTTTTAGACCTATTTTCAATTCTTTTTTGGCCTGCCATATTTCTAATCCTCCCCTTCCCCTTCATGTTCGCTCACCTTCTCTCACATTACTTTTCAATTCCCCAATCTGTCATTTTTTAGTACATTGCTCCAACCCCCATCTTTTACCATTGATTTTTCTTCTCATTTCTCCATTTCATTTCATTTTTCTCATCTTCCTTGATGACATTCCTTGTGCTTCATGATCCTTTTTTTTCTTCCTTATCCATCTTCATCTTTATTTATGACCTCACTATCTTATCACTCCTACTTCATCCTTCTCTTAGTCTACCTTCACATCATGTCTTGTTGGATCTCCCTCATATTTTCCTATTCACACTCCAACTCCTCACTCATTAGAGTGCGGTGACTAGTTTGTAATGCTCCTACGTGCATGTCCTCCACTCTCTTCTTTTAATGCGCGTAATCTTGTCAAGTTCATTGGTTAAAGTTCATCTATTTCTTCTTTCAATGTATTAGTATGTTGTACATGGGTCCTCTTTTTGTATCTTGTCCCTTTCCAACTATTCCCTTCACACTACCTATCACCTATTTCCCCTTTACACCCTCTACACATCAAGGGATTTTGAGCTTCCTTGACACATTGTGATCAAAACACCTTTTTTATCCATCAAAGCATGTACCACCAACCAGCCAACCATTAGATAATGTTCACCTCGATGTTGGCCATTTTGACCTAAACTATCACATATTTTTATGATGACCTTACCTCAGTGCTTTTGGATGCACTGACCAATCTTGCCATGATGAACATTTGAATTTGCACCACCTAGTGCACAACCAAACCATTTTGTGTTTTTTAAGGGAGCACTTCCGAGCTCAAATACCTATGAATAATATTGATTTTGTCTAAGAAACTAACAGGTGTACCCAACCGCAGTTGCAATCACATGGTACATTGGTCACTTGTCTCTTAAAATTGATTTTTATTGTTACCAACATTAGCAACATTAGTTTGTGTGTGATATTGGCTATCGCACTTCATTGTAGTTTATGTGTATGTTTGCGTTTTAAATGCCTACCTCTTTTTATCACCACCTAATGACTCACCATCAACCGCTTATCAAACTCGCACCCAATTTTACATTCCCTCATCAACTCCCAATTTGAGGGGGAACACCTCCTCCCATACTCGGGGCAACCAGACGTCCAACCAACTAATCTATTTTTGTTTTGTAGCTCGTTAATCAATCTAGGTCCAATGCATTTTTCTTCATGTCTTTTCAATGCAAAATGATCATAGAATCATGGTCCGAATGCGTTTTTCTTCATGTTTTTTCTCGGCATGTAGCCAGTCCCACACGGGATGTTAAAGCATATGTTTTCACATCGAGTCTTCGTTCATTCTCGGAAAAAATCAATTACAAAGAACCATGTATGTAGAACTTACATCACTCTGATAATCACACTAAAACTATTTCAAAATGTAATTTAAATAGTTTGCTGCTCGCAATTGACATAAATTCTTAGGGATCTGTTCAACTGGTTGCATCAAAGGAAAAAAGTAATGGAGGGAACACAAGAAAACATTCCATCTCGTAAAGTTGGTGAATTATTTAGTTATTACTACGTACAACAACACACTTGACTACAAAGTGACATCCCGATATTTTTGGCTTTTTTTTCATTTTTTTGATGTGTTAAAATAAGGTACCATGTTGGTGAGGAAAAATCTTCCGTATGAAAGGCCATAATAGTGAGTGGACATGGCCATTGACATTTGGACGGATGCTATTTTATAGGATTTGCAAAATCTTAAAATGTCTGTGCACTTGAAGGTTGCCTTTCCCAAAAGACCCCAACAGTGAAATGAAATGAAACAATTTTAATTACGTCCACCAAACCAAACGGACCATGGGACCACTGTGAGGTCAGAGAAAAAATTAAACTATGGACGGCGCAAATTTATTGCAAACAGTTTGGAATGAATCGATAGTGCGTATTTATTTTTGTTTGCTCAGTCAAATCTGTGACAGTATTACAGTAAAAGCGTATGTAACTAATGCGAGGAGATAAAAGTGTGCGTATGTGGAGAAAATTATAACTATTTAGTCGCTCGTCACCATAGATTTGTAGGTGGTTTCTCAGCAAAATCGGACCCTATTTACCTAAGAGGGTGAATAGGACCAGTCAAAAACACCAAAAAATGTCAGGCTGCTACTACCATTTTTTGTCTGGCTTTAACAACACTGTAGTTAAGCCTGCTATTGCCATCGTAGTAGTTACATAATTCATCCACTTTATGACATGGGATGCCTCTGGTTTACAGCGAATTTTTGTAGCCTATGTATGAAACTTCCATCTTCTCTAAAGTCAAGTAAGTGAAAAATTTTGTAGCATATGGTTTGAGAGAGCTTTTGAAGGCCTTAGATCTATTTTGTCAAGAATTGGGAATGCAAGCAAATACCACCAAGACTAAAGTCATGATCTTTTTCCTAAAGAAGAAAAGAATCAGGGGAACTTCATTTCTGAAGGCAACCCTCTGGAAATAGTGAAAGAGTACAAATACCTTGGGATTGACTTTCACTATAAACTCAGCTAGGAGACCAGTAGAACCAAAAAGATTCAAGGAGGCTGGAAAGCATCTTTCTTACTTCAAAACTGATACAAAAAAGTTGAACTTTGGGATTGGAAGACTAAGAAGACCCTCTTTGGTTTGCTGGTCACTCTGGTGGTTCTTTATGGCTATGAAGTGTGGGGCAGCAGGATGTTAAAGTATTGATGGAGATAGCTTCAAAGAATTCAAAAGCATACCATCACTTGCAACCTTAAAGTCGAAAACTTGGTCCCTTATGATATTCTCTTGGCTGAATCAGGAACCTTTCCGTTGGAGGCTTTGGCTTTAACTCGCTTGCTAAACTATTTAAAGAAGGTTGAAAACATGGATAACCACTGCTGGCCCAAAATAGTTGTGACGGAGGCCTTAAACCACAAGTAGCAAACATGGATGAAGCCAAATGACAAATGGTTAAGTAAATGGGACATCAACTTACATCAGTGTCCTATCACAAATGAAAAAATTAAAAATTATGTCATAAAAAAATTCATGACTGCCATGTGGACAAAGTAGATAAGGCAAAAAAAGAACACACTATGTCAAAGAGTTCAACCCAACTTGGGAACACAATGAAAAAACATATTTAGGGGTAGCTATTAAAGGGAAAGCAAGGTTGTTAATTTCGTAACTGAGGACTATGTCTCATCATCTTAGGTGTGTGACTGGAAGGTGAACCTTTCCTAAGGAAGCATAAGAGGACAAAATTTGCAAGTTTTGTTGCCAAGGGGCAGTGGAGATAGAATGGCACTTTATCAAGGAGTGCATAGGTTATGAGGATATTTGTACTTAGTATGCGGACAACTTAAATATTGACAATCTACATGAGTTATTTGATGATGAGAAGGTCAACATGACTGGAAGTTTTTTGGTCAAAATTCATAATAGAAATTTTAGCATAAAGAAAAATTTAAAGTTTGCTTAGTTTCTTCTTTGTGGTTCTCAGTCCCTTAGACCGTTTGATCTCGTAGACGATATTAAAATCTCTCATTCATTCTACCAAATTGAGTGCCTTACTAAATCTTTTTGTTGTTTTTATTTTTACATTCCACAAAAAATTGTTTTACCATATACAAGAACTGATAATCTAATTCTTAAATTTAAGAATGTGTTTTTATTTTATTTTAAAGTCAAATAAAAATTATATTTAAAAATAATTTAACTTGTTGAATAATTTAATACTAACTCAACCACAAACCAAAATCTTATTGGCAATGTACTCATTGAATCAGACAAGCAAAGTGTCATTTCATATGATTGATATTATTATTATTTTTTTGAAAAAGAATATTTTTTTTTGGTTTTTTTTTAAATATATACTTTTGTTTTATTTCATGTGACAGATGTGAAGCATCTAAAATAAAAACATCTAAAATAAATAAAGATTAAATGAAACTTGGTAAATCACATTCTGAATGTTATTTATTATACACATCTTTTGTTTGATTAAATGAATAATATAATAATCACATTTGTGACCCTGATTTAAGACGCCGTTATAATTTTTATATTCTTTAATGATAAGCATTTAGATTTTTATAATGGTATTTTTAAATTAACAATTCTATCTTACTTTATTATAAATAATAAAAGTATTTTTTGTTTTATCTCTATTAATAATTTTATAATCTAAAAATTGAAGAAAATTTTAGTGGTTAATAAAATATGAACTTGGGTTTTTTTAAGTGAATGGTTTTGAAATTGTGGTGAATCAATCTAGAAGGTGATTAATTGTGTAGGTGAATTAAGTGATGGAACAAGGTGAATCAAGGTTTTATGTATAAAAGACTTCCCTAAATATAAATTTGATTTTATATTCAATTTTATGCAAATAGTCACCTGCAAGTAAGTATTGAGTCTCTAAGCTTCTTAGGGTCATAACCTTTGCATGTGACCTTGGATTATGATGATAATTTTTTTAAATTGCATAATTTTTTGAGATGATTCTAAATATAAAATAATATTTAGGTTTAGGTAAATTTTTGGTATTTTTTTCATTTACCCCTCAACTTATCTATTTTCGCTCTTCAATGCAAACAATGATTTCCAAAATTATATCGATGACTCATAAACATAACCAAATTTATTAGAAGCCTGTAGCTTATTAAAATGGAATTTTTTTATAATATGATTAATGCTAAAAAAGTGTTGGAGTACTGATAATTCCCATTAGATAATTTTCACCATGTCAAATCATTAAACAAATGAAACACCAAATTGCAGATGATTGAAAACAAATTTAAATTATTAACACTAAAATGCAGATGATTGACATAAAAAAGCAAACAATTGAAACCAACTATAGATGATTGACACATAAAATAGATGCTTAGCAGCAAATGCAGATAATTGACACCAAAATGCATGCAATCAACACGAAAATGCATATGATCGATACCAAAATGTAGATGATCGACACTAAAATTCAAATGATAGATTCCAAAATGTAGATGAATGACATCAAAATACAGATGACTGACATCAAAATTAATGAACCAAAATTATTATCAAAACAAAAAATTACAATAGGCCAAAATTTGAAACAATAATTTAGAATTGATTTGTATTGATTACCTTGAAATAATTAAAAACCATTCATAAATAAGCTTCAACTAGAAAATATAGTTGACATACAAAAAACTATAGAAAAAACTAAAATCTAAAAAAAATTCAATTTTTAGTAGCTATTATTTTTAGTAAGTTTCACATGCAAGCACATGCAACTCTAAAAACTTCATAAAATACTTTATACACTATAATTAGACTATAGGATGAACTTCAACGAAAGTTCACGTCTGGTCATAAAAATATGCAAATTCTAAAATTAAAAAAATCTTAAAAAATCATTACACTATAATTTTTGGACTTTTAGATGATTTCGTTTGGCCTCCATTTTTAAAAAAAATGGATATGAACCGAAAGAGCACATAAGAAAACAATAATTTTTTTGAGATAGTCGTTTTGACATGTAGAAGAGCTCAAATGGAGCTATGGATAAAAAGTTATGGCCTCCAAAAATTTGGCACTATTTTTACTGCATAAAAAATGCAGATGATTGACACCAAAAATGCAGAGTATTGACACCAAAATGCATGTGATCGACACGAAAATGTAAACAAATGACACCAAATGTAGACAATCAACACGAAAATGTAGACGACTAACACTAAAATATAGATAATCGACACCAAAATGTTGACGATTGACACAAAATATAGACGATTGACATCAAAATGCAACATATTGACACCAAAATAGAAACAATTACACCAAATGCAGATAGTTGACATGAAATGTAGATAATTGACACCAAAAAAAGGTGACAAAATAGTATAAAAAATAAATGTATCTATATTGCCAAAGACCGAAATATTGATGAAATATATTATATGAACATGATTTATTTTAAATAATAGACAAACCAATCTTAAAAAATAACTTACATCTCAAAAATTTGAATGATTCCACATTCAATAACCCACAAAATCAACAATTACAAATTTCTAAAATCAAACATTCATAAATTAATGAAAAATCACCACTAAAGATTTCACTGCTAACAACCACCTATTAATATACAACCACCTATCAATAAAGCATATGCTTAACATGCATCAACCATTCAACATAATTTGTTGTTTCCTAAATGATTATTTGTTGATTTGAATGGCCTTTATCTAAACAACAATGATACTCACCATCTAACCAACACATATTCTCCACATGTAACGAATGGAGTATATTATGTGGCTGACATGGCCCCTAAATGGTTACATTTTGTTAATCGCCCCTCATATACTTATACAAGCGTTAGGTGTTTGTTGATATAAATGTTTCTCAAAATGCATTGTATTAATCATTTATCTTTTTGTTGTTACTTTTGGACAGTTGCATTACATTCTTTATTCATAATTTGGTAACATTCATATTGTCTTAGACTCTCATTCTAGAAATATTTGCAGAGAAATCAAGGAACGCAGTGGTAATCTTTAACTCTGTGTTGATACAATGCACTTTTTTATATGAAACAAATTACTCAGTATTCCTATGTTTATTTAGAGACAGATTGTTATGGCATTCGTTCATGGTATAGACTGGATCATTGGTTGTATGCTCTTCTTCATACATAAATTTTTTATCTAGGGCTCGCTCAACCAGAACCTATGGATTGTATCGTATGATTACTCTATTTAATGCTGGTGCTTGGAGCGTAAAATTATTTAATGAAATGTATTGTAGTTTTAGAACTTTAGAATAATAAAAATATTTATATAAGTTGGGCCTGCCAAATGGTGGAGAAAATCCATACAACTGTTAGCTCAGATATATCATGTCTACAAACAGCAAAATACAAAATCATAAAACAAAAACAGAAATATACAAAATTATCAAAATAAATCTGGTGATGAGCTTTTCACTTAAATGACGCTGAAGATTAGGACAAGGCAATGGTTGAATTGGGGGACGCCAACATCTGAGTGGAACTGCTGCATATGTCTGTAGCCATTGAATATGGCAATACTTCCATCTCCTGCGAGTTCCCATGTCCCAGAGGCAAATCTGACATCTCAGAGAGGAAACTGCCACGAACAGGGGAGTATGCTGCTCTAGGCCGTTTGTGGGGTAAATTTGGCATGGGTACTTCAAAGTTTAAGAGCTGCAACACTTGCCTTATCGTGGGTCTTGTAAAACGATCTGGATGAGAGCACCATAATCCTACCACCATCAGTTGTCTTATTTCTGCCCGGTCAAACTCTCCGTTTAAACTGCTGTCTACTGCATCGAATAATCTGACTTTCCCATAGAAATCCCAAATCCACTCCACAAGCCGCATCTTGGAATTTTCCAAACCCAAATCGAGTGCACGCCATCCACAGGCAATTTCCAATGCAACGGCTCCAAAACTGAACACATCTGATTCTGTGATGGATATTCCTGTAACTGCGCATTCGGGTGCCAAGTACCCCAGAGTTACTGCAATTGTGGAGGTTTGAGACCATTGATCATGCTTCACCAGGCGTGCTAATCCGAACTCCCCAAGCTTAGCGTTCAATTCAGAATCGAGCATAACATTGCTCGATTTAACGTCTCTGTGCACAACACATTCATCCCGTAACTCGTGCAGATAGAGCAATGCAGACGCAATGTCGGAGGCAATTTTATAGCGGCACGTCCAATTTAGCTCTTCTTTTCTTTTGCCGAAAAGGAGATTCTCTAGACTTCCATTAGGCATGTACTCGCAAACCAACAGCAGTTGGCCCTTCTCATGGCACCACCCCAACAGTTGAACCAAATTGCGATGCCTGAGACGGGTGATTGTCGTTAGTTCTGCAAGATATTCCCTCTTCCCTTGCTTTGATCCCACAGATATGCGCTCTACTGCAACTATTTCATCTGACTTTCCCAAAACGCTTTTATACACATATCCGAAGCCTCCTTTGCCCAGCTTTTCTTTTTCGCTGAAATGATTGGTGCCTGCATTGAGCTCCGCGTATGTAAATTTACGGGGAACATCATACAATATCATCTCCATATCCGAGTCAATTTCTGATTCGACCTCTTCCATGTGCTTAGACGTTCTTGCATAGCGATGAATGAGTAAGCAGACCAAAATGACCATAACCAAGCCGCTGAAAGAAACAATTATTATAACAATCTTTGAAATTTTTTTGTTCTGCTTAGAGGGCTCAGAAATGACACTGGTGAAGCTCCAAGAAATCAGTCGATGAACCTCGCTTGACTGATAAGCTGCAGCTGAAAACCCCACCACAACATCTCGGGGAAGATATTCTGTCAAATCTATTTTGTGGGACAAGTTCCACGGTCCTCAGCTGTTACATCTACTACATAAAACAGACACATTGAGCATATTTTCTTGGCCGTAGTCATCTATCTGAGCGTCCCATAATTTACCGTCATTCAATCTTTGAGGCAGAGAAACAGTTTTTGCAGAGGTGATGCTGTTGACATCAATTCGAACGTGAATGTTATATGCATCCCAGCCAGTCTGGAACGTGTCGAATTCGACAACTACAAGTTTGTTGTCTTTGTTACCATTATTATTTTTGTTAAAAAGGACGAGCCAACCGCCATCTCCTTCATATACGACGTGGAAACCGGATTCTGGAGCCGCCATGAAGAAAGCAAGTCCATCGCCACCATAATCTGTATAATTGTAAGTACTTTGGTCTGTATCATTTGGATTCGAGTAGATCCGGAATTGAAAATGTGTGGTGAAGTTGGCATGAACTGTTTTAGTAGATTTATTCTAGAGCTGAATCGTTGTATTGTAAGCAACTCGCCCTGCAGTTTTACCGCCTTCTGAATTCTTGACGCGTTCTAGACCCTCGGTGCTGTTTGGAAGTTGAAATTTATTCCCAGATGGTCGGTGAGCATCTCCATCAAGTGAAAACCAATTTGTAGTCGAGGCATTTAATTGGAAGCTAACCTTTATATGTTTGGCTTCAATGGGGGAAATTTGGAAAATGAGAATGGCACAAACGGCAACGAATGTAAACGGCGTGATAGCCATTAAAGAAAGAACGACAGTACTTCAAAATGTTTACACCAGCAGCAACGGCACCGTAAAACAGGCTTCAAAACACATAAAACAAGGAAACCAAAGCGCGTCCCTCGCGTTCCTCCTTGTGATTTAATTTCCAAATATGAAAAGGAGACTACTTCGTACTTTTGACAAGCCACCGTAACTCTGACTGGTCTGAGAAACTCTATAGGAAGCATTGTTTTTCTTTACATCTTCTTAATTCCTTTAGCCGGTACGACACCATATGTAATCAAATCGAAGCATCCATTTTCTGAAACGAAGTGTATTGCAACTTCCTCTCAAATTCATAATAATGCATGTTTGAACATTGACCGAAAGACTTGGGCACAACGATTTAGTTCAGAAATTTCACTTTCCTTTTTGTGCAACTTCCACTTAAGTCCTTAAATTCATGATAATGTATGTTTGAAAATAGATCGAAAAATTTGGGCACAACGATTTAATTTAGTAGTTAGAAATAAAAAAATTCATAATTATTAATCTAAGTTTGATTTTTCTTGAGTTGGTTCCATACTTTCAATAAATGGTCACGGGATATTTTAAGGTAGTAATCCGATTTTTCTATATGAATTAAGTGAAATATATCTTAAATATTTTGTACTTAAATCTATTTTATAACCCATTTTTAAAAGTGTTTTTTGATTAATTTAAAATATCTATGTTAAATTTTAGACCCAAAAACATAACTTAATGGTTTTCTGGATGATTTTGATAGAATGGATACTCCTCAATTGCTGATTTTTAACTTAAAATCACTACATAAAATAATAGTCAACACAAAAAAAATTATAAAAAAATATTGTAAACATAGACCCATTCCATAGCCCACTTAGAGAGACTTTCGGTTGAATAATTTTACTCAAAAATTACTCAACCCAAAAATAATAATCCATGTTTGAACATGTTAACTATTTTAAACAATGATTTCATGTGGAGCATTTGAAATTTTAATAAATATTGAAAATTCTTGCAATTAGACACAAATATTTTAAAATGTGGCCTTGTTCTTAATTCGTTTAACATTGTTAGACAACCTCCATGTACCCTTCTATGCCACCCTTTTATCCATCTTGTCGTCATAGTTTTCAATCCAACGGATTCCTTTATCAACACTTCATTGAGTGATATGTATAAATATAAAAATATTTAGTGAAAATGTCATGAGAATAGAAAGTTGTTTGGGTATCAGAGTACCTTGACTTGTCATTTTATTATAATTTATTACATTCTTATTTTAAACAAGAGTCATGTAGCATTTAGTCACTGTTTTTATAATGTAAATTATTGAAAGTTAAGTTTGTATGTAAATTTCTAATATAAGCTCAATTTAATAGTAAATAATATGTTAAAATTAATAATAGTAAATAGAAGTAATGACTAATACATATAATATAGAGATATAAAAATGTTTAAAAAAATGATACAAAATATTTAAAATGTAATATACTCCAATCACTTGACATGTCTTAAAATGATTAATTAGAGAGATTCATTTGTATAATATGATAGGATTATCTAGGTGGGTTCGAAAAGGGGATTGATGTGATGTGTGTCGTGTGCCATGTGCTATATGTCAAAAGACATTCCTAAAATTACACGTGGTAAAAAAGTTTATTGTTGTTGGCATCCTCCAAATTTTAAGGTGCATTGCTTGTCCTCCAACACTTGGAAAACAAAAAATTGTTTCCAATATCACATTATATTTGTATTTATAAATTGTTAAGTGTGGACGCCGATTATATGCATATGATACACTTACTCCACTCTATTGTCTTTTTGAAGTAGAAAGCATTCTCTTTTTTTTAATATGTTTATAGTGAAAAGCAAGAAGAAAAGAACCATTAACAATGGAAGTTTTATTGTAGATACTAATTAACAATAATTAACTCAATATTTTATAAATTACTATTGAATCAATAAAATTTTGTGGATACAGTTAACCAAATTTTATAAGGAAAAATATATTACAACTTTATCAAGAGAAGAACAAACGATATTTTATAACACATACTTACAAATCGAAAAAGGAACAAATGATATTTTGTAAGTTGATAAAATATTTTTGAATGTCATGCTAATCGATATTTCTTTTATCTCTAACCTACCTTTTTTTTAAGAGTGTATTTGACACTAATAATTAGAACCAATCAATTAAAATGCAAGATGATCTCTTGATTTTAAAGTTTAATATATTTTTAATCTTATAAATTAAAAATATTGCTCAATGTTTTCTGTTTTGAGGTCTATAAAAGACTTTTTTTAATATTTACGTTTTGTTTGTTAATTGTTTTTTAAAAAAACATTAGTTTTTAATTTTTTTTTACGACATAAGAAACAATATATTAGATATGGCACGTGTATTTTTATAATATTTTAAAAACCCATCAGCTTAGTTTCGACGTTGACCCAAATACACCAATTAACATTAAACTAGTTAAATTAATTATAAGAGATCGTGATTAGGCTTCTATTGGGGGATCATGATATTTATATATTTGTACCTAGTTTTGAGCTTCTTACAGGTCTAATACGAGTATTAATTGTTTGTGTTGCCTTCCATATGATGCTTGCTACTCGATCCACACTAGCTTCTGAAATGGTCATATGCGGCATTTCGGGTAGTTCACCAATTTTTATGGCAGTGCTGTGGTTGATATTTTGGTAATTGTATTTGTATTATATTTAATAACAACATTTTTTAATTTTTTTTCTCTCATATATTAAATACAATTGTTTAGTACAGGGATTCATAAAATCTAAGCAAACACATGGCATAGATTATTTGAATAGTGATTTGTTACTTATTATTATAATTAATAGGGGTATAGAGCTTCAAGTCTCTACGAGAAGCACAGACTAGATTTGATTTTCCTATTGGTTTGAATCAAATAAATTTTTAGTTTTAGGTCGTTTAGAATCATTGCCTATAATATTTTGTTTGCTTATCCAATGCTAATGAGTATTGTTGATATTGTTGATAGCTGACAATACAACTATGGTTCTCCAAAACAACTCGAAGAAGTTAATGTTAAATGATCCAACTAAAGGATTAGATATGCTACGTTGGAAGTTGATAAATCTATTAATTGGCCACTTAGGAGAAAACCATCCTTCACCAAATGCAAAAAAAAATGCTGACAGAATTCCTGAAAAAAAAGGACATCATTATCTATAGGACTAAACTGCAATAAATAACCTGGAATGTAGCCGCATATAGCTCCATAAATATATGTTTCTGAACATAAATGAAGATGTATATAGCCATATTCAGCGCAGTCATTGAGTTTTAGTTCCCCGAGTGGTTAGTGACCATAATAGTGGTGCATTATAAAAATATGCCTAATGTAAGATTTCGAACATTCAAGAATCATTGATTTTGGCCATATAAATGCTCAACGAAAACTTGAGAATTAACAAGGATTTAATGTTGATAACTTACATGGTATGCTCCTACTAGTTGAACTGCAATACATGCATTGGCAAAGTCAATCACTTAATAAAGCTTATAGAATCCAAACCCTATCAGAAGGTATACACATGCATTTTCACCAAAGGCTGCATAGTGAGAGCAACCACGTAACATATATAAGAAAGTTGTGATCACGATAGAAATAAAGGATGCCGTCTTCATGGTTCTATTTTTTTTGAAGGTGGTGATTTCAAAGTGTCCTATATAATTATAGAATATAAAGCTTGCAATTATGCACTTTTTGGTCTTACAATTACAAAAGCTTTTTACTATACACAAGAATGCATTACTTTATTGTATGTATACCTAAATTTATATAACAATGAAAGAATATGGATATGCAAATGCAATGTCGCCAAGATCACAGAAAATACGCCAAACCTTCTGTGTTATGGTAAGTGTAGTTGTGACACTTATTCCTCCAATGCTTCAATAAAACATTTTATGTTCTACCATTTCACCAAGGTTTTGAATCTCAAAAGGCTTAGCAAAATTGTTGCAAATAGATTTTTTACCTGATGCAGTTTACCCGCTTAGAATCAGAGTGACGCAAACAAATTTAAACTTCCTTATCGTGATCAGATGTGCTCCACGGAGATCGTAAAAGTTGAAATAAAAGGAGAATTCAACAATACGAGTCACTTTTGCCAAGTCCAATACCAATAATATGGCTGAATAGGAAAATTACATTGCTATAACTATGGAATGCCACCAAATATGGTTGAAATTTGGTATTTGACATATGATAATTTGTATTATTAAAAAAAGGATCATGTATGCGTATTCAGAGTAATTGTAATGAAATTCATGTCAGTACCAGATGCACCCAAAAAGGATCGTGTATGTGTATTGTACATCACTCATCATGCTTCACCAGGCGTGCCAATCCGAAGTCCCCCAACTTCGCGATGAATTCAGAATCGAGCATAACATTGCTGGATTTAATGTCTCTGTGTACAACACATTCATCCCATAACTCGTGCAGATAGAGCAATGCAGAGGCTATGTCCGAGGCAATTTTATAGCGGCACGTCCAATGTAGCTCTCCTCTTCTTTTGCCAAAAAGGAGATTGTCTAGACTTCCATTAGGCATGTATTCGCAAACCGACAACCGTTGGCCCTTCTCATGGCACCACCTCAACAGTTGAACCAAATTGCGATGCTCGGCTCATGTGATCGTCGTTACTTCTGCAATATAGTACCTTTGCCCTTGCTCTGATCCCGCAGATAGGCACTTTACTGCAAGTGTTTCATCTGACTTCCCCAAAACGCCTTTATACACACATCCGAAGCCTCCTTGGGCCAGCTTATCTTTTTCGCTGAAATTATTTGTGCCTGCACTGAGCTCCGCGTATGTAAATTTGCGGAGAACATGATCCAGTATCACATCCATATTTGAGTCAATTTCTGATTCTACCTCTGCCATTTGCTTAGATGTTCTTGCATAGCGAGGAATGAGCAAACATAGCAAAATGACTGTAACGAAACAGCCGAAAGAAACAATTACTATAACAACATTTGAAGATATTTTGTTCTTCTTAGAAAGCTCAGAAATGACACTGTTGAAGTTCCAAGAAATCACTCGATGAACCTCGCTTGATGCAAAAGATGCAGTTGAAAACCCCACTACAATGTTAGAAATTCAAGATTAATTGGAGATAATTTCTCCACTCACAGTTAACTAACTGTTCCATCTCCCTCCTTCTCATGCATGCAAGCAGTTAACAAACAGTTAGGAATCAGTTAGTTTAAGCAGTTAACAGTTAGTTTATTTCAAGCAGTTAAAAGATTAGTTAAGGATCAGTTAAACAATTAGTTTATTTTCAGTTTAATTTGTCAAGAAAATCTATTTATAGATGCCTTGAGCACAGCATTGTAAGCAAGAAAAATAGAAGATTAATAAAATCTTATTTTCAAGAAATTGCAGTAGCAATCTGTTTGTTTTCTTGTTTTCTTGTGTTTATGCTCTGTTTGCATCTATCAAACTAGTATCAGAGCCAAAGGAGAGATAGGTAGATCGTGGGAAAGGAGTGAAGCACAGGTTAGAAGAAGCCGAAGGTGTGAAGTGCAGTTAGATAAGCACTTGGGCAGAATGCAAGTCTGAGGCGCAGTCAAATCGCAGGTCGTCGAAGGAAGTGCACAGGTTTGAAATGCACAGCAGTTGCAGTAGCTGAGGAAAAGCGCCAGGTTGGAAGCTAGCATAGAAAAGAAGTAGCAAAAGTCAATGTGCAGCTGGCAAATTTTTTTTGAAAGTCAAATCGCAGGCTAAGGGAAAGCGCATCCATGGACGCTGCACACAGTCCCCAAAAATATTGAAGCGTTGAAGTTAAAGAAACACACCCAGCCAACGTGGAAGTCAAGTGCAGTCTAAGGTGGAGCGCAGTCTTTTTTTTATTAAAAAAAAATATAGTTAGCAAGAAGACAGGTCGCAGTCTTTTTTTTTATTAAAAAAAGAAGAAGAAAGGATCGAGGGTTTGACATTTAGTAGACGGAAAGTCAGATCGTGGAAAAGCACCAGTGGATAAAGTCAAAAAAAGAAGAAGGAGAATTTAGTCACTTCAGCGTTTGACATGGCAACGAATAATAGCATTTCTTAGCCTCAAATTCCTCTTTTCACTGGTAAGAATTACATTTTTTGGGCAATTAAGATGAGAACTTTGTTTTGCTCACAAAAAGTTTGGGATCTAGTAGAAAATAGTTTTGTAGAACCACAGGATGAGGCAGCCCATCTGGCATTAACTCAAGCACAAAAAGACGAGCTTAAGGAGAACAGGAAAAAAGAGTCAAAATCTTTATTCATAATCCAACAGGCATTGGATAAATCGATTTTTTCCAGAGTTGCATTAGCAATGAGATCCAGAGAGGCATGAAAAATCTTGGAGACTACCTATAAAGGTAATACAAAGGTACAAATTATTAAATTGCAATCTCTTAGGAGAAGTTTTGAAAATTTACAAATGAATGATTCAGAGTCAATAGACTAGTTTATGGGTCAAGTGTTGAATATAGTGAATCAAATTAGACTTAATGGAGAAACAATCACGGATTAGAAGATCATAGAAAAAATACTCAGGAGTTTACCCAGTAAATTTGATGCAATAGTTGTAGCTATTGAGGAAACCAAGGATTTAGAACAGTTATCAGTAGATGAATTAATGGGTTCTTTGTTAACATATAAATCCATAATGAATAAGAATAACAATACTTCTCTTGAGAATGCTTTCATGTCACAGGTATCATTTGGCAGAGGAAGAGGAAGAGGAAGGTCAAACTTTAGAGGATGAGGTAGAACTGGAAGGAACAATCCAAATCAAGGTGAAAATAGTAATCATAACTACAACAATAAAGGACATGGCAACAATCACTTCTAGCAAAGTATGGGATGGTAGCACCATCACAATTGGAGCACCAATTCCACAGAATGAAGAAGAATCTAAAGAACAAAATTTGCAAGGTGATCAATCCTCTCCACAAGAAAGAACAAGTACTCCAATAAGAACACCTAGGAGGTTTGAACAAGGTGAACATCTGGTCATGCATGTCATCCTACTCCAAATTCACAAGTGATGAATCAGATCCAACTCTTGCTACTTTAAGATCAAGATTTAAAGGTAAGAAAATGAGAAACATGAATGAAAATTATAATCAAGAAGAAGAGAAATTAGATTTGGTTTCAAGTTTTGCTCTTTTCACTCATGATCCTATGTATTATGAAGAAGCAGTTAATGAGGAACAATGGATAAAAGCAATGGATGAAGAAATGAATGCCATTGAAAGAATTCAAACATGGGATCTAACTAGTCTACTTGAAGGTAAGGATTGTATAGGAGTCAAATGGATTTATAAGACTAAATTTGATGCAAATGGAAATGTTGAAAAGGACAAGGCAAGGTTAGTAGCAAAATGTTTTGCACAAGAACATGGAGTTGATTATAATGAAACATTTGCTCCAGTTGCTAAACTTGATACTATTAGAATGGTTTTAGCAATAGCTGCTCAAAATAATTGGTATTTATATCAAATGGATGTCAAATCAGCTTTTTTGAATGATTTCCTAGATGAAGAAGTATATGTGAAACAACCCACAGGTTATGAAGTGCAAGGACATGAAGAAAAAGTCTACAAATTGAAGAATGCCCTCTATGGTCTCAAGCAAGCACCAAGAGCATGGTATAGCAGGATTGATTCGTACATGACAAATAATGGATTTAGCATAAGCAATAGTGAGCCTACATTGTAAATAAAAATCAACAAGGAAGGTCAGATTTTGATTGTGTGTTTGTATGTTGATGATTTGATTTTCACTAAAAATTTGTCTGTAGACACATTTAAATCATCAATGAAGAAAGATTTTGAAATGACATATTTGGGACTAATGAAGTATTTTTTGGGCATAGAAGTTGTACAATCAGAGAAAGGAATTTTTATTTGTCAAACTAAATATGCAAAGGATGTGTTAAAGAGATTTAAGATGCTGAATTGTAAACCAACACCTACACCAGTTGCTACAGGGACCAAACTTAGCAAAGAAGACCAAGGGTCTAATATTGATTCTACAACATTCAAAACACTAGTTGGCAGTTTGATGTATCTTATAGCTACAAGACCAGATATCATGTATGGGGTCAGTTTAATCTCTAGATTCATGGAGACACCAAAAGACTCACATTGGCAAGTTGGAAAAAGGATATTGAGATATGTGGCAGAAACTACAGAATATGGAATTTTATATTCCACAACTAACGATTTTAGTTTGATTGGTTTTACTAATAGTGATTTTGTAGGTAGCGTTGATGACAGGAAGAGTACTTTTGGACATGCCTTTCTTTTAGGCACATGTGTGGTCACATGGGCATCCAAAAAGCAACCTATAGTGACACTTTCATCAACTGAAGCAGAGTATGTAGCAGCCACATCAGCAGCATGTCAAGCAACTTGGATGAGGAGAATATTGAAAGATTTATTACAAGCATAGGAGTCAACACCAATCTTTTGTGACAACAAATCAACAATCACATTATCAAAAAATCATGTTTTTCACAAGAGGAGCAAGCACATTGATACAAGATTTCACTTTATCAGAGAGTTAGTGAACAATGGAGAAATCCATCTGGAATTCTGCAGATCTGAAGATCAATTGGCAGATATATTTACAAAGGCATTAGCAAAGGAGACCTTTGATTATTTAAGACAAAATTTAGGCATTGTAAATGCTGAAGTTGTTAGTGGTAGAAATTAAAGGGGGAGTGTTAGAAATTCAAGATTAATTGGAGATAATTTCTCCACTCACAGTTAACTGATTGTTCCATCTCCCTCCGTCTCATGCATGCAAGCAGTTAATAACCAGTTAGGAATCAGTTAGTTTAAGTAGTTAACAGTTAGTTTATTTCAAGCAGTTAGAAGATTTTTTTTTATAACTTAAATGGGGGTAAAAATCTATTAAGAATAAAGATAAGACAAGAGTTACAAATCATTCTCCTGGTTCACCAGATGAACCAATTCATGATACATACTACCAGGGAGCATTCCCGGATTAGTAATACTCCAAATAGATCCATTCTCCGAAGCCCATTTGGCAAGGTGGTCAGCAACACCATTCCATTCCTGGGGAATGTGTTTGAATGAGATAGAATTCAAAAATGTACTTAAATGCATAATCTAATGAACAATAACATTTAGATGCCAATCCACTTTACCTACAGTACTGTTATTCAACAAGTTAATCACCACTTGTGAATCTAATTCACAGATAATATTATAGCATCCACGTTGACAGCAGAATTTCATTGCCTCCAGAATCGCCATGGCTTCCATAAGATTGTTTGTATGACATCCTTTGTAGATCAAAAAAAGAAACTGGATGCTCCTAGAGCTATCCCGTCCAATACCACCTATTCCAGCCTCGCCTGGGTTCCCCCGTGAGGAACCATCCGTATTTATTTTGACAACTCCAACCTCAGGGGGAGTCCAACAGCCTGCTCTATTGACTGGTCACACTTTTTGGTTTTTCCCATCCGCCACTCCTCTACCCATCCCAAATTCGCTGCTGGTGTTTAGAGCCAATCCCAGGTGCTTGAATTGCCCAGCCGTCTCTACGTCCAAGTCTGCACCAATCATACATTTAGCTTGCAAATTTTCTTGCAGCAAATTTAGGATTTTTGTCCACAACAGTCTCAACTCAAACTGTGCTCCCCTAAAGATTCTCCTATTTCTTTCCAGCCACAAATTCCATAAGATGAATGATGGGCCGAAAGTCCAAGCATTTTGTAACAGGGAACTCCTTGCTGGAGCAGGCCCAAGTTTATTCCAAAATTCACTCAGTGAATGGACATGTCGACAGGGGACACCCCAGGCATTCCACCACAGGTGCCATACCTGTTTAGCAAAGGGGCATTGAAAGAATAAATGCACCCTTGTCTCCTCATTACTGTAGTAGAAAACACAGATAGATGACCCCTGAAAGCCATGCTTACACAAATTATCCCAGGTGAGACATTTGTTGTGTGTAAGAAGCCACAGAAAAAAGTTACATTTGGGCCAAGAAATCTGGCTCCAGACTTTTTTTCCCCATAAGAACTGATCTCCATTGAAGATTTGCTTAGTCAATGTTATATATCCTGACGACACAGAATAATGTCCTGTAGCATCTCCACCCCAGGCAAGAACATCACATCCTTGTAAAAAATTACATCCTCTGGACTCAAGGATTTGGATTAACTCTCTTCTATCCTCTATCGATCCTCTCAGTGGCCAATCGAAGGCATTTTTCCATCTGTATCCAATAGCCATGCCCATGCTGACAGCTTCTTTATAATGCATCATAGTGTCCCAACCAGTAGAATGAAAGGATTCAGCTAAAGGCTGTAAATGTGGATGTGAAACTAATAAGGGTGGTGCACCATCCCAAGAGACTTCCCAGAATAAAGCTTCAGTCCCACTATTGCACACCTAGAAGAGGCTCTGCTTCACTAACTGTGCTCCAACCTTAAGGGTGCTCCACACCATCGATCCTCTACCTTCAAGAGGGAATCTGGATATATCATGGGGTGCAGTGTCCGAAAAGTATTTAGCTATCAAAATTTTGGCCCATAGTGCAGATTAATTAGAGCACCACCTCCAATATAGCTTGGCAGCTAAAGCTTGGCTGGCCAAAATAGCCGAGTGCAATCCAAGGCCCCCTCCCTGCTTTGGTCTACACACCGTATCCCAATTGATTAAGCTCCATTTAGTATTTTGGAGATTCCCACTCCAAAGAAACTTCCTAGAAAGGGCATCATATTCCTTTAGGAAATACACTGGAGCTGTTTGAACCATGCAACGGTAAATGGGCAATGCCTGAATAACTGATTGTAGAAGAATCACTCTACTCGCAGTAGATAGCCATCTGTGAGTCCAATGACTAATTTTTCATCTTAGCTTGTCCAAAACATTCTGCCAAAATAGCCTGGGCTGCCGTCCCACCACTATGGGAATGCCTAAATAAATCACTGGAAGTGTTTGAATTTGAAACCTCAGAATGGCTACTATCCTTCTCTGAATAGACTCTGGTGTGTTGAAGAAGAAAATGGAGGACTTATGATCATTAATCTTTTGTCCCGAAGCCTCCAAATAATTGTCAAGGGTGAGACGAAAAGTTGCCGCTTCTCAGATCCAAGCTTTACCTGCTAAAATAGTATCATCAACAAATTGGAGATGAGTCAGGGTAGTGATCCCATTCCCCCATTTCCAGCCCTGTATAGTATTCTGAGAGACCCGAAATTTGAAAAGCCGCCCAAGCCCCTCAGCCATAATGATGAACAAGTAAGGTGAAAGCGGATCTCCTTGGTGAAGGCCTCTCGAGGCACCAAAAAGCTCCGAAGGTGCTCCATTTATAAGGACCGAAAAGGAAGGCATAGTAATACAACTGAACACCCAACTAATCCAATTCTGGTTAAAGCCAAATGCTAAGAGGATTTTGCTCAAAAATCTCTAGCTAACTCTGTCATAGGCTTTGGCTAAGTCTAGCTTAATAAACATAGCCTTCTCCTGTGAAATATTCATAGAGTGAATTACTTCCGAAGCAATCACCACTCCATCCAAGATTTGCTTCCCTACCACAAAGCCTCCTTGTTCCTCTAATATAAGGCAAGGGAGGAGCCCTTTCAGCCTTTGTGCTATAATTTTAGAAATGATTTTGTAAATAACATTGCAAAGCGCAATGGGCCTATACATCTCCAACTTATCTGCCTGTTCCTTCTTCAGAATAAGAGCCAAGAAAGTGGCATTCAATGCTCTGAGCATTTCTCTGCTGGAGTACGATTCCTGTATCACATCCATTAAATCCTGTTTTATGATATCCCAAAATTCTTGAAATAATTCAGCCGGGAATCCGTTAGGTCTAGGGGCTTTACCTCTCTTCATGCTGAAAATAACCTTTTCCACTTCTGTCAAAACAACTGGCCGCATAAGGCATTCATTCATTTCCTCATCCACCAATGAAGGAATGCATGATAAAATAGTATTTTATGCCCCTTCATCTGCCGTAGGGTCACTGGTAAAGAGCGCATAAAAGTACTGTACAGCTTCTCTGCTAATATCTTGGGAAGAGGTTAAGCAAGTTCCATCCTGAGTGACAAGAGAAGTAATAAAATTCCCATTGCGCCGCGCCTGCACTGAATTATGAAAAAAGGCTATGTTCTTGTCTCCCTCGTGGAGCTAGTCATTGCGAGCCTTCTGCTTCCAAGATTTCTTCCCGAAGTTCCCACTCTGCTAAGACGTTGGCAGCTCTAACTTCCTCTAAACGAAGGTCCTCCGAGGAATCACAATCTCTTATTTGCCTGGTTATTCCATCTAACTGTTCTTGAGCCTTCTTCTTCTTGCAATATAAATTCCCAAAACAACTTATATTCTAGCTCTGCAACTTTCTTTAATGAAAGGAATACATAGTTGTGCCATATGCAGGGCCTCCCTACCTCCACTACTGAGCAATGAAATCATGGAGAGATGGGTCTCTAAGCCAAATCAGCTGAAACTTAAATGGAGGCTTTTTGGGCCCCTCAATGTAACCAATGGACAGCTTGATAGGCCAGTGATCAGAACCTCTCCAATCCAAAATTTCAGAATTGATAGAGATAGCACTAGATTGCCAAAAACAAGAAACTAGAAATCTATCAAGGCGTTCAGAAATGGTAGCATTACCTGTTCTTCTGTTGCTCCATGTGAATAGCCCATTCGAAGGTCTAACATTAGATAGGCGCAGCACTTCAACATTATGGCGAAGACATTCAACAGAGGGACCTAGCTGATTCAATCCTCCCCTTTTCTCCTCTAAGCTTAGCACCGCATTAAAGTCACCGGCAACTATCCATGGCAGGAATGGATGACACTTTCGAATATAGCGAATGTGCTCCCAAAGCTGCAGTTGTCTAGAAATATCAACAGGTGCATATACAATGGTGAACAGGCACCGTTCACCAGTTTCAAGAGAGGAAGCCACCACTGATAAAGCTAATATACTTGAAATCCAATGAATTGGCAGAATTTTTCTTGGATCCCATCCCATAGCTAGGCCTCCTGTGCTGCCACAAGCACCAATACATTGCCACTGTCCTCTAGACCAGATATTTAGCATACAAGCAGAAAATGATTCAACTAACAATTTAGTCTCTTGAATACAAAAAATATCTAGAGAATTGTCCCACACCAATCTATGCATAGCTTTTTGTCTAGGGGAGCTATTCAAACCCCTTACATTCCATGATAAGACTATCATTGGGTGGGTTGGGGAAAATGTTCGTCCAGGGTTTTAACAACTCCAGCTTCCACCAGTAAATCACCAGTAATTTTTAGTCTATCTTGGTCCTTTCTTCTCCCAGCTTTGGAAGGGGCAGCCGAAGTGACCTTCTTGAATTTTTTCTGCATAAGTCCAAGTGAAGTGCACTGATGGGTCCTTTTTCTTTTATCCCAGCCTCCCCTTCCTTGGCCAAATCCGTCCGTCTAACTTCCTTCTCTTTCAACTCGCACGACACCTCAAGCATTCCTCCCTCCTGTTGCTGAGAACATTCGAAAGGTGCTTGAACCTGCATATTTAGAACTTCATTAAATTCTGAAATTTGAATAGGTTGCTCCACTTCTTCCCCCTGATCATCCATCGGAATGCCATCTTCTATGGCCATACAATCGAGGGCCTCAAACCTATTAAACCCCAAATCAGCCTATCTATTAGCATTTTCACGCCTCTGTCCACGGCCTCTTGCTCTCTTTTTAACTAGTATGAAACCATCCATCGCACCCTGAATTTGGTCTCCTGACCCTTGCGCCAAACTTGCATTAATTGCATTTTTCCCTTTGCCTATTTTATCAGGTTGGGTTTCGGTATTTTCAATCAGAGCCATACGCCCATTCTCCTTTCCAGCATAGGCTGTATTTGGCACTAAGGAATCTGATCCAGTTTCTTTAACTTTGGCCGCTAGAGGGCATTGCTGATGCAGGTGCCCGTATACATGGCAGATTCTGCACTTGAAGGGGATGGATTCATAGTCAAGCTGTTGTATCCATGACAAAGAGCCCATACAGATTTCTATGGAATCTGGTAGAGGGTTATTTAGGTCCATGTCTACACAAATGCGTGCATACGAGATGATCTTCTTGTCCAGTGACTGATGTGCAATAGCTGTTGGCTTACCCAGCATAGCCCCTATCTGCCTGAGAATATCCTCCTGCCAAAATTCCAACGGAAGCCGTGGAAGACGAACCCAGAAAAATGCAGTTAGAAGATTAGTTAAGGATCAGTTAAACAATTAGTTTATTTTAAGTTTAATTTGTCAAGAAAATCTATTTATAGATGCCTTGGGCGCAGCATTGTAAACAAGGAAAATAGAAGATCAATAAAATCTTATTTTCAAGAAATTGCAGTAGCAATCTGTTTGTTTTCTTGTGTTTATGCTCTGTTTGCATCTATCATACAACATTTGGGGGAAGATGTTCTGTCAGATTTATTTTGTGGGACAAGTTCCACGGTCCTCGGCATATTTTCTTGGCCGTAGTAATCTATCTGAGCGTCCCATATTTCACCATCATTCAATCTTTGATGCAGAGAAACAGTTTTTGCAGAGGTGATGTTGTTGACATCAATACCAATGTGACTGTCGTCCGGATCCCAAATAGTCTTGTATGTGTCGAATTCAACAGCTACAAGTTTGTTCGTTTTGTTACCATTAATTTTGGGGAAAAAAGGCCGAGCATTCCGCCATCTCCTTTATACGGGACGTGCGTACCGGAATCTGGAGCCGCCATGAAGAAAGCAAGTCCATCGCCAGCAATATCATAGTTAGTTTGGTTAGTCCATTTGATTTGGAATTGAAAATGTGTGCTGAAGTTGGCAACTGCTCTAGTAGAGTCATTCCATAGCGGAATCGTTTGATTGTAAACAACTCTCCCTGCACTTCCATCACCTTCGAGACCCTCGCTGCTCTCTGTAAGTTGGAATATATTCCCAGATACAAATTGAACATCTTCATCACGTGAAAACCATTTTGTAGTCGTGGAATTTAATTGGAAGCTAAGTTTGATATCATTAGCTAAGTTTGGAACACGAGATTGGCACAAACGGCAACCAATGTTAGGGAAATAAAACACAGCAGCTGTAAGCTATTCGCATAAGTGCAAAATCAAGATGAGTAGTAGCATATTATAGTCAGAAAACACGGTATATTGAAACCAAAGCGCGTCCCTCACTGTGAAATCAATAGTATCACCTCTGTTCCAAAAATCAAAAGAGACAACTAATCTTCTTTAAAAACGCGAGCGGAACTCTGACTAACCTCGGAATATGGTTTTATAAAATTCATTAAGATGCATCGTTTTTGTGTACGTCTTTTGTCTGCATATGTAATCACATCGAAGTATCCAGGTAATTGCAGACCGGTGCATCCCCTCGGTAATATCTCTTTCCCTTTTGTGCAACTTCCACCCCAAATTCAAAATAATGCATGTTTGAATATTGACCCAAAGACTCGGGCACACAGATTTGGGTTCGTAGTGTGCAACATATAATTTGTAATCATTAATTTTGTTTCTATTTTTATTGGGTTAGTTGGACCTTTTTATAAATGTTTGTGGGATATTTTAAGGTAGTATTATATTTTCTAATGATTCATTTTTATAGATAAATTTTTTATTAATATAAAATATTTAAAAAAAGTTAAATTTTAAGTTCAATAATTTGAATTATTAATGAGAAATAATTAATTTTTAATTATTTATTGAAAGTTCATTTCCATTAAATTTATCAATACTTTTAACAAATAATCATTATAATTATTTATTATAAAATATCGACATTATAGATTCAGGCTCACCCCATAATTTACTTTGATTAATCTAAATCATAAAAATGATATCAAAGTTTACTTAAAAGACTACTCAACCCAAAAATAAATAAAAAATAAAAAATAAAACAAAAACAAATGAATAATGCACGTTTGAATGTGTTGACCATTTTAAACATGAAATTTCGCATGGGAAATTACAACTTTCTCATAAATGTTGACAATTCTTTCAATTAGGGACATAAATATTCTAAAATATAGTGTGAGTGGACTTGATTTTTTTATTAGTTTAACACTTTGCGGAACCTCCATATGGCCTTCTCAGTCGCCCTTTTAGCATGCAGTAAAAGGTATACAAGTTGTCAAACACTTCATCGAGTGACAACCCTTAAAACTCAAATGACTAAATCTGAATGATAGGTAAAGAACAAGTTTTACAAGGCTCTTATAACCCATATAAACATAAATAGAAGAAAAGTAAAGCAAGGTAGGTTGAATGAATTATCAAAGTTCAAAATAGAACAATTACATCAAAACAAATAAAAACAACAAAGAAAATAGGCTCAATTTGCACGAGATTAAGTTAAAGATTCATGGGAGTCCGAATATTCCATGAGACGAACGATGACAGATCCTTCATAGGGATCCTTCTTAGGAGTGACTTGTTTGCTTTTCTTGTTACTTTTGGTCTAGGCAATTTTCCTCTATGTTCTTTTGTTAGGCCCTTCTTCCAAGACTTCCCGGGGTAGTTTTTGAGGGGAGAACCTTTTGGTTGCAAAAACTACATTCTTTCTTCCAACCAAAAGCTTATCCATTGAATCTTTGTTAGCATTCATCTTAATGGTAACCTTTTTTACTGCAAAAGGATGTTTGATTACCTTAGTGTTGGGAGGGGGAGACTCAAGATAAATTCCCTAGATAACTTTAGATTCTTTATCTAGAACATAATAAACTCCTTCAACACAATTAGATCCAATTTGACATCTTTGACTTCTACCAACATCATGTCAACCTTATGTCCAAGCTTGGCTACCTTATTCTAAAGCTCCAAGACTTTGAGTTCAAGTTTAGTCCCTCCCACATTCTCCCTAGAGATTCACGTTTTATCCAATGGAGTGACATGAAGGGGGCTAATATTTATTGATATAGTCTTCCTCAATCACAAAAAAATTACCTTTCTTGGAATTAATATCCTCAGACTCTTTGCTATTATTTGACTTACTGGAATCATCACACACAATGGTTTTAGGAACCTCAATACCCCATAGGCATCGACCATGAGTAAACATAAAATAGATTAAATCCTCATGGAGAATGTCCTTTTTGGGGTTATCTTAAAAAGCAAGGATGGAATGTTCAAGGGAGTTGAACAAAAAGAACGAGATGTTAATACTATACCCTTTGAAATGATTAATGGGAAGAAAGTGATGGGATTAGATCAAATTAAAATTACCTTTGAGATAGATATATTTCATTATTTGTAGTTAAACTCTTAGCCACGACATTGAGAGATCCATATTTGGGAAAACCTTGTCCTCTAGAGTGGCTCCCTCTTCAGAGCCAAAGAAATTTCTGAGGAACTCTTTCTTTCTACTCTTATTTTTGAGATTCTTCTCACCATCATAGGGCATGCCAGAGACCACCCAAATTAGTTCCTTAGTTATATCCACCTTGAGCCTGATCATCTTAGCTTTTCTCTCCATCCACCCTCAAGCAAAATATTAAGAGATAGTGGAATCCCACCCTGTAATTATCTGCATGAAGTTGTGAGGCTACCCTTATTCAATAATATCCAAATAGTGTAGTCTTCCATAACATCGTCACAATAAAGAGTCTCCTACAGTCCCTATCGCCACCCATTCTCACCAAATATTGAAACCCTACATCTCTATGAATGAGGAAAGAAGAGAGGAGGAACAAATGAAAATTATGCATCTATTCCTCTATAACCTTGCACACCGGATAATTATGCCACCTTGCTTGACAAAAGCATATAATAAGTGAAAATATAATATGAAAAAATTGAGATCATTATGGAAATTGTTCTAACACATCGAATTGGCATGCTTCTTAATGATACATGCAGTCATTTTGAAAGTCTTACTACCAACACGTATGTTGATCTCACAATGAGTCACAATGAAGTGACTTCCAAACATATTTAGTTGTATTAGCATTATCATTATTAATGATTAGAAATAAGTGGGGTTGGATTATCTATGAGTCTTCCCATTGGGAGAAGTCCTCAATATTGAGTCCTATGTTAAGAAAACCATCTGCAGCTTCATTCCCTTCTCTATAGGTACAAGAAAAGATAGCTTCTTTCAAGTGAGAAAGAAAACCTCTAGAAACATCAATTAATTGAGTAATGATCTAAGATGAGGTAGTTTTACTAGAAAGGTAGTTGATGATATTGATGGAATCACCCTCAACAACTAGTCTTTCAATGTTTATCTTGGTCACCGCCAGGAACCCCCAAAACATTCAAGAATCACACGTCTCAATATTAGAAGTAACAATTACATCAATTATATTGAGGGAATCTCCCTCCATAACTAACCTCTTGATGGTTAGCCTGGTCAACAACTAGATACCTCTAATAAGCCACAATTATTCATAATCTTTTATAACAACTTTAAAGATAACCAAAAAAAAATCATTTTGTATTCTCAAAGGAAAAAATATTATTCTTTGCCATTGGAACTTGTGAAATTAACTTGTTACTACCATTTATATAAATAATCACACATGTATCATTTTAAAAATAACTCTATATCCTTTCTATATTAAGTGCACAATGTTGAATAGATTGTGTTCAAGACCAAGAACATAATACATATCCGGGATGTGTTTCTTCTCTCTTTAATTTGTTTTAATGTTTATGCTCCCTTTACTCATGACATCTACTTTTTTATCATTTGCCAATTTTACTTTTGATTTCATAGATTCGTCTATGTTTGTAAACATATCCTTGTTTCCATTCATGTGACTACTATAGCCATTTTCTAGAAACCACATTTATTTTGTATTTTCTTTACAAGAAAATAAACATTGAACTATTGTTCTCAATCTCACCTTGATTTATTCTTAAAAAATTTGCACCTTACATATTAATAAAAAAATGCTTCTTTCTACACTTATATACATAATGACCAAAATTCTTGGAATAATGGCATTGGATATTAGATTTGTCATACCTTTGACCTCCATATGTATTATTATGGCTATAGATATTGTCTCTACCTCTTCTGCTTGTAAATAAATTGATATTTGCTTTTTCTTCTTCATGTAATTTTTTGATCCTTCCTCTTCCTTTTACACCTTTGTTATTGCCACCTCTTCCTCTTGTATCTTTGTTGTTGCTAATTGACACTTATGATTTGAATGTAGGTTCTATGTGATAACTAGATGTCCTATTCAACCTTTAATCATGAATTTGAAAAGACCCCATAAGTTCATCAATAAAAACTATTGAAAATTTTCTTAATTCTTCAATAGCTAAAACAATAGGGTCAAATCTCACTGAAAGACTCCTAAAAATATTTAAAATAACTAACAAATCCTCTCATGTATCTCCATGAAATCTCACATGATTATATATACTCATTAGATGAGTAAACAATTTATTTATCGAATCTAAATCTTTCATTTGTAAACATTCAAAATCTCTTCTAAGCATCTGTAGTCTTACTAATTTGACTTCATTTTTTCCTTGATCTAAGTATTGTAGATTAATCCTTTGCTTGGACTTTGTTGATGCTACAATCATTAGGAAATTGACATATCCATTGCTCATTAGATGAAAATAGTACCTTGGCATCCTTCTTTTTATTCTCATTACAAAGATATTTTTGCATTTGTGTTTGGGCAATTTGAGCCATGTGATTTGTTGGTTTTCCAAAACCATTCTCTACAAAATCCCATAATTGTTGAGAACTGAACAATGTCTTCATCTAAATGTTTTAATACTCATAATTATTTTCATCAAATTGAAAATTTTGATATGGAATAAAATTATCGCTATTCATATTTGTAATGTTTCAACTAACTTGATAATTAATTGATCGATCTTGTTTTGATACCAATTTGAATATATATTATAAGACCGATTTAAAGAATATACTCACATATAAATTTGTAAAAGATTCACATAGACGCATACTTAGAAAATGAACATGATAAAAACTTAGACGTTAAAATATTGCTATTGCGTACAAATATTTCCTTATTTGTGTCCAACTAAGTAGGGAATCTTAAAGCATATGTGGTCCCAAAGCGTTGTTTTTCTTTACGTCTTTTCTCGGCATTTAGCAATGTGGTCCCAAAGCGTTGTTTTTCTTTACGTCTTTTCTCGGCATTTAGCAATGTGTCCTCTCCAGCGTATGTTTTCACATTGGAAAAAATTCGTTACAGTACATAACCATGTATGTAGAAATCACATTGGAAGTATTTGAAAAGGTAATTGAGGTTGGGGATCGTGGAAGTCGAGTGCTAATCTGCATCTACGTAAAAAAACCATTCATCTTCTATGTAGGAACGTAACCATTCATTTTCTGCCTATAATATTTCCCAATCCAGGAAATATTATAGGCAGAAAATGAATGGTTACGTTCCTACATATAAGATGAATGGGTTTTTTACGTAGATGCAGAAAATACGGTATATTGAAATCAAAGCGCGTCCCTCGCCGCGAAATTAAAAGGAGACTACTTATCTTCTTTAATGACTAGCCCGCGAATTCATTATGATGCATTGTTTTTCTGTGCAACACCAAATGTTAAAGCATCTGTAATCACATCGAAGCATCAAGGTATTTCTTCTAAACAAAGTGCAGACTTTTTTCGCATCCATCTCCTCCTCAATTTCTGGTTCCTTTTTATGCAACTTCCACCCAAGTCTTCAAATTCATAACAATGCATACTTGAATATTGACCCCCATGTGAAACATATAATTTGTAATCATTAATCTAGTTTCTAGTTTTATTGGGTTCGTTGGACCCTTTTAAGAAATGGATGTGGAATATTTTGAGGTAGGGGTTATTTTTTTAATATGAATCAAATAAAATATATTATAAATATTATAGGGTTTCATAATTTATTTTTCAAGATGGATTTTTAATTAATATAAAACATATAAAAAGATGTTAAATTTTAAATTGAAAAACTTAAATTAATGATGAAAAATGATTATTTACTGAAAGTTCATTCCTATTAAATTTATTAAACACGTTCAACAAATAATTATTATAATCACTCATCATAAAATAGTTTGGCTTGCCCCCATAACCTATTTTAATAGGATTACCCCCATAACCCATTTTAATTAATCCAAACTATCTTAAAAAATGATGTCAAATTTTACTTAGAAGACTATTAAATCCAAAAAAAATAAAAAATAAAAAATAATGCATGTTTAAACGTGTCGAGTATTTTAAATAGGGAATTTCGCTTAGGACATTTTGATTTTTTCTTAGATGTTGACAATTCTTCTAACTAGAGACATAAATATTCTAAAATGTGATGTCAGCAGATTTGTTTTTTATTGGTCCTCCATGTGGCCTTCCAACTCATAATTTTAGCTTGTAGTAGAAGGTATAGTCAATTTGTCAAACAATTCATCGAGTGACATAGATGCATATCAAAATATTTAATAACAACCCTTGAAACTCAAATGACTAAATCTAATATGTCACAAATTTTATCTAATATATCATAATTTTTTTATTAAATAGGTAAAGAATAGGTTTTATAGGGCTTTTGTAATCTATACAAATGTAAAGAGGAGAAAAGTAAAGTGGGGCAGGCTAATCGAGCCATCCAAGTTCAAAATAAAATAAATACCACATACCAAAACAAATAAAAACAAGAACAAAAAAAATAGGCTTAATCTATAGGAGATTAAGCTAAAGATTCATGGGAGTCTGAATATTCCACAAGAAGACAAATGCTAAACCTTTCCTCAGGGTCGTCGGGAGTGACACATTTGCCTTTCTTGTTAATTTTGGTCAGGGTGAGTTGCCTCCATGTTCTTTTGTTAAGCCCTTCCTATTAGACTTCTTGGTCCAATTTCTATGGGGAGGGCCTTTTGATTATGGAAACTATAGTCTTGTTTCCATTTTAAATCTTACCCATTGAATCTTTATCAATGCTCATCTTAATGGTAACCTTCGTGATTGCAAAGGGATGTTTTATTTCCTTGGTGTTGGGAGGGGGAGAGTAAGGAAAACATCCCTTGGATAACTTGAGATGGCTCATCTTGATTAAAATAAACTCTTCCAACACAATAAGCTCCAATTTGACATCATTGGATTTTACCAACTTCATGTTGGCCTTATGTTGGAGCTTGGATAGCTTATTGTCAGTCTCCAAGATTTTGAGTTCACGCTCAGTCCTTTCAACATTCTCCCTAGAGATGCACTTTTTTGCCCAAGGGACTGTCCTGGCAGGGGTAGGCTAAGATTTCTTGACATAGTCTTCCTTAGCCATATCGATAACCCTCCTCAAAATCAATCTCTTCAAACTCTTTGCTATTATCCAACTTAGTGGAATCATTGCTCACAATACTTTAAGGAACCTCAATGTAACCCATAGGGATCGACCATGAGTAAATACAAAATATATTAAACCCTCATGGATAATGTCCTTCTTAGGGTTGTATTGAAAAGCGAGGATGGAGTGTTCAAATTAATTGAACAAAAAGACATGTTGTTGATACTATGCCATTTGAAATTATTCATGAGGAGAAAGTGATGGGAGTAGAGCACATTAAACTTACCTTTAAGTGTAATATATTTCATTATTTACAAGAAGATTCTTGGGCACAACATTTGGAGATCCATTCTTGGGAAGCCCTTGTCCTTTAGAGTGACTTCCTCTCCAGATCCAAAGAACTTTTTGAGGAACTCCTACTTCCTTCTATTATTTTTGAAAATATTATCGCCATCATAGGGCATGCCAAAGACCACCCTAGTTAGTTCCTTACTTATATCCACCTCAAACCCTCTCAGCCTAACCTTTCTCTCTTTACACCCCTGAGTGACATGTTTAGACATAGTGGAATCCCAAGTCATATAATTCTATGCATGAACATTTTGAGGCTACCCTTATTTAATAATATCCAAATAGAGTTGTCATGCATTTAACATCATCGTAGGAAAGAGGCTCCCTATATTCCCTAACACAAAGCATTCTTGACCAAAGACTAAAAGCATGTGTCTTTGTGAAGGAGGAAAGAAGGGAGGAGGAAAAGGCAATACTTACACATTTATTCCTCTATGGCCTCGCACACTACAAAATTATGCCACCTTACTTGACACGAGCATATATGAAGTGAAAATATAATATGAAAATATTAAAATCATTATGGAAATCGTTTTACCACATCAAATTGACATGCTTCCTAATGATACAAGGACTCATTTTGAAATTCTTATTACCAACTTAGATGTTGATCTCACAATGGGCCATAATGAAGTGACTTCCCAACTTAAGTAATTATATTGGCATTATTATTATTAATGATTGAAACTAAGTGGGGTAGGATTGTCTGTGAGTCTTCCCATCAGGAGAAGTCTTGAATATTGATTCCCATGTTAACAAAAGCATCCACATCTTCATTTCCTTCTCTATAGGTATGTGAAAAGATATCCTCTTTGAAGTGAGAATAAAACCTCTAACATCTTTAATTAAATGAGTAATGATGTAAGAGCGAGTGTTTTTACTAGAAATGTAGATGATGATATTGAGGGAATCACCCTTCACAACTAGCATTTTGATGTTTAGCTTGATTGCCAATTGGAACCCCCAAAATGCTCAATAATCACACTTGTATAGATTTTTAAAATAACAATTATAAATTCAATAATATTGAGGGAATCACCATCCAAAACTAGTCTCTTGATGTTTGGCATGATCACCAACTAGTTCCCTCTAAGATGTCATAACTATTACTCATCTTTTATAACAATTCTGAAACTAGCAAAAAAATTATTTTGTATTCTCAGAGGAAACATCTTATTCTTTGCCATTGAAAAATGTAAAATAAACTTATTACTAAAATTTATATTAAGAGTCACACATGTATCATTTTAAAAAAAAAATTCTATATCCTTTCTATATTAACTGCACAATGCTGATTAGATTATGTTCAAGACCAAGAACATAATACATATTTAGGTTGTACTTCTTCTCTCTTCACTTGGTTTAAATGTTTATTATCCTTTTACTCATGACATCTACTTTGTTATCATTCCCCAATTTTACTTTTGTTTTCATAGATTCATTAATGTTTGAAAATATATCCTTGTTTCCATTCATGTGATTATTATAGACATTATCTACAAGCCACAAGTTTTTTTTTGCATTTTCTTCACAAGAAATAAACATTGAACTATTGTTTTCAATCTCACCCTAATTTAATCTTTTTTTTTTCACTTTACATATTAACAACAAACTATTTCTTTCTACACCCAATTACGTAGTGACCAAATTTCTTGTAGTAATGACATTCGATATTAGATTTGTCATACCTTTGACCTAAATATGTATTATTATGTTTATTGTTTTTGTCTCTACCTCTTCTAGTTGAAAATAAATTGGTATCCATTCTTCCTTCTTCATGTACATATTTTGTCCTTCCTCTTCCTTTTGCACCTTTATTATTTCCACCTCTTCGTCTTATACCTTTGTTATTATTAACTAAAATTTGCAATTTGAATGCATTTTATAGGGGAGAGCTACATATCCTATTCAACCTTTGCTCATTTATTTTTAAATACCCCATAAGTTGATCAATAGAAACCATTGAAAAATATCTTGACTCTTCAATAGCTAGAACAATAGGGTCAAGTCTTGTTGAAATACTCCTTAAAATATTTAAAGATACTAATTGATATTATATTATGTTTCTAAGAAATCCCGCATGATTAAATATACTCATTGTGTGAGTAAAAAAATTATTTATCAACTCTAAATCTTTCATTCGTAAATATTCAAAATTTCTTCTAAGCATCAATATTCTTACTAGTTTGACTTTGCTAGTTCCTTGATTTGAGTTTTGTAGATTATCCCATGCTTATTTGGTCCTTGTTAATTCTAAAATCGTTGAGAAGTTGACATATCCATTTCTCATTGGATGAAAATATTCCCTTAGAATCCTTCCTCTTATTCTCCTTAAAAAGATCTTTTCACAATTGTGTTTGGGTATTTTGAGCCATCTAATTTGTTGGTTTCTCAAAACCATTCTCCACAATATTTAATAAATATTGACAACTAAACAATGTCTTCATCTAGATGATCTAAAACTCATAATTCTTTCTATCAAATTAAAGAATTTGATATTGAATAAAACTACCACAACTCATACTCGTAATACTTCAACTAGCTTGATTATTGATTGATTGATCTTATTTTGATACTAATTTAAAGGTATTCTATAACACCAATCCAAATAAAATTATCACATATAGGTTTGTAAAAAAATGACATAGACACTTGTACTTAGAAAAAGAGCATGATAAAAACTTCTAATGCAAAGACTTCTTGATGCAAGAGAATTGAGGTTCATGAGAAATTTTGGATAAAGTAAGACATGTTAGTTTAGGAAATTATATTTGTGTTGTTTTGTGTCACCTTCATGTAGATATATCATTCCCATGGTGATCATAGTTTGATCAAGTAGGGAATTTTATACGCTAGAAGGGACTCTGTAATCACATTGGAATTATTTAAAAATGTAATTGAGGTTAAGGACCATGGAAGTCGAGTGCTAATCTATATCTACATAAAAAACTTTCATCTTTTATGTAGGAACATAACCATGTATGCTACTTTTCCTAATCCACCATCTATGTTGGAATGTAATATCTATAGCCTACCAAATGTCACTTCGTGTGTGTGTGTGTGTGTGTGTATTGAAAAATAAAATTTTTGATATTTTTTAAATATATATTTTTATTAGATTCTATTAGGGAAAAATATTTCCTTACCATTGTTATTTTTTATTAGTGAAAACTATTTATTATTGGAAATACACCTTGAAAAAAAAAATTTGGGTTGGCTTATAGTGTTAACAAAATAGTTATTCTATTTTTTAAAATATTATTTTCCATCAATTTTATTAGCTAAAATAATATGATTAGATATTTAATGTTTTTGGTGATTTGAGTTAGCACATATGTGCCCAATATATGTCTTGCTTCGTATTCAATGCGATGGCCATGTCATATCGGTGCCTCCTTCATTTCAATGGCTCCATATTTGGTTAGTTAAAACCATTTCATATTTTTATTGTGTAGAAAAAAATATAAAGGGATTTCACATAGATTAGATTATTGGTACAATGTTGTACTCCTCTATTATAGTTATCTTCAGCATGTGAGTGGACACAACCTACATCTATTTGTTGGTAATGTACACATCTTTCCAATCCCTATAGATTTTTTATTGAAACATAATGTAAGTGAGATATATATATGTACCCTATGAATATATCCATGTGAATTTCCAAAAATAGATCATTTTTTTCCTGTAAAAAATCTACAGTGAAGATTTTGGATGTTTTATTGTTCAATTTTTTTGTTAAAAAAATTATGCACTAGATATATTCACTATTTATATTATGAATTAACTATATGTGTGACCCAACAATAGATTTTCACATATGTTTGAAACAAAACAAATTGAAAATTTTAAATTGTATCAATTTTATAATTTTCTTCAAATAGATAATATAGGCTAGATATATTCATTGTGCAATTAATTAATTATGGGCATTTTTGACTTACAAGTAAGTGCAATTTACTATTCTTTATTAATAATGAACACATATTTTTGTCTATATATTTTATTGTTAAGATATAATAATAGGTATATTCATGATATGTATGCATTTTTATGAATAAGGTCATATACATTCACCAAGATAAACATGCATTTATGTTTACAAGATATCCAAAAGGAATGTTTTGTTTTATTAAAACTAATAGAAGTAAAAGTCGTATATTTTTATTGTGTATTTTAAGAAAACTTTGTGTGCACCAATAATATAAATTCATATATGTTGGAATAAAATTTAAACATGAAAATTTGCATTGTCTCTATTTTATAGTTTTTTCTTCAAAGGATCATATAGGCTAAATATATTTATTATTTATATATGTTATAACCATAGATAACCCAGATGGGTATCCCAAAAAATTATATGTTTTAGTTTGGAGAATATGTAGGAGGAAATTTTTTCAGAAAATTTGTAGTTTGTATAAATTATTCATGAAAAAAATATGTATAATATTTTTTTTAATTTTTAGTTAATATTAAAAATAATTATAACCTTGACAAATTAACTATTTGTATTGTAAACAAACAATTTTAATGCCCTAAAAATACATGTTCATGTATTTTCAATGTAAAATTAGAAGGAAAGCTTTGAATTATTTTAATTTTGTACTTTTTAAAATTAAATCAATGATATAGGATGGATATATTCGATGTTTATTTAATTCAATTTATTGGAAATAACTAATTTTTTTATAAATTCAAGATGAAGTATTTGTTTATTGAGAGAGAAAGAGAGAGTGAGTTGTATGATGTTTCCATAAAGGAAAATAATGAAGATACATTGATGGAAGAATATAGGAACAAGATTAATGTTAAGCCCATTGTCTTGATTAGCTTCAATTTGTGAGAATAATTTTTTGTGAATGTGGTATGGAAAACTACAATAAAGGATATTTTGGATAAGGTTGGGAACTTGTATGAATCCAAGTCTATCATGAATGTGATATATCTAAAGAACGTGTTGTAGAATCTTAAGATAAAGTATGGTGATAGGGTGACCAATCAGGCTAATGCTTTCAATATTCTTGTAAATCAGTTGAATTCAATTGGAGACAATGTGAAGGATGTTTAGAAATGTATTTTATTGTTTTGTAGTTTACTTGAGTCTATGGATGATATTATCATTCCATTAGTGGGAGCATTAAGGTGGGTAATATTAAAACTGATGACATTATTCATAAGTTGTTGCAAGATGAAATACAAAATAATAATTTTAGAGTCACTGTGAATTCTAAAGGCTTTGGTGACAAGATGATGTATCAAGAAGAGAAAAAATGATAAATTTTAAAATAATAGATTGAAATTAAAAAGGTGATCTTCAAGTGGAGGAAAAAATAGATATGAATCAATATCTTCGAAGTGCAATTTAAAGTGAACAAGAAAAGTGAGTGTATTTTTTTTGTGTGTGTGTGCATGTGAATGTATGTTCATGCACAACTTATATCATGTAAAAAAGCATGCATGTTTTAAATAAATGTTTGAAAACCATTCTATTATATGAAACATGGCTAATAGACAAAGGTGCTTCATCTTATATAACTACACATGGGGAATGGTTCAAAGACTATAAAAGGGCTCATAGAGACAAGATGATTTTTGGAGACAATTTTAGTTATGAATTTATTGGTAAAGGTAGTGTGATAATTAATCATAAATATGGATGTGTGAAATGGATACATGATGAAAAACATGTTCCAAGTTTGATATATAATCTTGATTCTTGGAGTCAATTTTAGTTCTGAATTTTTTGGTAAAGGAAGTGTGAGAATCAATTATAAATATGGATGTGTGAAGTGAATAAATGAACAAATTCATATAATATACTCGTAATTAGTCAAATGTTTGATCTTAAGTTGATACAATCCTCAACAAAGGTGGCATGAATTTTGTTCGTTAAAATATTATTTTGAAAAAAATAATAAGAATTAGAACATTTTATATGTTAGATATAACTACCCATGTCATGGATAGTGATAATTCAGCATACATGGAAAACTAGTGGTAATAGTGAAGATGCCAAGATTGATGTTTTGAAATCAAAGATTGGGATATTTTAGAGATAATTTCATATGGGATATGTTAGGTATCTAGAATAAAATCATGTGAAATAAATAGAGGTTGAGTGAAGCTTGGAAGAACACATCTTGAAAGTTATTTATTGTAAAAATATTTTATTTGATTAGATGAATAATGAGACAGTCACATTTGTGACCCAAATTTGAGATATTATTGTATTTTTTATTTTCTTTAATGATAAGAATTTAGATTTATATAATGTTAGCAGGTGATTATGAGCACTAAATTGCTTGGCATAATGTATATTCCATGTGGACAGAACAATGGTTTCCATCTACTTTATAGTTATTCCAAGTTGTCTCATGGTTATTCTATTTTGGTCTTGTATTACAAACATAGAGTTCCAAAGAAACAAAACATGAACTGGCATACTTGTGTGCTAACAATGGATTCAGAGATTAAAATGATAAAAACCTTTAGGTTGTATATTTATTCATAATGTAATAGAATGGGTTGCTACAATGTTGGAGAATGGTGTATCGAATAGTTTCCTTAATTATGTTCAAAATATTGTACTAAAGCTCTACACTCCTGATATATTTATATATATGATTGATGTTCTAGTTCTCAAAATTACATGTAATGTAGATACATTAGGGTGATTAATATGATTTTCATATGTTATATTCTACACTTTATAGAATTATATGAACAAGAATGTATTTTAAATGTATTTTTTTATTGTAACACTATTTAGTGTATAATTATACGTGATTACTACGCAAGTGAATTTTACTATGCTAAATATATGTTATTTTAACATAAATGTCATAAGTTTGTATCTATCTATCAATTCATGTTAGCTCTTACTTAAAAATTAGAGTTATCTCTATAATTATCAAGTTCTAGTGAACCGTAAGAACTACTGATAACAATGGTGCAGTGAGCATGGGTCTCACTATATAAGGAGATGCTTCATCGGTTACATAGTCAAAGAGCAGTAGAAAGATGGTTAGAAAAAAAGATTAATAATTTTTTAGATGGAGAAACACAAAGGATAGGGTGTAACATGAAAAAAATTACACAATAACATATCTATGGAAATATCTTTGAGATATTTTGGTGTGATGTTTTTGGACTATTAGCCACCTAGTTTCCCTAATTAGAATACTATTATTTTCAATTTAGAAAAACTGATATTATTTGATGGACTCTAGATATTATTGAAGAGAAGAAAAAGTGGTTATAGAATCTAGATACCAATTAGTCTCATACGATCGATCATTGGATAATTACTACCATTGACATATATGTAATAGATTTGAAATTATAAGGTTATATAGATTTTAAAGTGGAAAATATCTATTAATTAAGGGGATAAGAGGTAAATTTTTGTAGTGACTCCTATTGTTAGTCATGATGTTTGTTATAGAAAAAGCCATGGTGCCTATTTTGTCCAACATGGATTAATCACTTTGGGCACCATGGGGATGTGTGAAACATAAGGGATAATGATAATAAAGTATGTAGATACAACTTGAAGCTAAGTCCAAAATGGATAGTTAGGAGGAGAATGATTGTAAGGAGGCTTTAGATTTAGATAGAGAATTAAGATTAAAAAAATGGTGGAATAAATAGAGTGAGACATAAGAAGTTACAAACATAAGAAGGAGTTATTATCTCAAATAAAGCACTACCAAGAAGGAGAAAAGGGAAGAAGAGCTAGGTGATGAGAGAAAGAGTAAGGATCCTAGGAATAATATGGAGAAGGAAATGGAAAGCAATGATAACTGAGTGAGATAAGAAGAGGAAGAAAATAGTGTAGAAGTAGATCAAGTAAGTAAGAGTTCATAGAAATATAAAAGGTTATTTCATCAAGAAGGATCAAGATTTTTTTATAATCACAGACATCACATGTTCAAGGTCTTAAAAATATGTTTTTGGAGGTATAAATCATTCACCATGGAAGTGCATATCCACCAAAATTATTTTTGTCCAACTCGTATAAAATACAATACAAATTTAGAAGATGAGGATTGAAAAGGACCATTCACAAAATAAATTAAAAAAAAGGGTATTGAGGCATAGAAGGCAACATGACGTGAAGTCACAAGAATTTCTTTTGAAAAATAAAAGAAGAATATACAAGCATTAGCATTGACAAAGAAAAATCTAATTATTCTCATGCAAATTGCTCACATAAATCAAAAGTTTGGAAGAACAAGAAGAAAATGAGGATACAATTGAGACCATGTCATCACCATATTATGTAGGGGCACAATGGACATAAAAATATTAGGTAATTCCCTCTACCACACTAAATATGTAGATACTAATTGTTCAACAATCAATTGTAGTATATGTGAGAAACATTAGTATGGTAGCTTTATTGGGTGTCTTTATCAATATGAAACTCTAGTATTGGATGGCAGACACTAAATAATACTTTCTCACCTACCACATGAAGTGGTAGGCCAAAGGAATTACCATTGATGGAGTAAATAAATTTGAATTGATTAGAGATTTGTGTGGTCACACATTAGAACACATATACTGTAGAAATTCTAATCAATTATACCCACAAGAGGTAAAAGACATGCTTATCATAGAATTTAAAATCATAAAGTGTTCTAGTTAGAACATATAAGATTTGAAATAAATGTGATAAGGAATAAAACAAACCATTTATGAATATTACTGGGTGAATATTTTTTCACCAGCTAATTGATGAAAAAAATAGGTTTTTTCAACCACAGCATAAGGAGATTGATTGGCCAAATGTGCAGGTTTACCACATCAAAAGAAGACAAATCTCTCCTCTCATCAAGGGGAGGTTCCCTATAAATATGAGGTACTATATGCTATATATATATATACTATAAATAAGCTGAAAATAACACTCAGGGTAGGATAACACCACCCATCTCTCTTTTTTTAGAGACGATGTTCACAGACAAAGGAGAAATCTTGGTGAAATGATAGAAGGCACTTCTCTTCTTTCAAAAGTGGTTTGCAGTAAATAGCAGGAATTCTTTCTGGTAGTGATAAGTAAATGTAACAAGGCGTAATAACCAATAGAATGAGGTGTAGCACAAAGTCTCCACCTCAACTTCCAAAGAGTGAAATATATGAATGATAATGGGGGCACAAAGTCATCCCAAGATCCTTTCAATAGAAACAAACAACCACACTAAAGACAATTGTGGTAGCACAAAGTCTCTCCATAGTTGACTTCAGGACACCTTCCTAATTAATTCCACTAGTTCTGCTTATTTAATTAAATGGACAAGAACACATTCAAGAAATAGACATAAGAACAATTTTCTCAACAACACAAGCTATTCCAGCATAAAGTCTAAAAGATAACTTGTTTTCTCACTCAAATAAAAAAATATGATTAACAATCTGAGCTCAAAGTCTCAGGAAATGCCTTTCAATTTGGGTAGAGTTTTGCTTCTTTAACCGAGAGATATCCTTTGCATAAAATAAGAGATTACAATATATAGTGCTCCAAGAAAGACTTGTTAGCTTTGTTTTATGGAATGGCCCATGCTGCATTCAATGCCTTGAATGCATTTCTAGTTTTGTGAAGGGGCCATGCTAGAATAGGGCATCAGCCTTAACTGTGGCGTGTTAATTCATCTCAAATGTCTCCTTTTGAAGTATCAGCTGCATGGTCCTCTTCCTGATATGTGCATAGCTATGCATTTCACCTTTACTCGATGGATAAAAATAGGTCACATCCTTGAGTGCTCGAGCTCTCTGATGTCCACCTGGTGGACTATTTCACCTACTAGAAATAACTCTTGCACATATATTTCTAGTCTTTTTGCATCATCCCCTCTTTCCTTAACGCATTTTGTCTCTTCTTTATGATCTGAGCTCTCAAGCTATCTCCTCCCTTTCTACTGGCTCTTTTGGCTTCTTCTTCAGCTGGTCACAAAGTTTGTTCTTCAGGTTTCGTGCCATATTTAAAAATAAATGGGCATTTCATTACCCTAAATTTGACGTCCACGAGGACGTCATTGGTCACTTGGTCGTCTAAACTACCTTGAACCTTGAATCTTTGAACCTTTGAGGTACATCAATTCAATGGTTCAATGGTTTGGGTGATCCTATTAGCTCCTTGGTTCAATCGCTTCTTTGGTTCAATCGCTTCCTTGGTTCAATAGCTTCCTTGGTTCAATCACTTTCTTTGCTCTTCAGTTGAACCATCTCTTCGAACTTGTCTCTGGAATCTTCCACTTCCTTCCTTCACTTGAAGCTTCCTTGAACCTTTGAACCTTTGAACTTTAAACCATTTTGGTTTAAAGTTCAATGATTCATTCTCTTTCTCTGAATCCTTTGGTCCTTCGAAGTTTATGGATCCTTTTCTTTTCTATTGAACTCATTGAACCTTTGAACTTTGAACCATTTTGGTTCAAGGTTCAATCAGTTCAACCTTTCTTTCTTAGCTCTTAGAATCCTTTGTTCTTCTAAGTCTCCCGATCTTTATTGAATTTGTTGAACCTTTGAACTTTGAACTCTTTTAGTTCAAGGTTCAATGGTTCAATCTTTCTTCTTAAAAGTCTTCTTTCATTTAAGTCTTTTGATCTTATTGAACTCGTTGAACCTTTGAACTCATTCAACCATTTTGGTTCAAGGTTCAACAGTTCAACATTTCAACCTTCACTCTTCAAATCCTTCTTTTCTTTAAGTCTACCAAACTTATTGAACCTTAAAACTTGCTGAAATCTTCAAACTCATTGAACTCTTCGAAGCGGTTGAACCTCTTTAAACTCATTGAGCGCTTAACTCTTTTTTGAAACTTTGAAATTTGAAGCGGGGTTCAATGGTTCATTCCATTTATTTTAATCCCACTGTTAAGTCTTTTGATTGAACCTCAGCATTGAACTAGCTTTGAAAATGCCTAAGTGTTAGAACTTCTTTCTAAGAAAGCCTGCCTGTTCAACCTGTGAGTTCTCTAGTTGAGAAGACTCAAATAATTGAAGAATTTGAATACTCAAAATATTTTTTGAGAAGGGAAGAGAGAATTTTGGTCTACAAGACCAAAATAGTTGATATGTTGTCCCCAAAAACAAGTGATAGATTTTGGGAACAACAGCTGGCTTCAGTTAGAGAACTTCCATCGATTGTAAAAATAATCATAGGGAGTAGAATCTAGAATCTCCAGTGTCTTCAAGTATGCCATTGGGCTACAAAGTCATGCTACCCAAAAAAAATGTTCCAAAAAGAAATGAAAATGAACAACACAAAATAGAACTAAAGACTATACAAATATACATATGTACAACTGATGTCCCCTGATACTTCAAGGATTGAAGTGCTTCAGATGTTGCCCACTGTGAGGTAGTGAAAAGGGTGTGCCATCTTGATACTTTAACATGAAACTATTTTCACCATTGAGATGATGAATAGTAAATGGGACTCTCCATAAAGAATCAAATTTCCCACGCATTCCCTTTGGTTCTCTTCTCTTCTCTCATAACATAACTTGATCACCAATCTGAAAATCACAAGTTTTTGCTTTCTAGTCAAAGAGCTTCTTCACCAAAATTTGATGCATATAAATTTAGTTCACCACCATAGTTCACTACTCATATAGCTCAGTCAAGCACATGATCTTTTTATCGATGGAGCTTTCATATGTCTGATCTTCGACCGCCTTTGCCAATTTTAGGGTTGGCAATTCTAGGGTGATTGGTATCTCTACATTGAGACCATACAAAAGTTGGAATGGTGGCATACCTATCACCCTCTTGGGTGTAATTCTATCTACCCATAAAGCATCAATGAATGCTTTATACCATGTTCATTTGTTGTCATCCACCAGCTTCCTAATGATGGTCACCAGGTTCTTGTTGCTCGATTCTGCTTGGCCATTCCCTTGTGGAAAATAATTAGAGAAGTGGGAGAGGGTAATCCCATAATAAAAATATAATTGAGTAATATCATGGGAAGAGAAATAGGATGCATTGTTTGTCACAATCTTGGTTGGGACCCCAAACATGGAAATGATGTTTTTCTTGAGGAAATTGCATACTACTTCTGAAGTACCATGCTTGGCTAGAATAGCTTCCACCCATTTGGTGAAGTAATCTATGGCTGTGAGGACATAATCATATCTAACGCTTGAAGATGGGTTTACAACACCAATGAAATTGATTCCCTATTGCTGAAATGGCTCTTCTATTACCACTGGCTTAAGAGGCAAATCAGCGAACTTGGGTCTTCCAACAAACTATTGGCACAGTTCACATCTTCGTACCCATTTGTATGCATCTTGAAATAGAGTAGGCCAGTAATACCTGGCTCACAAAATATTATGGGAAATTATAGGTGCAAAAAAATTCCTCCAAAGACTAGATTATGGAAGGACTTTAAAATTTGGTTCTACTGCTCTTTATCCATGTAACGAAGGAACACTCCATCGAGGTTCCTCTTATATAGGCCATTGTCCCATAAGACAAAATTGGCAACTTTTAACTTGACAATCCTCTTTTTTTTATGAGACAGGTGAGCAAGACACTCACCATAAGGAAATAAACAATACTCGAATACCACTCATTTGTGGTGGAGACAAAGAGGATTATTAGCATGTCTTTAATTTTTGCTTCTTCATGCCCTATATATTCTGGTATGTTATCAACAATCAATTGACATAGATGCCTTCCTTGCATAAGCTTTGTTGGTTTGATAACAAGATCAAACTCCTAGATTTTAGAAATCCAATTGCTTCTTTTGGTTCCAAACTCCTATGGAGTTAATATGGGTTTGACTGTGGTATCAAGAACTAGGGCAATAATGTGTGAATTTAAGATGTAAAAATGGAAGTGCTTTACTGCCTTTACCACTGCATAAGCATGTTTCTCCAGATTTTAATATTTTAGTTCATGAGCTTTGAGAGGACAACTCATGAAGGATATGGGAGATTCCACACCTTTTTTATTTTGTTAAATCAGAATTGTTGAAAGTGTGTGCTCGGAAGCATAACTATACATTATGAAATCTTTGGTATAATCTTGACAAACCAGAATTGGGGCATGGACGATAGCCATCTTGATGTCTCGAAATGCCTGTTTGCCTTCTTCATTCTAGCTAAAAGTGGCCTTTCCCTTCATCATGTTCACAATGTGGCGAGTCTTCTCGGTGAACTCAGGAATGAACCTTCATAAAAAATTCACCTTTTCAAAGAAAGAGTGAACTACAGTCTTACTTGTGGGCACAGTAAGCTCCCGGATGGATTTGACTCTTTCTGAGTCAATATTTATGCCTTCTTAAGATACAATGTGTCTGAGAAGTTTCCCTTTTGTTACCCCAAAAAATAGACTTCTTGGGATTTAGAGAAATGCCATTCTAGTGACATCGTTCTAGCACTTGTTGCAAATGGTGCACATAATCAAGATGATGCTTGGAAAATATTAAATCATCAAGGTACACCACAATGAACTTACCTATTTCATCTTTGAAAGAAAGGTCCATTGCTCTCTGAAAAGTAGTGCCAATTTTTATAAGGCCAAATGGCATCCTTCGATATGTAAAGGTGCCCCAAGGTGTGGTGAAGGTAGTCTTATGTTGGTCTGCTTCACCAACTTCCACTTGATTGTACCCTGAGAAACCATCCAACATTGATAACATCTCTGAACTAGTCACTGTCTAAAGGACTTGATCCATGATGGGTAGAGGGTAATTATCCTTTAAGGATGATTGATTCAAATTCCTAAAATCCATGTAGAGGTAAATTTCACCATTCTTTTTTCTCACAGGAATTATGTTTGCAATCCATGTGGAATGATGGATTGGGAAAATTATTCTAGGGTTTAGCATTTTCTATATTTCAAACAGAATAGTACCTGATATCTTTGGATTATATTATTGGGATTTTTGCTTGTAAGGCACTGAATCACTCTTGAGAGGAATTTCATGGCAAATTTCTTCAAGCCTGAGTGACTTCAAATTATCATAGGATTATGCCAAAACATCCATGTAATGGCAAAGCAGGGCAATAAATTTGAGCTTCTCCTTAGGAGTGCAACACTTCCCAATGTTAACCATCTTGGGATTTTCCTTAGTACCCAAATTTATCTGATCAAACTCCTGAGAAGAGCTTGAATCCATTTATTGCTATTTGATGAACCTATCATGTGTGTAAAATAGTTTCTCAAGGAAAACCAATTCTTTGGGAATTTTACTCCCTTTTATCTATAGGAATTCTTCACCTACATCTGAACTTGTTTCAGGGGTTGATTCAAGTTTTTGAGGCTCAATGCCTTCAAAGTGAAGTTGTTCAAAGCTGTCTTTTTATTCCAAAAAGGCGATGATTTCGTTGTCACCATTGAACACTTGCCAATGATTGGTATTATCAGACACACTTGGTCAAAAGACCAGTTTGATAGTGTACTTGTCTCCCTTAAAATCTAGGTGAGGAACCAAAAGAGTTATAGAAATAGCTAATGCATCAGCTCAGTCATTGAATTCCCTAAGTACTATAGAGATATTGAAAGCATCAAAGATTTCAAGTTGATCCCAAACTAGATTGTGGTGATGGCAAAATCTCTCATTTTTGGTTTGGTACAGGTTCCTCACCTGGAAAACCACTAGATTAGCATCTCCTTTAGCATGAAAGAGTTTGACACCCCTGTCTTGAGTGGCCTTTAATCTGAGTAGCAATGATTAATATTCATTAGTATTGTTGGTGTTATTGAAATACAATTTATAAGAATAAGGGAAAATATCTCCTTGAGGAGATATCAACAAAATCCTAGCCCCTGAGCTGGTAGAAGAACAACTGTCATCAAATTCTAGAATCCAAATATCATCATAAACTGATTTTTCCTTAGATTTCTCTTTAATTAGAGGGGAGGATTCTTCTGCACTTGCACTACATCCTATCAATTCTTTTTCTATTTTGTCTGAATCGATTATCAACCTATCACATTTAGGAATTTCATTTGATGCCACATGAACCTCCTATGTGGATAAGAAGTAATTACCCACTCCTGAAGACTCAAATAGAATTTGAGCTTCAAGCACTGATGTTTGAGTGACAACATATTTTGCCTCCTTCTCAAGGAGCAATCTTTGCATGATGCATTTGACCAGGATTCTCACTTCAGACAGGTCCATACTTAACTCACCACCAACATCCTTGTAGAAATTTTGCCCAAAAAGAATGTCGTATGAGGTTGGGACATTGGCCACCAGGATTGTCATATTAATTCTCTTGTCTGAGAATACCACAAATGCAAATTAGGTATCCTTGATTTATCCCAGTAGAGGAACTTGTTTGTTCTCCATGGAGAAACATCTCTCAAAGGTCTTGGTTAGTGTGAGTCTAAGAGATTCAGCCACTTTGGTAGGCATGATATTGTTATACGCACCTGAGTCTATGATACAATTGTTCAGTTGGTGTCCATTTATCAGTAGGGAAACACAAAATGGTTCTGTCCTCCCGAGAGTAGGAGGAGTAATGACAAGATTGTTTGGGATGGACATGTTCTTTGGGGGATCATGAGTTACCTTTCTAACATCTTGTCCTGTAGGGATAGTTTGATTCTTCACACATTGAACCAACTTATCTAACTACTCAGGATTGGATTGCATAAATTGAAATTCAAACATTTGAATATTGGTTTTCTTGACATGGTCGATTATATCAAATGTCTAAAATGAATTAGGAATAGGGGAAGGTAGTTCATCCTTTTGGTTTTTAGCAGTGGGGCATTGATCTGCCAAATTGAAGTTGAAGGTGAAGGCATACTTGAGGTACTTACTTTTTTAGCGATCACTGGGTATTTTGATTGACAAGGTAGAGTTGTTCCCTGCTTAGCAATTGAAACTACTAGTTGAGCTCACTCTATTTTTTTCTTATCATCTTGCTGGGTTGACTGGTTTTGGGACTAGGTGAATACGGTGTATGATCCATCAAATGCTTCACCTTTAATTCTGGGTTCATCCTAGTAATTCAAGAAACTTATGTTGGAGTCACCAGATGATTCTTCTTGGTTTTTTGTGAAGAGATCAGCATCATCTTCTGGGTTCAATTCAAGTTGGAAGGAGAAATTAGATTTTGTTTCAAGATATCTAACTACTGAATTGGTTGTAGGTGCTTCAATGGCAAGTTTCCCCTATGGGGGAGGAAGATGATTTGGTTGCCCTTGATTTCTAGTAGTGTTATTGTGATATGACTAATTAGGGAATGTCCTCCTTGATATATCTTGGTATGAAAGATTAGAAGACATCCCTTGTGCTATTTTCTTTTTGAGAGCTAACAACTCATTTGCCAGCTTTTACACCATTAGATCAGTGGTGCCTGTAGATGAATATTTAAAAAATGAAGAAGATTTGCCTTATTAGGATCTCTTCTTATCTTTCCTACCAAGATAAGATCATCTCCCACCTTAGTGACCAAATCTAGAGCTGATGTAAGGTCTATGTGGCTAGCCTATTTCAATAGGAAACTCACTTAAGGTAGCTATGAGTTGATGAAGAAGCATTTGAGATTCTCAGCTATTGGTTGAGCAATTATAGGAATCTTATTCCTCAGCTTGTCAAACATAGCTATGAAGTCCCTCATAGGTTCATGAGGCTCCTTCTTCATTTGTGTAAGTTGAGCTAGAAGGGCATGCACATCTTCTACAGGCTTGAACTTGGCTTCAAATTTTACTTTGAAGGTGTTCCACTCAGTCACACTTTGTGCTTACACATGATAAAACTAGTCTATAGTAGCACCTTATAATGTCTCTATGAATATCCTGACTACTACGTCTTCATACTCTACACCTATCATGCCATAGGCTATGTTGAAGGCTGCAATATGTTCATCAAGATGAACTCTCCCATCACCATAGAATTTGGGGAAATTCTTCCTGGAACTACAAGGTAGCTCATGTAGAGGTGGAGTTAGATTGAGCAGGCCAAAATAGCTACCCCAAGGGCCTTGAACTGCCATGATTTGACTACTGAAGGGAGGGATACCAAATGCTTGAGGGGTATATATTGACAAAGCTCTATTAATAGTAGAAATGGATGCTTTGCCTAGTAATAGAGACCTAATTTTGGTAGGAGGAAAATTCCTGGTTCACTGAAGGTGAGATGGAGAAGGAAATAGGTTGAAATCACTTTACTGTACCAACTCAAATACAGGGTCAACAATACCTTTAGATCTCTAGCTTTGTGTATACCGTGGTTTTCCATATTGTAAAGTAAAAATGGAAAAGAATTGGAATTGCTTCAATTTGAAGCTTGAGGCTTGAAATTGCATGTTCTTCCCTAATGGAGTCACCAAAAATTGTTGGGTGAATATTTTGTCACCAGCTAACTAATGGGCAAAATATGTTTTTTCAACCACAGCATAAGGAGATTGATCGGCCAAAATGTGTAGGTTTACCACATCAGGATGGGACAAATCTCTCCTCTCATCAAGGGGAGGTTCCATATAAATATGAGGTACTATATGTGTGCACACACACACACACACACACACACACACACACACACACACACACACACACACACACATATTGAAAATAACACTCAGGGTAGGATAACACCACCCATCTCTCTTTTTTTTGAGATGATGTTCATAGACAAAGGATAAATCCTACTAAAATGATATAAGACACTTCTCTTCTTTTAGAAGTGTTCTACAACAAACAATAGGAATTATTTCTGGTAGTGATAAGTAAATGTAACATGGTGCAATAACTAATAGAATGAGGTGTAGCACAAAGTCTCCACCTCAACTACCAAAAAGTGAAATATATGAAGGATAATGGGGGCACAAAGTTGTCCCAAGATCCTTTACACAAAAACAAACAAACACACTAAAAACAATTATGGCAGCATAAAGTCTCTCCACAGTTGACTTTAGGACACCTTCTTGATTACTTCCACTAGTTTTGCTTATTTAATTAAATGGACAAGAATGCATTCAGAAAATAGACATAAGAACAATTTGCTCAACAACACAAGCTATTCCAGCACAAAGTCTAAAAGGTCACTTATTTTCTCATTCAAATAAAGAAATATGATTAACAATCTGAGCTCAAAGTCTCAGGAAATGACTTTCAATTTGGCTAGAGTTTTGCTTCTTTAATCGAGAGATCTCCTTTGCATAAAATAAGAGATTAAAATATATAGTGCTCCAAGAAAGTCTTGGGCACTTTGTTTCATGGAATGGCCCATGTTGCATTCAATGCCTTGAATACATTTTTAGTTCTGTGAAAGGGTCATGCTAGAATAAGGCATCAACCTTAATTATGGCATGCCAATTCATCTCAAATGTCTCCTTTTGAAGTATGGGCCACCTGATCCTCTTCTTGATATGTGCACATCTGTCCATTTTGCCTTTACTTCATGGGAAAAAATAGGCTGCATCCTTGAGTGCTCGAGCTCTCTGATGTCCACCTAGTGGACTGTTTCACCTACTTAAAATAACTCTTGCATAGATATTTCTAGTATTTACACATCATCCCCTCTTTCCTTAATGTATTTTGTCTCTTCCTCATGATCTGAGCTCTTGGGCTATCTCTTCCCTTTTTTCTAGCTGTTTCAGCTTCTTCTTCAGCTAGTCGTTGAGTTTGTTCCTTAGGTTCTATGCCATATTTGAAAATAAATAGGCATTTCATTACCCTAAATTTGACATCCATGGGGACATCATTGGTCACTTGGTTGTCTAAACTAATTTGAACCTTGAATCTTTGAACCTTTGAGGTGCATCAGTTTAATAGTTTAATGGTTTGAGCGGTCCTATCGGATCCTTGGTTCAATCGCTTCTTTGGTTCAATCACTTCCTTGGTTCAATCTCTTTCTTTGCTCTTTGGTTGAACCATCTCTTCGAACTTGTCTCTAGAATCTTTTGCTTCCTTCCTTCTCTTGAAGCTTCTTTGAACCTTTGAACCTTTGAACTTTGAACCATTTTGGTTTAAATTTCAACGTTTCATTATCTTTCTTTGAATCTTTTGGTCCTTCAAAGTTTTTGGATCCTTTTCTTTTATATTGAACTCATTGAACCTTTGAACTTTGAAGCATTTTGGTTCAAGGTTCAATCGGTTAACCTTTCTTTCTCAGCTCTTTGAATCCTTTGTTCTTCTAAGTCTCTCAATCTTTATTGAACTCGTTGAACCTTTGAACTTTGAACTCTTTTGGTTAAAGGTTCAACGATTCAATCTTTCTTATTCTAAGTCTTCTTTCATTTAAGTCTTTTAATCTTATTGAACTCGTTAAACCTTTAAATTCATTAAACCATTTTAGTTCAAGGTTCAATGGTTCAACCTTCACTCTTTGAAGCCTTCTTTTCTTTAAGTCTACCAAACTTATTGAACCTTAGAACTTGCCAAAGTCTTCAAACTCATTGAACAATTTGAAGCGGTTGAACCTCTTTGAACTCGTTGAGCGCTTAACTCTTTTTTGAACCTTTGAACTTTGAAGTAGGGTTCAATGGTTCAACAGTTTAATGGTTCATTCTATTTGTATGAAGCCCACCACTAAGTCTTTTGATTGAACCTCGGCGTTGAACCAGCCTTGAAAATGCCTAAGTGTTGGAACTTCTTTCTGAGAAAGCCTACATGTTGAACCTATGAGTTCTCTAGCTGAGAAGACTTGAATAATTGAATAATTTGAATACTAAGAACATTTTTTGAGAAGGGAAGAGAGAATTTTGGTCTACAGGACCAAAATAGTTGATATGTTGTCCCCAAAAACAAGTGACAAATTTTGGGAATAACAAATATGATCACAAATTTTATGTTGTGATGAATAAGGTAGAATTTATCCTAGAAGACAAGGATAAAGTAACATGGTTTATGGAAAGGTTGCATAAAAGAATAAGGTTTGCCATCACATAAATATGGTTTAATAATAAGGCAAATACAAGTGTAACCATGATTAGGGTCAAACATATTGAAGACTATGTAAATGCAATAGCCTCAAATTCAAAGATAGAGAACACTTTATAGACACTCCTGATAAGGATGGATCCATATGAAGAGGGATCAGACAAGCCCAAGTTAGGTCTTTGGTGTATAGAGTGCCACAAGAAAGGGCATCATAAAAATGAGTTCCCAAGCATGAAGATAAAGTATATGAAATGTGTAGAGTGGTAGGACATGATAGATCTCACTATCATTTACTACAATAGTATGTCAAGAATCCATAGACTCTATACTACAATTTTTTGAAGTCGACTAATCATGATGAGAAGAGTTACATATCTCTTTAGGAATTAAAAGAATACACTAAAAATAACATTTTTGTGATCAATTCATAGAAAACAACTACTAAAACTCAAATAATTCCCAAACCAAATGTTATCATGGTAGGTATAGCATAGTCAGGGGCACCATGGGTTTCTCAATCACCTCAACCTCAACGTTTAGGTATGTAAATTTGGACACTACTAGCATAGACATTGACATCTCCATCCCAAAATTTGACATGTTAGATTCCTCAGACATAATAAGTAACTTGGGCACCATCACTTCGTTAGTATCAATATGGTGGTTATGATTGCCTACAGTAATAGACATGGTGGAATCCTTAATAAGCCTCTTTCAGATTTGACCCAAAAAATTCAAATGCCTAGGGATGCCAAGTAAATAGATCTAGATATAGAGGAGGCTATGATCTATAATTGATAATAAACAAGTGTTGTAAATGTGGAATACACACTTGTAATGGATCGCAACCTTATTTTAACAATTTAATAAAATTGAATTAAAAATATTACAAAATTTAATAATGGATTCTAAATATCCATAATAGATTGAAATTTAAGAGTGAAAATAGTAAATGAGACAATTGATATAAATACTAAAACTGATTTGATAATGGAGTTCAGCTCCTAAATCTTATGTCTTTGGATCCACTCAAAGTGAGGATTGCTTTATTAAATTGTCATAAAATAACTTAAAATTATTTTAGAAGTTTATTCAAATCTTTATCTTGGGCTTTAATTTTGTTAGAATAACACTCTCAAACTAAATACAAAGTTTGAGGAACTTCAATTTCTCCTTAAGTCTCTAAACACTCTTTCTACCAAGCTTAGTGCTCAAAAAACATGCTTCATGTCCACAACTTAGGTCTAAAAGGAGCTTCGAGCACATTATATAATGCTCAAGTTCATGGGTACAATGGTTAGAGCATAATCCTTTTACCCAAAAATTCCAAGGTCGAGTCCCATGGCTTAGGATTTAGTGTTTAGCATAATCTATATCCCACATTTGGGATGTGGAACTCAATGTGGTTATTTAATATGGAAAACTTCCTCCTTGATTATTATGGCAAAAGCCACATCTCCATCACTTGTCTCTTATTGGCATATGGACGCGGGTTGTTTGGTTGGCCCGTGGCAAGCTTATGGTCAGTATATTTTGTGGTTTGGTCTTTGATGTGGCATATAACATTCAATAATTGGCATGTCTCGAGCTTTGGGTTGGTATGGAATTTTTTATAGTCTTTGAGCATGATAAATTATTACATAAAATATAGTCAATAGGTGACTATAAAATTTAACCATCAAATAATAAGTGGTGGAAAGCCACGTGGTGCCTTGAGGAGTCACCACATGGACCAATCTAAATTTTACACTTGTCAATATCCAACTAGATTCTCTATTAACTCCATCCACAGTAGGGTCCCCCTCTAAGACAAAAGTGAACTCTACCAGCTATGGTCCCCATAGCTAAATTTTTATAGCAATGAAAGATGAAGGATTAAAACCAAACCCAAATTTTTTAGACAAGCTGACTATCACATGTCATGCCTATATTAGGTCCCTTGGCATGTTAGAATTTCACCACATCAACATGTGTCACCTTTTTCCCTTGTTTAACCTAGATAATTCAACACATGATATCTTGTGCATATGAGCTCAAAATCGACCCATTAAAATTATGCCAAGAAGCTCTCGATAATCTCTACATTATGCTAATGATCAATATTCAATTTGACAACTTCATTTTTAGAGCATATATGGATCCTCTTGAATCAGTCCTCCCCAATTAGAGACTTTAGACCTCCAAAAGTTGATTAATTGGTAAAGAGGTGAAGGTATTTCTACCTCACTCTTTTGGCTTCCATCCATTTGGCCTTGTTTAGGTGTATCTCTTTGAGTCTAACGGGAAGATACTTAGCATCTCCCCTTCGTGAACTCTGAATCCTCCAATCAAGAATTGTATCTTCCTATAATTATGTTAGATACTCAAGAGAAAAATCATCAATAGAAGGAATGAATAAACTCTCATCATGATCTACAATCATCAAAGGCTATACAATTTTAGATTTTCCACATTCATAACTAAATAAATATACATATAAGATGGAAAATTTAACTGGAAAGTGTTTTTACCAATCTTTTCCATAATTCAAAAAGGACCATACCGGATTGGTTTCAAATTTTTAACTTCACCTATCAAACATTCCTTATTAATGTGAAGCCATACCAAATCACCTATAACAAATTAGTGATCAACATGATGTTTGTCATGTCTTGCTTTGTACTTTGCCTGACTTTTCTCTAAATGATCTCAGATAGTTTGGTGTATCTATTATATCTTTTTAATGAACTTCTTGGATTTTTAAACATCATTATGTTCATTGATAGCTGAATCCTATCCATAACAAACATCTAGATGAGATTTAGGAAAATATCCATAACAAACTTCAAATGGAGATTTCATAGTAGAAGAATGAAGGGCATAGTTGTAAGCATGTTGAATATAGCATAAATGCTCATTCCACATCCTAGGATGTTTATTATAATAAATATTAAGTAGATGTACCACTGTGTAGTTCACAACCTCTATCTGACCATTAGTTTGTGGATGAAATACAATGCTCTTCTCTAACTTAGTGTCCATTAATTCCCACAATGTTGACCAAAATTCCCTAAGAAACTAAGAATACTGATCATAAATAATAGAAGTGGGAAAACCAAAATGAACCCATACATGCTGAAAGAATAAGTGTGTTGTACCTTCTCCTATAATCTACTTAGTGTAGGGAATCAAAACAAACATCTTGCTAAATCTATCCACTACCACATACATGTAATCATGGTTCCTTCATGACATAGGCAAACCCCCTATAAATTCCATGGAAATAATTTCCCAGGGATAGGTAGGAATAGGTAAGTGAGTGTAAAGTCCTAGTTTACTATTACTAGGCTTTCTTGTGGCACAAAGAACACACCCCTTGATATTTTGGCAACATTTTCTTTCATACGGGGCTAGTAACAATACATTCTCAAATGTACAACCATTTTACCAACTCCAAAGTGATCAAAAATAAGAGAAGTATGTCCTTACCTAATCATGTGCACCATTTCATTTTGAGGAATACAAAGTTTACCCAAATGATACAAAAGTCCATTATGCACATGATAGTCTAATTATTCTACCTATTTACCACTATTCAAGTCTTTATACACTTACTTAAAATCAACATCATCAACATATTGTTCTTTATAAATTTCATGAGTCAAATAACCATGTTGTAAAATAACAAATGCAACTACCACAGGAGGTCTAGAAAACATGTTAGCAACTTTATTCTGAATACCTTTCTTATCCCTGATCACAAGATGAAATTGTAGAAGGAAACCCATCCAACATAAATGTTTAGATTATTTTAGCTTGGCTTGTGACTGGAGAGACTGGAGGGGCTGATGATCTCTATGCATCATTGTTTCTTTTCCCATCAAGTAATGTTTCTATTTGTTAACACTTTAAACCAATGCATACAATTCCTTATCATAAGTTAGATAGTTTCTTACCACACCTATGAAGGTCTTAGAATGATAACATAATGGATCCTTTCCTTGCATCAGGAATACTCCTATAGCGTAATCACTTACATCCATCATGATCTCAAATGGTTGTTACAAATCAGGAAGTGCCAAGATAGGAGTATTACTGATCTTTGTTTTCAAAGTGTTGAAGGCCTTTTGCTGCTTGCTTCCCCACTGAAAGACCTATTTAGTACTATTCAAACAATGCAAGGGTGATGTAATAAGTGAGAAATTAGTAATGAATTTTCTCCAATATTGTATTGCACCAATAAAACCTCTAAACTCAATTACATTATTGGGTTTAGGCCATTTAACTATAACCTCCACTTTTGTATGATCAATTTTCAATTCACCATGTCCTAAAATATAACCCAGGTAAACCAAAGAGGTCTTTCCAAATTCACATTTAGACAATTTCAAATAAAGTTTTTCCCTTCTCAATGCATCCATGACATTCCTAATATGAATTACATGATCTTCCCAAGACTGACTGAAGATCAAAATATCATCTAAGTAGACTATTAAAAAATCATTAAGGAATGGATTGAAGACATCATTCATCAAATGCATGAATGTATCCAATGCATTGCACAATCCAAAAGGCATGACAAGCCAATCAAAAAATCCCTATTTTATCTTAAAAGTAGTTTTCTAAATATCACCATCATTAATCCTAACCTGATGATAACCACTTTTTAAGTCTAACTTAGTGACATAGACAACATTTCTTAAATGGTCTAGCAAATCATCAATACAAGGAAGAGGGTAACAATTCTTAATAGTAATTTTGTTCAAAGTATAGGAATCAACACACATTAACCATGTGCCATCTTTCTTTGGTACTAAAATAATAGGTGAACCAACAAGAGATGTGCTAGGATGAATAACACCCTTTTCTAAAAGTTCCATTACCTGCTTTATGATTTCCTCATTTTCCACCACTGACAACTTGTACATGCCAATGTTAGGGAGATGAGAATCCTATAACAACTGAATTTTATGTTGAACTCCACTTTTAGGGGGAAACCCTTTGAAATCCTGAAACATATCATCATAACTAGAAATGATTTAAACCAATTTGTTCTTATGTCTAGGATCACAATTTTCCATATCCTAGGAATATTCTTTTTCCTTAGACTTAATCAACATGAGATAAAAAAATATTGATTGAATTGACAAGTCTTTTCATTTGCACTACTATAACCAAGGAAAGACTCATCTTAATGTGATGTGCTCTGACTAAGAACTTCTTAAAACAATCCCACATATCTCCAGAAGGACTACATCTAGATCAACCTCATTCATGAACTTGGATGTGATGGTAAATTTCAACCTACAAGTTTTAGTTACTTGCATATTTACATCATCACACACCCAACCAAGTAGATAGGGTTTCAGATGAGGAATAGTTTGTAAGCCTAACTTTTATACAATTTCCTCAAAAGTCAAGTTTGCCTGTGATCCACTATCAAATAGAGTGTCAATCTTAGTATGTTTTGAAACAGACCTAGTGTGGAACAACTCATTTCTTTTCTTATCATCATGCACAAATTTATATTTTGAAGAGGAAGGAAAATTATATGACTTATTTCTATAAACAAAAAGAAAATAATAATACTACATACTCATGGCTATGATTTTAGTTTCATCTCCTGAATCTGAACCTAGATCATGAACCATATCATTAGTTTTCTTATCCTTCTTTCTAAACGTGTTAGGTATTAACTCAGGATGTAATTTCAAACACTTATACTCATCTATATTTTTATTTCAATGATTTCAAAATGGCTTACCCTCTTATTTATGAATAATAACATTAGATTTTTGTTTATCCTTTCCAAAACATTGTCCTTTAGAATACTTAACATCAGATTACTTACTTTTAACTTTAGGAAAAAATTATCTCATTTGTTTTCCTATAGTCTCTAAATTAATGGATTTAACACATGCTTCATCTAAATTAGTGGGATTGAGGACAAGAATCATGTCTTTCAAGTAACTATATAACCTACCTACGTACTTAAGAAGTGTTTCCTATGTATAAAGAGGAATATTCAAAAGTAAATCCTTTTTCATAAATTTCTATGTATATTCTTGAACACTTTTAATTTGTCTAAAAGCTTGCCAATCCATCATATCTTATTATGGATAGCCTAAAAGATAAAATTATTTTCTGAGTTCATCAACAAATTCACTCCAAGTGGAAATTGAGTTTCTTGTATTAAGCTCATTTTCCTTCAACTTACTCTCCCACCATATGAGAGTTGTGCCTCCCATTCAAACAATAGCCAATTGAATTTTAGCCTCATCATCTACAATATTTTGAACCCTATAACATACTTCAATTTTCTTTATTTAATTATCCATCTTTTCTACATTAACCTCACCATTAAACGTTGGCAATTCAAGTTTAATATCTAGCTTTAGTGAAGGAAGAGATTTAACAGATTTTTTTTCTTTACCATCATTCAAAGAGGAAGAAGGTTTCTCATAACTTTTACCACCTTTATCATGCTCCATTTTCCTTCATCTTTCACAATAAAGCTCATCTACCATATCCTTCATTTCCAATAGGCATGTCAAAAATCTCAGTTAGACTCAAAGTCATCTCCCATTTCTATAGTACGTCTTGATCCAACATTTGGATTATATTCGGCCAACTCCCCTTCACCCTACCTATATCTCAACCTTGTCAACATACACTAGCAATCCACATAGTTAAATACAAAATTTCACTTTGATACCAAAAATCTGATCCATAATAGATAATAAACAAGTATTGTAAATGTAGAATACACACTTGTAATGGATCGAAACCTTGTTTTAACAATTTAATAAAATCAACATAAAAATATTATAAAATATAATAATGGATTTTAAATATCATAATAGACTAAAATTTAAGATTGCAAATAATAAATGAGATAATTGATAGAAATATTGAAACTGATTTGATAATGAAGTTTGGCTCTTAAAGCCTACATCTCCGGATCCACTCAAAGTGAGGATCACTCCATTAAATTATCACAAAATATCTTACAATTTTTTTATAAGTCTCTACAAATATTTATCTCAAGCTTTAATTTTGTTGAAAGAACAATCTCAAACTAATTACAAAGTTTGAGGCACTTAAAATTTTACCTAAGTCTTTAAACACTCATTATACCAAGCTTAGTCCTTCAAAAGCATGCTTCACATCAAAAATTAGCTTTAAAATGAGCTTTGAGAACTTTATATAGTACTTAGGCTCATGGGTGCAATGGTTGAAGCCTAATACTTTTACCCAAAAATACCAAGGTTGAGTCCCATAGCTTAGTCTTTGGCATTTAAAAAATATATATATCCCACATTTCGGATGTGGAATGCAATGTGGCTATTTCATATGGAAAACTTCCTCCTTGCTTACCATGGCAAAATCCACATCTCCACTGCTTGTCTTTTCTTGGCATATGGGCGTAGGCTATTTGTTTGGCTCGTGGCAAGCTTATGGTGGGCATACTTCAGGGTTTGGTATTTGATGTGGCATGAAACATTCAGTAGTTGGCATGTCTTGAGCTTTAGCTTGGTATGGAATTTTTGATGGTTTTAGAGAAATATAAATTATTACATAAAATATAGTCAATAGGTGACTATAAAATTTGACCATGGAATAATAAGTGGTGACAATCTATGTGGTGGCTTGAGGACCCACCACATGGACCACTCTCAATTCAACACTTGTTGACATCCAATTGGATGCTCCGTCAACTCCATCAATGGTAGGGTCCCCTTTCAAGACAAAAGTGCACTCCAATGGATATGGTCCTCATAGTCAACCTTTTATGCTAGTCAAAGACAAAGGAGGAAAACCAAACCCAAAATTCTTAGACAAACTGACTGTCATGTGTCATGCCCGTATTGGGTCCCTTGGTATGCTAGCTTTACACCACATCAACCTATGTCACCTTTTTGCCTTTTTTAACTGAGAGACTTCAATGTAGGATATCTTGTGCATACAATCTCAAATCAACCCATTCAAATTGATCCAAAAATATCTTGACTAGTTCTACGTTATGCCAATAATCAATCTATAATTTGATGACTTCATTTTTAGAGAGTATATTGATCCTCCTAGATCAGGAGAGAAGGGAGAATATCAATGCAATCCATAAGGATGTATAGGGTAAATAATTATCAATGACCTCCAATGTAGTGTTATTTGTGTATAGAATTTAATCATGCATAAAATAATTATCCATCAAATCCTTAGTGATAACCCTACTTTACTGACTTCAGAGTTTCAAAATAACACAATAAAAATGGAGAGATTGCAAATGGATAAGGATGCAAGGAATGTAAATATGTTTAATATGAAACCTCAAGAAGACACTTTTATCTAAGCATATATACACTAAAAACATAAAAAATAAATATTACCACATATAGAGATACCACAAGATCAGGGGATAAGAAATTCTTACCAAGACAAGAATACTAAACTAGTGACAGAGAAAGGGTTAATGTGGAAAGCTATGCATATTTTGAAAATAATCAAACAATAGGAGACTACCAAAGATGATATTGTATCTATAGATGCATAGATGTATGGGCATATAATGTGCAATATGTGATAAGATGGTGTTGTCACTAGCCTAATAGATTTAATGAAGTTACTCAACACATTGTAAAATGAATACATTTCATACAATATAACAAACCTACTCCATAATTTGTTCTAATGTGGATAAAAAGGCCACCAATATAATAATAAAAAGATATGGTATGTCAAGACTAAAAATCCTTGAGGCATTAACTCTAGGATAAATTTTAAGATAGGAGGGTATGAAATATTGAATTCTATATTTGATTTTGGTAACATTTTTAACATGATTCTAAAATATACTTAGGTAGTTATTGGATGACATACTCTAATTTATAGCCCTATAACTCTTAGTCTTGAGGATTATGGAGAGGTTGAACCTATTGGTATCATTGAACATGCGGAGATCAAAGTCATAGACCTGAGTCTGTGAGGTGAATTTGAAGTCATTGACATGAAAATAGACAAGACTCATTACATTGCATTGATAGGAAATAAGTGGGCATATGATGGCTAGATGACGATCAACACAGTGTTGAATCAATTGTAATCCCATGAAGGAGATAAAATCATATTAATTTCCATGAATAAATGTGGGAAAAGGCCATATTTCATCCCCAAAGAACCTAATTTACCATATGTTTGTGGAGGAACTAGCTAGACTAAAGTGAACACAAAAGACAAATAACAAGATTTATAAGCTACCTAATGTATATCTATTTATGATAGCTCCATCCCACCCATACACTCTCTATGCAACAAAAAGTTACTTGACAAACCTATAGTAAATCACATAGGGATCCCAAAGATATAAATGGAGGATGTATGATTAATGCTTGTAAGGTTACTAACTTGGTCTAACATAGATTTTATCTACTACACTGGTCATACAAACAAATATTACATAAACCCTATTCCATAAGGCATCCTACTATGGGATATACCTTCTCCAATGAGTGGATATTTTGATACAAACATTATCAAATAGGTCAAGGGAGATCATGAGATATGTCCTCTATGAATGGTTTTTGTGGTAGAGTGTTAAATACCTCACTATTTTGCCATTGAAGATGTTAATCAATTTATTCTATGATTTAAACAACACGTAGTAGATGTTTATTAGGGGGTGAGTGCTCTTATTTATACACTAAATGGGAGTGATAGGAAATAGTGGTTAGTTCACCATGATGAGAAGTTGTATTAGGATGAATCTTGAAAAATACTTGTAGCTCATTTTCAATTACCAAAGGTTATCAGAAAAGACTAGCCAATGTTCAAATAAGGAGATTGTATAGAACTTCAATCTATCAATGCATTGAAGTCTAGATTGCCAAATTTTTGGCTCTAAAGTTTTGGGTGAATGTTTTCAAATATACATTATACATCTTTCTAAATTCTTAGTACATACATCAAGAGTGCATGAAAGAGATAAAACATAAGGTGTAGGTCTAAATTTGATAACATTCAAATGTTTTAATTAAAATATGATAACCCATTGACACCTAATGCATTATAAAATTTAAATATTTTTCTATGCTATAGATGGGTTGAGGACTTAGATGATAAGATAAGTCATATTCGGAATAGAGCATAGGCTATGACTTGAATAAGGCATTAAGAATTTGTAAAATAGAGAAGGAAAAGGAAAAACTCCTAGTTTATACTTGTCATAGGATACAAGATCAAGATGATGAGACATCCACTATAGATGATGAGGATGACATGGATTTAGCTAATCTATTTGAACCTGAATAAGAGCTAGAGGCACTTCTAGGCCTAATCACAAGGTACATAAAAGAAGAAAGGTTTCAACATATTAACATCCCAGAATGACAATCCCAATGAATTTTGTTTGACTCTATTCCTAAGGGATAACAAAACATATATCAACAACCTTTAAAGGAACATGTGGAGAAATTAGAACAAAATTCATTACCAAGCTATCACATATTGGAGATTATTGGTCTCAAGAAGACATATCAGAAGTTACTCAACTCTTAAGGGATCACCAAGATGTATTCCTTACCAAATTTATATAGGTTAAGGGTGTAGATTCATCCTTATGGGAGATTCACATTGAGTTAAAGGAGTGCACACTCTATGTCAAGAAATGACCCTATCGATTAAATCTAAATATGAAACTCAAGTTGAAATATGAGTTGGATTGCATGCTAGAAGATGGGATTATCTTTCCTGTAGAGAAAGCTAACTAGTTTAGTCCTATGGTTTCTCAACCTAGTAATACTAGTGATATTTAAATTTGTGGAGACTACCACATTTTAAATGAGGCCCATGTCAATGATCCATTCCCTATCCCATTCATAGATGAAATTTTAGAAGTAGTCACAAGAAATGAAGTGTGTTCCTTTATTGATGGTTTTAGTGGATATGATCATATACTGATCACATAAGAGGATAGGTCTAAGACCACTATCATAACTAAATGGGGTTCCTTCCCATATAAATTAATGCCATTTGGTTTGAAGAATGCACATGTAGTTTTTTCTAGATTTGTATTCATTACATTTAAATATTTTATCCATGATTTTCTATAAATCTACTCAGATGATTGGCAGTGTTTTCTCTATTTAGAGATCATTTATCTATTTTTATACTTGTGTTCTAAAGATGTAGAGCACTACAAATTGCACTCAATTTGAATAAATGTTTATTTTTTACACCATTTGTGGTTCTTCTAGGCCATGCATTTTATAATAAAGGTATTTTGTTAGATCATGATAAGATCTTAAAAATTGTGGGAATGCCTCTACTAATAAGTTCATTAGATATTTGATATTATTTGGGACATAAAAGATACTATAAAATTTTCATTAAGGGTTGCACAGACATATCAACCCATTTGGAGAAGTTACTACATAAAGGAATTTAATTTGTATGGATAGATGAATGCTAAATAGCATTCACTAACTTCTAGAAGAGACTAGTGTTGCACTAATTATGATCTTCTTAGACTGGAGCAAACTATTTCATGTTCATGTATATACATTGGTAATCAGATTCAGAGTTGTATTGGTAAAACCTAGAGAGGGTGGAATGGATTACCCTTTCTAATTCAAAAGTAGGAAATTATGTAATGTGGCTAAAAACTATACAATAATTGAGATCAAAGCTTCAACTATGGTTTTTTCACTCTACATGTTTTGGAACTAACTTTTAGCCATACCTTTTGAGTTATTCATTGATCACTAGGAATTATGATACATTGTTAATAAACGCTTTATGGTTAGATGCATTTCTATGTGATTGATGTTATTCCAAGAGTTTCAATTCTAAATCAATATTAAGTTAGGATTTGAGAATGTGGGTTCAGATCATTTGAGTAGGCTAAATGATGGTGAGGAACCAGTGGAGATTCTATATGAGTCTCTAGATGCACATTTATTTTGTGCATCTACGATTATTGAGAATATACAAGATATCACAAATTTTTTATAACAAGGAGGCTTAGACCCTACCACTAGTAAGTTGTATATGCAAGTATTAATAGGTGCTATATTGCATGACTTTAGTCTAGGATTTGATTATAATTATGTTATGTGGGGTTAGTTTTTTTCTTCAAGTTGTGTGCTTAGATCATATGTGTGTCTAAGGAACTTTGCACAAATAGAACATGAGGCCACATCATCAATAATAAATTTAATGGAGTAGGAAATATATCATTTCAATGAAAGGTTGACTATATTAACAATTAAGTTTGAGAAAAACATGAGGGATAGGATCATAAAAAAATAATGACTAATGACTATTTATGTTTGATTAAATAATAATGTGAAGGTAGTAATCAACATCAAGGGATGAATAATTAAGTATGTTAGAAGAATGGTAAAGTGATGCATCACATCAATTCCTTAAAATTCCAAAAGGGGAATCTTAGCTCAACAAAAATCACATCAACTCAGTAAAAAGGTGATCTTACTAATTAAATCATATTAATAGAAAGATCGAAGGACAATGAATCATAATTAAAATTTATTTTTAGGGAACACACACGTGAAGATCCATAAATAGATGACCTTTCAAAGAAACACCTTTGATCCCTTTGTTTTCTTCACATTTTAAAGCATTTCATAGATATAATTTTATCTAAAATCATCATAGTAGTTTATAACAAGAGCAAAAGTTGATAGATGATTATAAATTGAGAGAAAGGACTCATGATGGTATAAAAAAAGATATAGGTATTTGAGAAAACATGCACCAGACAAGGTCCCAAACATCGATGATTTTATAAAGATTTTAAAAACATGCATGTTTGTTCAGGAAGGATTTCAAGGTGAATAACCTGAAGAAGTAGTTTAGCTATACAAACATCAAAACACAAACATTAAACATTTGATCTGCTTACCTACCTTTAACCAATTGGGTGACATAATGGATCTATTATTGAGTATATGCAGTGAGGGAAAGATGTTTCTTTATTCAATGTCACCATATATGTGAATAAAACTATAATGGCATGAGCTAAAGGAATGTCAACATGAGGAAAGTATTTAGGACATTATAATAAAAAGGTCCACCAATCCTATTAGAAATCTGAGATGCATATCCCTGAGGCAACCACGAGATCTCACTATAGGATATCACAGATGAGTGAGCTCATATACTCAAAGATTTTATCACTAAATATTCTAGTAGACAACCAAGGCCAATAAGGAGGAAATAAAAGTAATTACTAAAATTTCCCATCACATGATCCATAAAGATAAAAATTTAAAATGGCTTGAGTTCCTAGTATCACAACTCACCAATAATTTTGACAAGGTACTGACCTTTGTGATGTAGACTTGTTAATATAAATTCTCACTATTATTATTGGTATTTATCTAGTGTAAATTTATGAAGAACATCATATACCTAGACATTGATTATTTTCTTGATATATAATTTATAAAACTTATATAGAAATGGTAAATCAATTGCTTCACACATATACTTAAGTTCAATATGTGGTGCGATGAACTGATGTAACTTGTTGTTATCAACCATTGAATCCTCCTCATGTGATGCAATACCTAGGGTAACATGTAGTAGTTATGAAACTACCAAAAGGTATTTCCATTAAAATTCATGAGCTATCAAAGGTACCTATTACACCTTGTAGACACCTAAAACTAGCCACCAATGGCCTTCGACTTGACTTCAGATTGATTTTTACCAACCTTTGCAAATTAAAAATAAGAACCACTAAATGTCCCAAATTTACTTATGCATCATTAATAAAAGATCATAATATCATTGAGACATTCTTAATTAGGGTATCCTACTATAAGTAATAAAAAACTCTTATGGATTCATCTCTAATAATCTTGTGTCATCATAACATGTAATTTGGCCCATTGACCTATTAAGTGGGGCAAGTGCACACATAAAATCAAATCTTGAAAGAGATAAATGGATAATCATAATTAATTAACAACCTAAACCAAATTAAATTCCTAGTTGACTTATCCATCTAAAATTAATGAATTACTAAAAAAGGAAATTCAAATATATGAAATATCTTAGCTTTTCATGATTACCTTTTGTGAGTTGTCAAGCCTTTACAAATATCTCAAAATATATCACCCATGCCTATTCATTAAAAATCATTGTTTTTTGACACATTTTAAATCTAATGGGGTTAATTGACTCACTTAGGCTAGGTTTTAACCTAATCCGTGTTTAAACTACACTTTAACTCACCCTAAGTCGGGGTTAGCTCCTAAGCCTATAAATACAAGCCATTATCTATTTAAAAGAGAGCTTGGAAAATAGTAGAGTTATAGTGCAAGTTTTGTAGAATGATTTATATCGATAATGTTATAATGCCAAAATAGCAAGCTAAGCCCCATCAATCAAGTAATCCATATCGACCCACAAGATAATGGTTCCAAGGAGAGAAGGAACAATGAAAACTCCATTACCAAGGACTCTCTGAGCACAAATAGAATAGGCCATGAAAAAATATATTGGAGCTCTCAAGGAAGGTAAAGATTGTTGTTCTTTGCATTTTAGTTGGGTTTTCAATTGTATTTTGTTCATTATGCTCCCCCTATGATCTAGGATTCCAGATGTTAGCATTTTAGTGTGTTGATTTCATTATTTTATGAACTAACACTTTATCTAACCTCCTCTCTATTATCAAATTCCTTGATCATAAATGGCACACCCAGTGGGACATACACCCCATTAAGTTTCTCTTAATGCCTTATAAATCATTTCACTAATGATTTTCATCTCAAAATTTGTTCTTTCTAACCAATGAAGGTGAAAAAATCAAGCTAAAGGATTTTTTTTTCTATCATTCATAAGTTTTCTGTGTGTAATCATGAATTTTCTCTCTAGACAATAATATCATAACTTACATAGTTGTGATTTTTCCCTATTTTTAGCATTTTTGAATTTAACTATCATGAGTTATGTTAACATTTATATATTCATAGGAGTTATCTAGGATATTTAAATATCATGAATCTAAAATCATGATATCATAATATCATGACTTCACGAATCATGATATTACCTTTATAGTTAAATTTTCTAGCTAACTGCTAGTGGTCATGCTAGCTATTCATGGTCAAGTTACAATATCACAACTCTTAGAGTTTTGGTTTTACCATTATAGTTGTGTTTTTTCATATAGAGTATACATTTTGCATTATATACTATATTTTCTCAAAATATGTGTTATTGCACTAACACTTGAGATTTTGTAGAGTTGCATTTTTACTCTATGTTTTGGCAATTTTACTCTATGCAAACCTGAGAGATAAATTTGAGAAATGATTTGTTCATTCATAAAAATTATTATAATCACAAGGACCCTCTAATATTTTTTATAGGGCCCAAAGGCCACAAACAAAAATTTAAGACACTTTCCATTTGCAAAATTAACATTTCAATTGATATTTTAATAATCTTTTTGTTTGAAGTCATTTTTTATTTTACTAAATTTTTTAACAAACTCATTCCAAGGGGACTAAATTTCATTCATATTTCAATTTTGTGAAATTACAAAAATTCTCATGATAGTTAGACAACTCATAAGTGTTTTTCATTTTATGCTTGTGTTGATCAGATTTGACCCTTCAAGTCAAATTGGAACCCCTATAGGTAAAAAAATGATCCTTATAGATTTATAAGGCATATATTATTGTGTCATATGGTGTATTATAGGTTTTTTTTTATGTCATTTAATGTTATATGGGCCTTGATCATGGTCTAATTAATCTATATATCACTTTGAGTCATTTAGAATACTTTTAGGGGTCATAAATACAAGTGGCATGATTTTAAAGGTGAATAAGTGTCTTATTTTCCTACAAAACTTACAATAATTTATATTAACTATCAATAATGTTAGTCTCATCTGAAACTTGCAGGTTATCCAACTGAAGATCAAGTAATCAATTAAAAAGGGGGAGGTTGGAACTTATACTATCCATGAGGGAAGGTGACAAATGGAAAAAGGCCATGGAACATATATTAATATTTATCAATTTGATTTACATGCTTGACATGATATATAAGTTCCATTTTTAAGCTAAAACTATTATGCACCTTATTTGCCTTTCTAGACACACAAAAGTGGTTAGCAGGTTTGTGCTTGGTACAGATAGTTGAAGAGGTTTCGGGTCAAACAATTTTGAAAGATTGTAGTAAAATTAAAGGGATACATTTCTATAATAATATTTTGAATATTTTTTGACCATGATTTCTGAAGAATCCTTTACAAGCTATCTATATTTTTTGTCTCACTATTTCCTGCACCCTATAGGTTTTGATCTATTTTGGATAGGTTCATATAATTTAGTTGGTGATATTGGCTGCAGATGATGGTGGCTATCTTTTCATATAATCCCCATGCTTATTTTATTGTTTAAAGGTGTCTGGATAAGTAAATCATCTCATGTTGCAAGAGAAGGTACCATTTTATGTTTTAGGAAGGTTTTCACCATTTCCAATGTCTTCCTACTTTGATAATAGTTTTAGACGATGGGGATAGGTTACTTATTATTCATATCAGATTTCAATCTCATTTTTTAAGCAATGTTTTAAGTGATTGAAATCATAAACATTATATAGTCAACTTACCCTCTAACTATCATGTAAGAGAAGGTGCTCTCATGGAGGAAGTCAAGTTGAAAAGGAAGTGTGAGATCTTATATTGAGTTTTTAAAGATATTTATGTTTCATTTCAACATCACGAGAGGAGGTTAGGTGACCATAAAATAATATTCTTTGGTACATTTCTCCATTTCATGCTTATCGCCTGCATACCAGTCTACTACCATTAACATCTACCTATAGGTATCTCATAATGACACCATGTTTGAAGGGATTATTGATAATGTAGAGAGTATATTTGAAATTCTTGAGAGAGTTATATAGCTCATGAAAGGTAAAAATAATTCATTATTCACACTCATCACTCATTGCCTATAGTTTTTCATTCTCTACCTTTATGTGACAATAGACACCTATAAGTAGCACTAACAAAGGATATAAAATTCTCAATGGAGTATTTTGGACATGTTGAAACCCTAGTTGGAATCCTAATATGTTGTATAGATTATGAAAGTCATTCTTGAATTGTTATGTTGATAAATGGAAATGGGAAACCATGATAAAAAATTTAGTTACTATTATGGGACATAATTCCCAAAATGTGAAAACATAGAACCTCACCATTTTGTGGATTATATACAACAAGGTTTCCACTTCCTCTTATGCATATTGATGACCTTGTCTTGAGGCCTCCATATAAGATAATGACCTTTCAATGTTTTGAGGGTGGAGGATTAGTCGAAGTCAGTTGTGAAGAGCTCTAAACACTAATTTTATATAGTAATGTCAATAATAGGGATGGGGATTCCCAAGTGATGCTAGCATCTTAAAATGTAAAATGGGGTATGTTTCATGTTTAAACTATCCATTCAAGTGAAAGGGAATATAAAGGATTATAAATTACATTAAGAGAGTTAGATATGAACTATTTGGATTCCAATTCACACCTATAAGTGTGATCAATTCAAAATTAAACTACTAACCTAAAGCCCTTGAGCTATTAAGGGACTCTTCACCCAACGCTGCAATACCAAACCATGCCTCTATGATTGAATAGTTTTAGATGATTGAAGAAATAATTCTTGATCCAAGAATCACCTAAATAATTTTTTAATTCTTTATTCCATCTCCCATGACCACTTACAAATGTCCCATCATCCAAAAACATGCACCTACAAGTAACTTCAGGTAGACAATAAGCTAGCATTGATGTATAGGTGGTGTTTTAAGCCATACAAGGTGAATATAGTTATAGAAAGATGATATGTGACTTTTATTATATAAGGAGGGTCTACACACATCCTTACCAATTCTAATTATGTAAATGTGCACCTATAGGAATCAAATAAGTAGGGTTTAATAGTCAAGAGAGAGAACTCAGTTTGTTGAGCTCAAAGTTCATCTAAATGTTAAGGGAGAGTTGAAATGATGAAATAGACATATGATCACATTATTTATGAATATAAAAATCTTAATAATCTCTTGTAAATTTGAAATAAGTTTAGATAAACTCCTTAAGGTCATGTATGCACCTACAACTGAGTGCCTGGCCTTGATGAAGGTAAAAGAGATGAGTTTGATAAGGAAGAGAAAGAAAGTATGAAAACATATTAAAATTGTTCATGATTATATAAGAATGTGTTTTAACATACTCCAATACTTTTTTTAGGTTGACCATCTACTCTTCATATTATCCCAAGGATGACAATCTATACAATTACACTAAGGGAATCATGTTGTTCAATAAGTAAGAATGAGGAATATAAGGGAGAAGAGTGTTTTTTGATGAATTTAAAGATTATTCAACATGAATTTAGGATTGAGATAATTTTTAAGGAACCAATAACATTGGTTTTATGCCTTTAGAGGTCATTCTTAGGTAGAAGTGAAAAATGCAAAAAGTAATCCTTTTTAGAGGCCTTTTTTTGGGTAAATTGAGTTGGTTAAGTGCCTAAATGGGGGAGTCTTATAGATCCCTTTGATAAAAAATTTAATCAATAGATAATAAAAATAATAAAACCTTAAATTTTAAAATAAATTTAGGGATATATCTCACTATTTTGTCTCATAGGTCAGCCACTTAGGAAAATCAAGGTTTTGGCAAGACAAGCAAATGAAGCTAAAAAGTGTGAAAAACTTGATAGGAGGATATGGTGATCTAAAGGAAAATATTTTAAGGTGTATTTAAGTTTAATGAGTGATAGGAAACACTAAAAAAATCCCATTATTATTTAAATGGTCAAAACTTTCTTGCACATAGCTCAACTAGACATGCTCTAACTAGGCATAGTTGGTAAATGAGAAGAAGAGATGAGAAGGAGTGCTTGGAGGATTTAGGGTGACTTATGAAGCTTAATGGAATACAAACAAACATTATATAACTTACACAAAGGGATGAAACTATTAATATTTGTCTAGACCTACAAGGGTTATAGTCAAGCCTATTAGGCATGTTTAAGCCTAAAGACCAAATGTGAGACCAATGTCACTTCCAGCTCTAGGAGTGGATTCCAATGGTATAAAAAATGTTTATTATGTCATAAAATACATTTTAAATCTTTTTTTTGAATAAAAAGCACAATAAATCCAATTTTGGTCTTAAGAACCATATCATGGCCTGTGTAAATGAGAAGCAAGCTCGATAGGAGAGGTTTGATTGCTTATATCTCCATTGACACTTTACATGGAGGTCAGGGAAGTTTAGGGGTGTTAATATTGTCATTAAAAACCATTATTATGATATATTTTTTGAATTTATAATGTTATATCTTTATGAACAACCCTTTAGAACAAAAATTGTCATAAACCCTTGCTAAACCCTTGCAAGGACTCGATGAAGGAAATGAAGATGGACAGATACTATAATGGAATAGTTTGAATAGAATGATGATTTTAGGTTGTAGAAGAATATCTAATTCTACTCTCCATTAGGATGAGTTGTATGGAATTGTATAGATGGACTATAAAATGGGGTATTTTTGACTATGTTGTGCATTGTACAGGTTTTAGGAGGTTTCATGAGATTAAATCAACTTTTAAATGAATATTGAGACTTAAGATAACTCCCCATGTCCATTTAACACCTTTTAAAAACTCCTAAGTGTTCCTACTAGCTGCTTCATCTTAGACAATCAGAACTAACATAGTGAACATGATAGTGATAAGGGTGAAAACTTTAAGAGAATGTCTTTTTAAAGTGAACCTGAGGCCTCTAAGGCCTTGGAGGGTCTTTCTAAGTGTCATATACTCCATTTTAAAAAAATTCATGGAAAATTCATGAATTTTTTGAATCCAAGTGTGAGGGGTGACTGAAATAAGATTTTTCTTTAAGTGCGAGCAACTATAGCTCATTTCTATATAGTTATAGATGACCAAGACTACAACCAATACATGGAGAGGAATGTATGAAATAATTACCTATAATTACAATCATCATACCTATACCTAGTTAGTTTTAGTATGCTTAAATAGGGATAAATAATGAAGGTAGTTTTCTAAGCCAGTAAAGGGAATTTTATGCCACTTTTCAGGAGTTTCATGCCTTGAATAACCACTTGTCTCTTTTAACCTTGCATGGTATATTTCACATACTATTCTCATGCACAAATAACTCATTCTCTAATCTTGAAAAATCTCCTTGTGACCTTTGGAATTCTCTTTTCTCCTCTCTCTCTCTCAAGTTCTATAAGAAATAGTCATTTTAACCTTTATAATTTATGCTCCACCTGAGTATGGAGAAGCCCTGCTCATTTTTATAAAATATATCAATAAATAATACCAATTTTTACATTTTTCATGACTATTCATAGTGTGTTTTACTTGGATTATTGATCCTTCTTCGTGATGAATCTTATTTCCTTAACATGTTGTCTTATTGTCTCACCTATTTGTAGTTGGCAAGCTTCTTCTTACAAGTCATGTGAAGTGTTCAAGGAAGTGCCAAGGTTGAGTGAGTTAGCCTATTCAATATTGTAATTATAGACCTCTTGTCTAGTCTTCCTAGCCTAAAAATTCACCATAACCTCATAATGAAATATTGATGTGAGAAGATTTAAATTAGAGAAGTGTATGTTTAATTATTCCCTTGTTCTTATGTGTAACATGCAACTGGTTGGTATTCATCAAAAAATTTGGTGTATCACCTCCTTTAGGATAGTTTAATTTTTGTTTTCTCTCCCTTTTCCCTCATAAGCATAGGTTTAGTAGTGGTATATAAGTGGTACATCAAGGGAGGTAGCCCTATCTAGAGATTCACCTCATTCTTAGGCTCATCGACAACCTAGATGTGTTTCAATTGTGCCACATAGATGAGGATATCTGAGACATCTCCTCAAAGGGTGAAAATTAGAGTGATAATAGTTTTTGGTGTGCTCTATGGGACTCTTAGTCCAAGAAGTTAAAAGATTTTTAGTGTCATCTTTCAACACATAAGCCTTTGGAGGCATCTATCCAAACATCAATGGTGACTCTAAGATTACATCATCTGGACAAGAAACCTAGGTATTCATTTTGAAGATTGTTGATAATCATTATTTGTGTTCTTACATTCTAATGAAGTTCTATGACTGACTTTGGTGTTGAGCATTATTTTACACAAGTTGGTGAGGTGTATCAAGCTTATGGCATCCCCTATCATCATTTTCATGATCCTTACTAGCTCCTATATGATTCTTATATGCTCCAATTTGACCCTCATCAACCTATCCATGAAGTTTATCAGCCTTATAAATATCCTTCTCAATATCTTACTCCTATTCAATCTGGTCACTCCTCTAATCAGTCCATTACAACTTTCAAGCAAACACTCTTAGGCTATGAGTATTACATGTTATATCATGACACACTAAGAGGACATGGTCAAAATATTCTTAGTAATTTCATTCATAAGGTGAGAGATGCATTAAAGCTGGTAAAAAGAGAGTGGGCACCTATTGAGAGACCCAATTGGTAAAGGCTCAAAAGTGAGATGATAGATGTGAGTGGCCTAATTGCATCTTTAGAAGATAGAATAAAAATTCATGAGGAGAATCCTCACCAAAAATATCATCCCTAATATCCAATTCACCAAAATTGCTATTAGTCGTACATGATTCCTACTCATAAATGCAATTAATCTTATCAAAGCCATTCTTTTCCCAATCAGGTAGAAGAGAGAGAGAGAGTTCGAAAGATAAGCCTTGATTTTTAAGCAAATCTTAATAGGTAAATTGATTGAGCCAATAAATAGATGAAATAGACCATATAATTATCAAATTAAGTGGAATTTGAGCCCTCATTACCCTCTCCAATTGCATCCCCACCTCAAAAAGTGACCTCTAGATATGAAATCCCAAGTTGGAGACAAGGTGGAGAATCTAAGCCTAAGGAGATTCCAAGTTTATTGAACAATTAATTGACTCCTAAAATTGCATCACTAACTCAAAAAGAGACTCCTAATCCTAAAATTCGAAGATGGAATAATATAGTGGAATCATGGGGAAAGAAAGAGGATAAAATCCTAGACAGAGAGTTTTAAGTTGAGAAAGAGTTTGATCCTATGCAAGTTCCTCCCACCCTTCCTCAAGAGAAATTTTGTTCTCAATGTCAGAAATTTTTTAATCCTCATACTCATGAATATTCCTATTAAATTAAATAAATATTTTTCCAAGAGAACCTAGCCAAGAAAATTTAAGAGTTAGAGTCAAGGATGAAATTTCTAAGTCAAGGTGTGATGGAACGTTTAGAGACCAAAGAAGATCCTATGCCTAAACACACCCCATATAAACTTATTCCAGAGAGTGATAAATATAAATCAAAATTAAATTAAGTGATTTTATAATGGAATAAATAAAATAAATTTTTTTTAGACCAAGGTTTGCCTCATCTTCCTCGAGACCTTCCAAAAGAATCCCCTACATTTCACTCTCAATCTGATTTTGAGTTTTCATTCTACCTCCAAAAACTAGTTGGTGTGGGAAACTAAAGAGGAGTACTTGGTTTATAATAATTTGGAACTCTTTATTGAATAAAACATACCTCCTTTATAGCCTCATTGGTTTAAGTCACATGATTTCAAGATGCCTAGTCTTGGTATCACTAATAAAGAGAAGGAGATGGAAGATCTTGCAGCCCTTGAGAAGAAAAGTTAGGTTATGATAGCTGAGATGAAACTTGAGAGCCCTTAAGAGGTCCTAAATGTTAAATAAGAAGAAATAATTATATGGATTACTTTTTGTGATCACAAGTGTAATTCTATCTTCTTGTATGAAAAGAAACATGTTGAAGACTCTTTTACAACTGTCTATGAGGAATGTGATAAAAACTTGAAGAGGGAAGTACTTAAATAAGACTCTACATCTGATAAAACATTTATGGCTAATAATATTAATCATGAATATGAATGTTATATTAAGGATGGAGAACAATTTTAATTCATCCCCAAAGAGGTTGCAATCCTAGGAAAATCTCTTGAGACCAATGTGGAAGTTGTTGTTCTTGAAAATGACCCAATATCTCAGCCTGATTTTAAACCACCCTAAAATGCATTATATCTTTAACAACACCAGCTTTATGACCTCATACATCAATAAGATAATATTAAATTGGTACTGGGTCTATATGATAAAGAGGATAAAGATGATTGCTAGCTACAAATTAAGTTATTTCAAGAGCTTAAAGAGCTTTTCCAAGTAGAGGGTCAAGTACATGACAAGTTGAATAAAGAGTCTTCCATGAAGGACAATGACCAATATTGGGTATAATATGCAAGGATCCTTGGTGAGATATAAGAACTTGTAGCTAAGAAGAAACCCAATCCTATTGAGAGCACTGTATAAATCAAGAAGGTATGTTTTGTTAGATCGCCATAGAAGGATATGATTGAGAATCAATATGAGAAATTTGAGGCTATTTAGATGTAATAAGAGTTAATTTCCATAGCCAACATGTTTGGAACTACTTGGTTCTCATTGAACATCATGCCAATGAAGTTGGAAAACATCATGAAAAAGTTGGAGGTATCAATTTCAAGGATCAAAAGACTATATGTCTCACTCATTTCTTCTTGTCATGAAGTAAGAAGGGTTTAAAAATTCCCCTTTGATTTAGGAAGGAGTTTTCATCTTAGGTTAGTTAGTGTTTGAGTCATTTTTTTTAGTTTGGTGTGTGTGTTTTATAAGTGCTCATGAAGCACATGTGTGTTTGCTTTTGTTTTGTGTGTGTCTTTATTTTGTGTGGTTGAGGTAGTTATTAGTCTTATCTTGATCAAATATTGTTGCCAAGTGTCAAGTCCTCTTGTTGTGTTCCAAACTTTAGACAACTCCCTAAGCCCAATGAATTGATAAGGCTATTGGTCTTTAGTATAGTAGGCATACTACCCCTATGCGTCATTAATGTTTTGACCAAATTTGACCCTTCAAGTTTAATTGGGACCCATATAGGTAAAAAATTGATCTTTAAAGGTTTATAGGGGGTCTAGTATTATGTCATAGGTGTATTATAGGTCTTTTTATGTCATTTAATTTTATATTAGCCTTGATCATGATCTAATTAATCTATATGTCACTTGGAGTATTTTAGAAGACTTGTAGGGGTCATAAATGTAAGTGGCATGGTTTTTCAAGTGCCCAAGTGTACTATTTTACTCTCAAACATACATAAAGTTATATTCCTTATCAATAATGTTAGTCTCATCTAAAACTTGTAGGTTATCTAACTAAAGCTCAAGTAATCAATATAAAAAGGGGAGTTTGGCGCTTGAACGACACATGACAGAAGGTGACATGTGGTAAAAGGAAATGGAACATATAATCATCTTTAAAATGTTCATTTACATTTTTTAAATTATTTTTAAGTGCCATTTTTGAGCTAAAATTGTTTTGCTCCATCTTTGCCATTCTAGACACACAGAAGTGGTCAACAGGGTTGTGCTTGGTATGGACTTTTGAAGAGGTTTTAGGTTAAATGATTTTGGTATGTGGTATTAAACTTAGATATATCCATTTACATAAAAATATTTTTAATGTTAGTTAACCATGCTTTATGAAACATCCTTTACAAGCTGATTGTGTTTTTTGGCTCACTATTTCCTGCACCCTATAGGTTTTTCTCTATTTTAGATAGGTCCATATAATCCCATTGGTGATGTTTGATATAGATTATTTTTTCTCTATTATTATATGATATCCATGATTTTTTTATTATTTTAATGTGTTTGGATGTGAAAATCATCTCATGTTGGAAGAGATGGTACCATTCTTGTTGTAAGTAATTTTCCACCATTTACAATGTCTTCATACTTTGGTAGTAGTTTTAGAGGGTTGAGATAGGTTAATTATTGTGTTTAATTGTCCTTATTAGTCCTGTTAAATTTAAATATCATTCTCCAAGTAATGTTTCATGGGATTTTAGTCATAGATAGCATACAATCAGCTTACTCTCTAATAGTCATGTAAGAGAAGGTGCTTCAATGGAGGAAGTCACATTGAAAAGGAAGTGTGAGAGCTTATATTTAGTTTTTAAGAATCCTTATGATTCATACAAAAATCATGAGAGGAGTTCAAGTGACTTTAAAATCATATTCTTTAGTACATTTCTCTAATTCGAGATTACTACCTACATACCAGTCCCTGCCATTAACATCTACCTACATGTATCTCATAATGCCACCATGTTTGAAGGGAGTATTGATAATGCATAGAGTCTATTTTCAATCCTTGAAATAGGTCTAGAGATTATGAAAGGTCAAAATAGTGCATTTTTCACACTCATCACTCACTACCTATAGTTTTGCATTCTCTGCCTATATGCAACAATAGAAAGCTACAAATAGCACTAGTAGAGGATAGAAAAATCTTAATGAAGGATTTTGTAAATGATGAAACCTTCAGTGGAGTCATAATATGTTGTGTACATTATGGAAATAATTATTGAATTTTTAGGTTGATAAATGGAAATGGGAAATCATACTAAAGTATTCAATGACTATTTTGGGACTTAATCCCCAAAATGTTAAAATAAATAACCTCACCATTTTGTGGATGATATACAACAAGGTTTCCACTTCCTTTTATGCATATTGATGACATTGTATTGAAGAATCAATATAGGACAATGACCTTGAAAATTTTTAAGGGTGGAGGATCAGTGTAATTCAATTTTGAAGAGATCCAATATGTACTATTACACACTAATTTAAGACATTAATTTCTATAGGGTCAGAGATTCCCAAGTGATCCTAGCATCTTAAAATGTGAAATGGGGTAGTCTTCATGTCTAAACTATCCAGTCAATTGAAAGGGAATATAAAGGAGCATAAATTCCATTAATAGAGTTGGATATGAAGTATTTGGATTCCAATTCACACCTATAGGTGTGCTCAATTAAAAAACTATTTACCTATAGGCCTTGATCTATAAAGGGACTCTTCACCCACTGTTGAAATACCAAAGCATACCTCTATGATTGAATAATATTATATGCTTGAATATATAATTAGTTATCCAAGGTTCATGTAAATAAGGTTTGATTTATGTACTCCATCTCCCATGACCACCTATAGGTGTCCCATCATCCAAAAACACTCACGTACAGCTAACTACAGGCAGACATTAAGCTAACATTGATGTATAGGTGGTGTTTCAAGCCTTACAAGGTGAATATAGGTATAGACATATCTTATGTGACCTTAATATTTAAATTATGGTATTCACACATCCTAACCAAGTCCAAATAGGTAAATTTTCATCTACAAAAATCAAATAAGTAGGGTTTCACAATCAAGAGAGAGTACTCAGTTTGGTGAGCTCAAAGCGCATGCAAAGGTTAAGGGAGAGTTGAAATGATGAAATAGACATATGACCACCTTATTTATGACCATGATGATTTTCATAAGCTCTTGGAAATGTGAAATAAGCTTACATAGACTCCTTAAGGTCTTGTATGCACCTATAGCTAAGTGCCTAGCCTTGATGAAGTTAAAAGAGATGAGTTTGCTAAGGAAGAGAGAAAGAAAGTATGAAAAAAACTCGAAATTGTTTATGATTGTATAGTAATTTTTTTTTACATAATCCAATATTTATCTTAGGTTGACCATTTACACTTTATATTAGCCCAGGAATGGTAGTTTGTACAGTTACACTAAGGGACTCGTGTTGCTCAATGGGTAAGAATGAAGAATCTAAGGGAAAAGAGTATTTTTTTAGAATGTAAAGCTTATTTAGAATGAATTAATGATTTAAATAATTTTTAAGGAACATAATAACATTGGTTTTATGCCCTGAGAGTTCAGTCTTAGATGGAAGTGAAAAATGCAAAAAATTATCCTTTCCAGAGGCCTTTTTGTGCAAATTGAGTTGGTTAGGTGCCTAAATGGCAGATTTTGACTTATAAATTTGGTAAAAATATTAATTATGACATAAATAAACTAAAAAAACTTAAATTTTCATTAAAATGGAGGGATATATGTCACTATTTTATCTCAGAGGTTGACCACTCAAGAAAATCAAGGTTTTGGCAAGACAAGCAAATAAAACCAAAAAGGGTGAGAAACTTGATAGGAGACTAGATGGATCTCAAAAAACATATTTTAAGGTTTATGGAAGATTAATGGGTGATATTAAACACTCAAAAAATCTTGGTATTCTTGAAATTGTCAAAACTCTCTTGCACACAACTCAATCAGACAGGCTCCACCTAGGCTTAGTTGGTAAATGAGAAGAAAAAATGAGGAGTGCTTGGAGGGTTATAGGGTTACTTGGGAAGATGAATAATAAAAAATAAAAAATATATACCATACATAAATTAATTAAACTAAAAAGAGTATTCCAAACCTAAAAGGGTTATAGTGAGGCCTATTAAGCATGTTTAAGCCTAAAGACCAAATGTGAGACCATTGTCACTTCCAGCTCTAGGAGTGGATTCCATTGGTATAAAACATGTTTATGAGGTCATAAAATAGGTGATAAATCTTTTTTTTTTGATAAAAATGACAATAAATCCATTTTTGGTCTTAAGAACCATATCATGACTTGTGCAAATGAGAAGCAACCTCAATATGAGAGGTTTGATTGCTCATATCTCCCTTGACACCATGCATGGATGTCAGGGAAGTTTATGGGGGTTAGTAGTGTCCTTTAACATAGTTATTATGATATTTATTTTAATTTCCAATGTTCCATATTTATGAACAATCCTTAAGAGTACAAATAGGCCTAAACCCTTGCTAAACCTTTGGAAGGACATGATGAAGGAAATGAAGATGGAAAGCTACACTAATGGAATATTTTGCCAAAAATGATGATTGGAGGTTGTATAATAATATATAATTATAATATTAATCAATATTATTTTTATGTAAATATATGTATATAGTAAAAATAGGGTATTTTTGACTATTCTGTGCATTGTGCACGTTTTAGGAGGTTTTAAGAGATGAAATCAACTTTGGAAGGAAGATTGCGACTTAAGCTAACTTCCTATGTCCATTTAATGCATTGGAAAAAATAATAAGTGTTATTTTTTCAAATTTATTTTCATCCTTTGAGGATATGCAAACCACTCTGCATCCAAGTGGCACAATGGAATCACCTATAGGCTTGTCAACAACCTAAGGAATGAGGTGAATCTCTAGATATGGCTAGCTCCCTTGATGTAACACATTAGATTGATAATAAGAATAAAATTGGGGGTGAAAATGGATATGGATAGCTGAAATTATAATAATCTAAGGGAGGTGATACACCAAATTTACTAATGACTTCCAACCATATGTACGCTACACTTGAGACCAAAAAACTAACCAAAGCATACACTTTTCCAATCTAAGTCTTCTTGCATCAATGTTACATTATGAGGTTATGAAAGAATGTCTCAGGATAGAATGAATATAAAATATTCCCTTAATGGAACTAATTAAGAGAATAACTGACATAAACTTTGACATTTCTTGGAACACATCACATACCTTGCACGAAGAAGATGCAAATAAGTGAGACAATGTGACAATTTGCTAAGGAATCCATAGTCTTCACAAAGCAAATTAAACATTAAATTAAAAAAATATATGAATAGTCATGGAAGAGGTAATAATTAGTCATTTCATTTATAAAAGGGTATACAAATGATCAGGGATTCATCATACTCAGGTGGAGCATAGAATACAATGCCCAAAATGGTTAGTTCTTATAGAACTTGAGAGAGAGAGAAAGAGAGAGAAAAGTCCAAGGGTCACAAGGAAACTTGTAAAGATGATCAAAGGAGTTAATTATTCATGTTAATATGATAATTAACAAACCATGTAAGGTTTACAAGTCTAAATGTCCATACAATTCATCAAAGTTATGCAAAGTGGCACAAAACTCCTCTATTTACACATAAAAATTGCTTTAATGATTGGGCCTATTTGAACATTGCATAGCTGATGAGGATCAGGTATAATTATTTTAATTGGAGGGGAGGATCTCATACATTCCTCTCCATGTATTTTTTACATACTTGGTCCTTTGGAGTCATCCCAAATTGAGCTATCATCATCTATTGTCTATAAAATTGCCCTTTCATGCACCTTTCACACTTAGCCTCAAAATTGGAATAATTTATCTATTAGAATCCATGTGATGGATTTAATGACACATATAAACACCATACATTGATATATAATCATTAGGGACACCATAAAATGATCTCACTTGAAGTTTTTCATCTTCTTCACTAGCTTGTCTATTAGGCTAGTTTTGACTGGATGAGTTGAAGGACATGGTTTGGAAACTTAATATATATTTAAAAGAATTATATTTATATTTCAAGTTATATTAAGTCTTAATATTTCCATCCATATGATTTTCCTCTCTTGAAACCTCTTACAACCTACAAAACACACAAAATAGTGAGAAAAACATTGTTTTTGCCCCCATCCATACAAGTCCGTACAACTCATCTTGGTGTGAAGTATCCTGAGGAAGTCATCTATAAACTAAAATAAAAATTATAGACAAACCATTCCATTTTTATATCATTCTATCTCCATTTCTCATAACTAGTTCTTCTAAGGGTTTTACAAGTGTTTATGAGAAGTTTTCATTCTTAAGAATTTTTCATAAAAGTTCCACATATAAAATTTACAAAATTCCAAAAAATTCATGTTAAAGTAACTTATTGAATCCCCAAAAGGTTTTGGAATCCCATCCAAAACATCAAGAGAGATATGAACACTTAAAGTTACCCATTCAAGACCTTTCTTCTATTAACATAGGCCTAAAGTTAGTTCGAATGCAAAAATTGGGTTCCCTTGAAACCTTTTTTCTATCCAAAGGCTTAAAAACATCTGTCTCCATCTTGTAAGCCTGTTTCAAGATGATAGAAAGCATAATCAAGGCTAGAAGTATGAGTGACCACCTCTTTGAATGCTAGGTTTAATCCTTACTTAATAGGTTTGTTTGGAACTTGAAGTCCAATCATGGTTTTGATGGTTAATATGCATATAAATAGATCAATAAACTATATAATTACCTCATCAACATGTTCCATCAAGTTTAAAATAATATCTAGGGATATAAGTAGCATTGTCCTCTCATCTGGTCGCTAGGCTTAAACTTGCTCTCTAGGTCTATTTGTAAACCCTGGTGTTTAAACAACCCTATTTATTTTGAATCTTACTTTCAAGGTTATCCATGTTTTTAAATTTTTTTTAAAACTTTTCCAACTTTCACACAAGGTTATCCAAGCTTATCTTTCATGTTTCTTATCTCCTTTGTCAAGAATGAAGGGTTTGTGCATGGGGAAAGTGTCCCCTATTTGACACAAAATAGGGGGTACTTCCCCTATTTTATAAAAATATTTTAAATATTTAGGAGATTAATAAACTAATATAAATTCCATGTACCAATTTTTAACCCTGGTAGGGCTTATAGACCCTCCAACTTGCTCCGTTTCCAAAACAAACTTCTCAAGAAACTGCCTGTAGGGTTCTTTGCATTTTGGATTGAGTTTTCATTTTCTAATACTTACCTTTTATATAATATTAATTGTAAAAGGATTTTAAATATTTTTATATTAATTTTATATTGTATTTTACCTCCATTCAACACCTTTATCTTTGAATTACCCTCCATACTCTTTACTCAGTCAAATTAAGTTTCACTTTGACTATGTTGATCTCCATAGTCACACATGTAGGTGTGTGCTAGAATAGATTGGATATATAAAGACACATTAAATATATACTTGATCCTTTAAATGTAATTTTGAAATCTTAAAAACCATTACACATTACGTTTGTACCCCTCTAACATCAAGAAGACCATGCCCCTTACCCATTGCTTGTTGAATGAAACAACATGCAGACTATGTTTTAAGGTGGGTAAACGTATTTAAATTAAGATTAATAAGGATATATGTGAGTTAAAATTTAAATATTTTATGCTAAAATTATTATATATGATTTTAAATTCACCTATATGTTCTTTGGGTTCACAAACCAAACCCTCCTATCATGATTAGATGCCTTTAGGGTCTGTTGTAGGTTATCATCATAATTTCTTGGATTTTTTTTGTAATGTGATAAGGCCACTTAAGGTAATATATAAATAAAAATATGTATATATAAATAGGTTTTATTATTATGATCCTTCTAAATACTTCCTTTCATCAATCTTTTCATACCACTATTTAGGTTGGGGTGCTCCACCCATAACCCTACCTGTAGGTGAACACATAGATGTTATACATTATCATGGTGTCCATTAGCTCTTTGAAACATCCTATGAAGTCATAAAATGTATATTTCATCTTATACTCTCATATATACCTCATTTTTAATCAAATTGTGCCTTTCCTTAGACTGAGCCACTCCTTAAAACCCTATTGTAGGTTAAAGTTTCATGCCTGTGTATAGATTTAAGATATGCTTTGGGAGTCAAAACATGATATATCATCCTCTTTATGTGGAATTAAAGTTATGGATGATATCATAAACCATTACAAGATATTCCATCATGAAAAAAACTCTCATACCAATAATTTGGGATGAAAAGGCCTATTATGGTTGAGGACTGTAGATCTTTACTGCTTGGTTTCATGTATTTATGAGCATATTTGGACCTTCCAATGTCCATCATCCACTAATTTTATTGACCCCATAATTGGAATAGTTTTTTCCATATGATATAGATATAGTAATTATAAAATTATATGTTTTAGTATATTTTACACCATGTTATATGCCATCTTCAAAAAGCTCCTGGGCCTTTGTTTAGTGTTTTCAGGGTAGACAGTCCCAAAATCTCAATCACTCTTGGAGGTGTTTTCAATTTTTATTTGGAAAATTAATATTAAAATCACATCTTCCATAATCCTTTCACCATATCAAGACAAAAAATGGTTTTACTCAAGTGTTTCAAACTCTTTATATGACGCTTCAAGGTATTGTTGACACCAACTGTAGATGACCATCTACTTCACATGCAGAAAGTTTGAGTTTTGGGCAATGGGAATGTTTTATAACCTCAAAGAAGTTATATTATTCTCTTGATATTTTAAAATTCACTCTTCATCCTAAAATACTTTAAAAAAATGTCAACACATCCCTTTCAACATTTGAGAAACCTCTATGAAAGCACCTGAAAGCTCACTTTTCTATCACATGAATATATGACACTCAAATTATATTCTCATGGAGATTAATCTAAAGTGAGAAAATGATATGAAAATTATATTTAAATAACATTTTAAAATAATAATATTGTACCTATCACAACCCCCTATAGCCACTTTAAAAGCACAAAGTTCATGAAAAAAGTGAAACTACCTGTTGCACTCAGAAGAGGCCAGCCTACAATTTCATGGTTACTCGCTGATCAAAACAACTTGAAAATTGAAAAAAATTATGGTAAGTGTTATATAAATATACCAAAATAATATGTAACAAACATGAAAAATTATTTTAGATGGATCTGTTCAAACCAATGGAAAGCTGACAAGGTATACAAATTAGAAGGCAGTTTTGGAAGGTCAGCTTCAAATAGATGATTCATAAATAAAAATTACTCCTTATCTAACTTATTTATATGGATAAGTATATAAATTAGTTTAATACGACCTGAAAAAATAATTTTAGCTGAAACCTCATGGGTTGTCTATACTGAGCATAAACCTGAACGCCATTCAGCTTGCCAAGAAGGGTGAAAATGGAGTAGAATGGTTTTGAGAAACAAAAGACACTTCCAGAACAATTAAAGAATGGAGATTAGTTCTAAGGAATTTAATATTCATATTTACATCTTCTCCAAATGTTACACTTCCCAATTAAGCCATATAAGTTCCCTTTTATCCCTTTTTACCAAGAAAAGTACCCTTTCGTTGAACAACCTACCATCTTTTTAGTAGTGTTAGTTATCTAAGATTTATACTAACACATGGGTCATTAAATAATGTTTTTATAGTTGAAAATTTCCAAATAAACACATAAAAATCATTTAATTTACCCCTTTTGACCCTTAAAATGATCCAAAATGATAATGGACCTAAAAACTAATTGGCCAAAGCTAGTAAAAATTAATTGACATAAAATGACCTATAAAACACCTCATGAAAATGTGTTATACCATACTTATAGGATTAAAAAATAAATTTTTTATCTAGGGGTTGCCAAATTTGACCTATAAGTCAAATTTAGTCAACAAACTAATGACTCATCGGGGTAGTATGCCTACTATACTAACTAGACTAGTAGCCATATTAGTCCATTGGGCTTAGGATTCACTAAGTATTGAGACAAAAAAGAAATTTTTTAACATTTACCACAAACCTTTGATCAAGATAAAACACTAATGACTACCTCAACAACACAAAGCAAAGGACACACACCAACAAAGCAAACACATGTGTGCTCAAATCACATAGGGGAAGTAAAGAAAAAAATACTATGTACAAATAAAAATGATCATACCTACCCTTGGATCAAAAGGAAATATTGAGACTCTCCTTGATTTATGACATGGAGTGTTAAATGAGGCATGTAGCCTTTTGATCTCTAGCATTGATTCCACTAACTCTTTCACAATAATTACCAACTTCATTGGCATGATATTTAATGAGAACCAAGAAGCTTCAAATAAATTAAAATATAAAATTAATTCCTCTTGTGTCTGAATAGCCTCAACTTTCTCAAATTATCCTTCAACTATAGATTCAAATGGTGATTCAACAAGGCATACCTTCTTATCTTCCATGGTGTTCTGAACAAGGTTATGCTTTCTCTCAGCTAAAAGTTATTCTAGCTCATCAAGGAGTTTAGCAAATTATTTCTAAACTTGGTCATTATGCTCCAAGGAAGATTATTTATTCACCTTGTCATACACTTGGCTTTCAACTTGGTAAATCTCTTCAAGCTCTTGAAAGGTCTCTATTTTTAGTTGTCAATCATCCTTGTCCTCTCCTCTATTTAGAACCATTTCCTCCTCAATCTTAGAATGATCATCCACAACCTCATGATCAAGCATGGTGTCTTCCTCATGTATTTCATTCTTCAAGTCTTGGCCACCTTCCTTAGGAATGTACTCCTCCTCAATAATGGATGCATTAGAGTTAGTTTCATGAATGCACAAACCCTCAAATGTGGAGATAAGAACTTGTGGATTGTTTTTTTGTTCATCAAAGGGAGTACCTATGGTAATATCTACATAATAATCACTCATGAGGTCTTCTTGATCATCCATGAATTGATATTTCTCATCTACACTTACTCTTATCAAGATAGGCTCTTCTTCCAAGATTTCCTCTTTGTCACAAAGAAAGTATTCTTCATTATCAACCAAACAAGGAGATTCAAAATAATAAACTACCTCTTATTCATCAATTAAGACCTCTTAAGGGATTTCAAATTAAAAATCAGCTGTCATAATCTAATCTTGTTTGTTAAGGGATGCAAGATCTTCAAATTCTTTCATGGTGATGCCAAGACTAGGCATCTTGAAATTTGGTGACCTAGCCCAATGAGGCTACCAAGGAGTTGTATTTTCTTCAAGCAAGATTTCTAAATTTTCATCAACCAGATGTTCTTCTTTTGGTTCTCACACTATAGGTCAGTCAAGACAAAGAGTGATGGAGTGAGGACAAAAAGTACTAGTTGGTCGAGGTGGAACATAGAGTTCAAAATTAGGCTTAGAATGAAAAGTAAGAGATTATTTTAGGATATCTTGAGGAAGGGAAGGTACATATAGGGTTAAGACAACTTGGCAGTATTCCTTACACTTGACATCTACTTCATTCACATTTGACTCAACTTGGTAACTCTCTTGAAGGAGGTAAAAAGGGGTGTGTTTAGTCATAGAATATTCTTGTGGGTCTAAACCTTCAATCACACCTTGACTTAGCAATTTCATCTCTGAGTCTAACTCTTCAATTTTGTTGACTAGATCTTATTGGAAAATCTTTCTTGAAACTCATAGGAATCATCATGAGGCTGAGGTGTACATGTGGGCTTCCATGGAATATAAGAATATTATTTAAGAAGGATGGGAGTAACTTTCAAAGGATCAACTCTATTCTCCAATTCACACTCTTTGACAATGCTTCTATCTTCTTTCTTGCCCCATGACTCTAAATTTTTCCTCCAACTTAGGATGTTGGGATTTGAGTTCTCTTCTTGAAGGAAGGGTGGGAAGTGTTTGTATAAGATCAATATTCTCTTAAATTTCACATTATTTCAAGATTTTTCTCTTCTTTCTTTCCCCATGAATCGACTATCTTATTCCAACTTGGGATATTAGGATTATAGGTCTCTTTTTGAGGTTGTGTGGATATAATGTGAGATGGAAATGAGAGTTTGAAATCCGCTTTTTTTTTTTTACAACATCGATTGTTTAATATGCAAACTTTCCAACTCAATTTTCCTATCAAGGTTTTCTTTAAACATAAGGTTATTCTTCACAACTCTTTCCTCCACTTGATTTAGAAAAGGATGGACTTGATAAGGTTGATTGGGTTCATGAGTGGGAACCATGTAAGACTGATATAAAATTTTTAAAAGTGGAAAATAAGTATGATAGGTTTATTGAGGCTGCATTTCATGATCCTCTAGCCTATCCTCTAAGTAAGAGACTAAACCACTAACATTTAGCATCTTACTTACGAGCCTTTGCCAATTGGCTCTCTTAATAGGTACCCACTCTCTCTTGACTAACTATAATGAATTTATCACTTGATGGATGTAATGATTAGGAATATTTTGTCCACATATCCTAAGATTATCAAGCTCCAAAATATATCTCTAATATTCGAAGAGTGTCTTATTGAAGGTGGAAATGGGTTGCCTTAATAAGTGGCTAGGTTGACTAGGAGCAACACAAGGAGAAAGTTGGCTATATGACTAGTAAGAAACATGTATGGGATGGATATGATCATATTAAGGATGAAAATAACCATATTGGGGCTGATACACTTCATGATAGGGTTGGTTAATAACATTCTCATATTGATAGCGAATGCCACAAGTTTGGAAGGTCTCACCAACTTGTGTGAAATTGTACTCATCACCAATGTTAACCATAAAAATTCAGTAGGAAAAAATAATAAAAAATAAAATGTTACCATGAATATAAAAATTATCACCTAGGCTTCTTAACTATCTGATATAACTTTGGAGTCACCATTGATGCTTGAATAGATGCCTCCAAAGGCTGATTGTTGAGAGACAACACCAAAAATATTTCAACTTCTTAGACCAAGAGTGCCACCAGGCATGCCAAAAATTGTTTTCACTTGGATTTTAACCCTTTTAAGAGATGAAAATGACTCCTTATGTAAGTGAAAAAATAGAATCACCTCTAGGCTTGTGGACAACCTAAGGAATGAGGTGAATCTCTAAATAGGGATATCTCCCTTGATTTACCATTTTAGATTGATACTAATACTAAAATTGGGGGGTGAATATGGATATGTATAAATAAAATCAAACTAATGTAATGGAGGTGATACAACAAATTTAATAATTAATTCCAACCATATGCGTGCTATACTTGAGACCAATAAACTAACCAAAACATACACTTTTCCAATCTATGTCTTCTTACATCAATATTACATTATGAGGTTATGGAAGAATGTCTTAGGATAGGAGGAATATAAAATAATAATTTAATGACAATAATAAATATAATAACTCACTTAATCTTGATATTTCTTGGAACACATCACACACCCTATAAGAAGAAGCTAGAAGTAGGTGAGAGAATGTGACAACTTGCTAAGGAATCCATAATCTTCATTAAGAAAATTCAACATTAAAGTAAATCACACTATGAAAAATCATGGAAGAGGTAAAAATTAGTAATTTAATTTATAAAAAGGTATACAAATTATCATGTATTTTCCATACTCAGGTGGATCATAGAATACAATGGCCAAAATGGCTAGTTCCTATAGAACTTGAGAAAGAGAGAGAAACAGAGAAGTCCAAGGGTCACAAGGACACTTGTAAAGATGATAAAAGGAGTTAATTTTGAATTATAATAGGATATGGGATGAAAAATTCAATTTATATAATTCCAAGTGTCCATAAAAGTCATCAAAGTTATGCAAAGTGGCACAAAACTCCTCTTTTTGCATAGAAAAATTACCTTCATGATTGGGCCTATTTGAACATCCCATAACTGATGAGGAGAAGGTATAATGATTTTAATGGAAGAATAAGATATAATTAATTCCTCTCCATGGATTTGTTTCATTCTTGGTCCTTTGGAGTCATACCAAATTAAGATATCATCATTTACTATCCAAAAAACTACCCTTTCATGCACCTTGCACATGTAGCCTCAAAATGGGCATCATTTGTCCATGAAAATCCATGGTATGGATTTAATGACATGTATAAATACCATAAACTTATATATAATCATCAATGACACCTTAAAATGAGATCACTTGAATACTTCCATCTTCTTCACTAACTTGTCCATCAGGCCAGTTTTGACTGGCTGAGTTGAAAAACCTAGTTTGGACACCTATGAGTTATTTCAAGTCATGAGAGTTATATTAGGTTTTTATATTTAAATAAGTGTGATTTTAATCTCTTGAAACCTCCTATAACCTAAAAAACACATAAAATAGTGAAAAAACCATTGTTTCTGCCCCCATTCGTATAATTCAGTACAACTCATCTTGGTGTGAAGTAGTTTGAGGCAGTGTTCTACAACCTCTAGTCATCATTATAGAAAAAATATTACATTTTGGTATATTTATTTCTCCATTTATACAAATAGGTTATTCTAAGGGTTTTAAAAGGGTTTCTAAGGAGTTTCATTCTTAACCATTGTTCATAAAAGTTCCATGTCCATATTTCAAAAAGAATCCATAGATATTGTGTTCAAGGACCTTACTAACTCCACCAAATGTTTAATACTCCAATTAAATACATCAAAGGAGATATGAACACTTAAAGTTACCCATTTGAGCCATTTCTTCCATTCACATAGTGCAAAAGTAGGTTTTAATGCCAAAATTGGTTTCCATTATAACCTCTTTGCTCTCCAAAGACTTAAACACATATGTGTCCATCCTATAAGCATGTTTCAAGATGTTAGAATTTATAATTAATTCTATAAATATGTGTTATCTCCTCTTTGAATGCTAGGCTTAATCATTGCTTAATAGGTTTATTTATAACTTGAAGTCCAATCATGGTTTTGATGGTTCCTCTACATATAAATAGATCAATCAACTCTATAATTCCATCATAAACATGTTACATCAAGTTTAAAAGTAACTCTATGGATAAAATTAACATTATCCTCTCATTTGTCACTAGGCTTAAACTTTCCCTTTAGGTCTATTTGTAAAACCTAGTGTCTATACCACCCTATTTATTTTCAATCTTCCTTTCAAGGTTTTCCATGCTTGTATGAATGTTTTTAAACTTTTCAAACCTTCAAAAAAGATTATTCAAGCTTCTATTTCATGTTTCCTATCTCGTTTGTCAAGAATGAAGGGTTTGTGCATGGGGAAATAGCCCCCTATCTAAGAAAAAATATGGGGTACTTACCCTATTTTATAAAACTATTTGAAATATTGAGGAAATTCCTTAAATTTTATACATTCCATGTAACAATTTTTAACTGTTGGTAGGTATTTTAGACCCTCCAACCTGCTCTATTTCCAAAATAGACTTCTCAAGAAACTACATGCTTGGTTCTTTACATTTTGGACTGACTTCGATTGTTTTGAGACCTCTATTTGATATAATATTAATTTTAAAATACTTGTGCATATTTTTATATTTATGTTATAGTGTCTTTTACCTCCATTCAACACCTTTATCTCTCAATCACACTCCATACTCTTTACTCAGTCAAACTAAATTTCACTTTGACCATGTTGATCTCGAAAGTCAAACTTATAAGTGTGTGCTACCATAGATTGGATATATAAAACACATTAATGACATACTTGAGCCTTTTAATGTAATTTTAAAATCTTAAAATCCATTACACATTAGGTTTTTACCCCCTAACATCAAGAAGACTATGCCCCTTACCCACTGCTTGTTGATTGAAACAACATGAAGATTATTTTGTAGGTGGGTTAATGTGTTTCAAATGAGATTAATAATGATGTATGTGATTTTAAATTTAACTAATTTAGTTAAAAATTAGTCTATATGAGTTGACATTCACCTATATGCTCATTGGGTTCACAAACCAAACCCTCCTGTCATGAATAAGACACCTTTAGGGTCTGTTGTAAGTTATTATCATGCTTTCTCAAAACTTGTTTATAATGTGAGAAGGTCCATTAAGTTCATCTTGAAATCAGACTATTTTTATATAAATAGGGTTACTTGTTATTATCCTTCAAAATACTACCTTTCATCAACCTTCTCATACCACTATTTAGGTTGGGGTGCTCTACCAATAACCCTACCTGTAAGTGTACATAGGGATCTTATCAATTGTCATGGTGTCCATTAGCTCTTTTAAACATCTTCTAAATTCATACAATGTATATTTAATCTCTTACTCTCCTATATATCTCATTTTAACTCAAACTATGCCTTTCCTTGGACTAAGCCACTCCTCCTTAAAACCCTACTATAGGTGAAAGTTTCTTGCATGTGTACGGATTGAAGATATAGCTTGGAAGTCAAAACATGATATATCATCCTCTTTAAGTGGATTTAAACTTATGGATTCTATTATAAATCATTCCAAGATATTCCATCATGAAATAATCTCTCACACCACTAATTTAGGATGAAAAGGCCTATTATGGATGAGGGCTATAGATCTTTACTGCTTGGTTTAGTGTGTTTATGAGCATATTTGGGCCTTCCAATCTCCATCATACACTAATTTTATTGACCCCATTCTTGGAATATTTTTTTCCCTATGGTATAGATATAGTATTCATCAAATTATATGTCTTAGGATCCATTCCACCATGTCATATTCCATATTCATAAAGCTCTTGGGCATCTGTTTAGTGTTTTTAGGGTAGACAGTCCCAAAATCATAGTCATCACTCTTAGAGGTGTTTTCAATTTTTATTTGGAAAATTAATTTTAAAATCAATTCTTAAATACTCCTTTCACCATATCAAGACAACAAAGGGGTTTCCTCACGTGCTTCAAACTCTCTATATGACACTTCAAGCTATTGTTGACACCACCTGTAGGTGACTATCTCCTTCATAGGAAACAATTTTGAGTTTTTGGCAATGGGCATATTTTATAACACCCAAGAAGTTCTAGTATTATATTAATATTTTAAAATTCACTCTTCATCCTAAAATATTTGAAACGAAATTCAACACCTCCCTTTCAACATTTGAGAAACCTCCATGAAAGCACCTGAAAGCTCACTTTTCTATCACATGAATATATGGCACTCAAAAATTGTATTCTCATGGAGATTAATTTGGATATATAAATTAATATGAAATGACATTGAAATATCATTGGAAAATAACAATATTGGACCTATCAAAACCCCCTATATCCACTTGAAAAGCACAAAGTTCATGAACATGGTGAAATTACCCATTACACTCAAAAGAGGTCAATCTATAATTTGAAGGTTATTAACTAATCAAAACAAATAAAAAATTGAAACCAATCATGGAAAGTGTTTGATAAATATACCAAAATCATTTATAAAAATTATGAATAACTAGTTCATATAAATCTATTAAAACCAAGGGAAAACTCATATGGTGCACATGTTAGCAAGCAATTTTGGAAGATCAAATTCAAATAGATGATTCATAAATCATATTTGGTCATTCTTAAACTTATTGATATGAAAAATTATCTCCATGAGGTTTATAATACCTACCTAAATCATTTAACTTAAAATCTCATGGGCTATCTGTACTGAGCATAAACCTGAAGGTCACTTCAGCTTTTCAAGAAGGGTGAAAATGGAGCAAAATAGTTTTGAGAAAGAAATAAAAATCACAAACCAATTAAAGAATGGATATGAGTGTTGATAAACTTAAGAGTTAAATTTAAATATTTTCCAAGTGTCACACTTCCCAAGGAGGTCATACAAATGCTCTTTTCTCCCTTTTTACCATGAAAACTACCCTTTTTATGAACAACCTATCATATTTTTGGTAGTGTCAGTTATCTAAGACTTATAATGACACATGGGGCATGAAATAATGTTTCTATGCATATAAATTTCCTAATAATCATGTAAAAAGAATTTAATGTACCCCTTTTAACGCTTAAGATGACCCAAAATGATAAATAGACCTAGAAACTAATTGACCAAAGCTAGTACAACATTAAGTGACATATAAAACAAATTTTGAAAATTTATTACACCCTGATTATAGGTTAAAAATAAATTTTCTATTTAGGGGTGTCCCAATTTGACTTAAAAGTCAAATTTGGTCAATAGTTCCTCTTAGATGCTTCATCTCAAAGAGTTAGAACTGGCATCATGAACATGATACTTAGAAGGGTGAAAACATCAACATAATGTAATTTTAAGGTATAGCTAATGCCTCTAAGGACATAGAGGGTTTTACCATGTGTCATACACTCTCTTGTATGAATTTTCATGGAAAATTGATGCCTTTTTAGAATCCAAGTGTGAGGAGTGACTAAAAGAAGAGTTTTATTTGAGTACAGGGAGTGATAGCTCATTTTTAGATGATTCCAGATGACCAAGACTACAAACAATGCATGGAGAGGCATGTCTTAAATCCTTCCCTCTTATTTTAATCATTAGACCTATCCCTTGTCATTTTTGGGACATTCAAATAGGACTAAATCATGAGGGCAATTTTATAAGATGGTAAAGGAAATTTTATGCCACTTTTCAAGAGTTTCATGCCTTGAATAACCACTTGTCTCTTATGAACTTGCATGGTCCATTTCACATCCTCTTCTCATGAAAAATTAACCCATTCTCTTAGCTTTACAAGTTTCCTTGTAATCTTTGGAATTCTCTCTTCTCCTCTCTCTCTTAAGTTCTATAAGAATTGGCCATTTTAGACTTTATAAATTATGCTCCACCTAAGTATGGTCAAACCCTACTCATTTGCATACCATGGTTCAATAAAGACTACTAATTTTCACCTCTTCCATGATTATTTATATTGTGTTTTAATTGGATGATTAATCTTTCTTAGTGATGAATATTATTTCCTTATCATGTTTTCTCATTCTCTCACCTATTTACAGTTAAAAAGATTCTTCTTGTAGGTCATGTGAAGTATTCTAGGAAGTGTCAAGGTTGAGTGAGTTATCCTATTCAATAGTGCCATTATATACCTCTTGTATAGTCTTCCTAGCCTAAGCATTCACCATAACCTAATAATGAAATATTGATGTGAGAAGATGCACATTGAAGAAGTGTATGTTTGGTTAGTCCCTCGTTCTCATGTGTAACATGTATTTGGTTGGTAGTCATCAGCAAATTTGCTGTATCACCTCCTTTAGGATAGTTTAATTTTAATTTTCTCTTGAGTTTCCCTTACAAGCATAGGTTTAGTAGTGGTCTACAAGTGGTATATCAAGGGAGATAGGCCTATTTAGAGATTCACCTCATTTGTAGGTTCACCTATAGCCTAGAGGTGTTTCAATTATGCCACATGGATGAGGAGAGATTAGACATCTCTTGAAAGGGTGAAAATCCAAGTGATAATAGCTTGTTTGATTACAACTTGTTTATTTGTTTGTTTGTGTAAAATGAAGAGTGAATGTCTACTCTCCCTCCATCCTCTATAGGGAAATTGGGTGACAAAAATCACCTTTTCACTTTCAATTTATGCCTAGTGTAAGGCACAAGAATATATCTAGGCTCTCCTCAATATGCCCAGTATATTTTGGGTGATCTAAAAACAACCTCTAAATTATTTCCACTTGGTTATTTATTTCATGTAATTTGGTTTGTGAAGGGGAGTTGATGGCTTCTTCATGAGTTCTTTAGGGAAGCTTTGAATTAGGGTTTCATCTCCCATAATTGTTTCAACCGTGATTCATGGTGGGGTATAGAAATTAGGGTACATGTATTATGAAAGCTAGAGGGTTGAGCGATTAACCTCTCCTTTCATAATAAAAACTTTATCAAGGTTTGATTAACTAGGGGATTCTACTCAGTAGTCCATGGATGAAATAACTATGCAAAGGAATAGACCCTTACATAGTAAGTTAACTGGTATGAACTCAATTGATGTGAGGAATATCTATCATTAGCCACACTTGGGCCCATCTAGATTGTGGAAAATTTTACATTTTAGACAAACCCCATCTACCTTGGAAATACTATTGATGCAGGGTGAGTAACATAAAGGTCCATGTCATCATACAATCTCTTTGAAGAAGGGAGTGTAAAACCCCTACTACATCATGCACTTTTATTTTTGGAATAACACTTAAAATCCTCCCAAGAGCATGTATATATATGGATTTCAATAGTACCATACAACCTTGTTAGTTATAGGGATTAGGATGATTTAATTAGTTGTGTTTGGTATTTTTATATTAATTTATTATACTTTGAACTTAAAACCATTTGTTTGTCTCATCATGTCAAAATGAGTCTTGGGTCCACATTACTTTGTTGTTTGAGGAGGCATTATGCCATCTATTTGACACCTTGATTTTTTCTTAAAAATCTTAGTCAAAAATGTTGTGTGTCACTTCATTGAAATAAGTAATGTTATGTTGGCCAGATCATTTTAAGTTTATGCCTTGGAGTCTTTGAAACCCACCATTGTTTACATCTTTAAAGAGTGATAATGTCGTAACACTACTTAAATTATTTCAAAGACTTCTCTTGTCTTGTGTCCAAGTTACCATTTGAAACCAATCCATGTGTGCATTTTAGGGTCTTTGTTTAATGTCATTTTACCATTCACCTTTGTCTATCTTGTTTGATTAAAAAGTCTAATTTTCCTAAGTTGAATTTTTAATTAACCTTGATAAGTTTTAATTCAAACATTGATTGCGTTCTATTTAGGCCTTATACAATTGGGGCTTAAACACTGATCTTTCTCTTTTGCATTGCATAAATTATGTTAATTCTTTACCTAGATTCAAAAACTATCATTTTTACCTTTATATGGGAAAGAATAGTTTATCTCCAAGTGCTTTTATTTCATATCATATGCTAATTTGATCAAATTCATGTCTAAAGATAGATTCCTAGTCTATGCCAAAGTATTTCAAGTTTGTTGGGTTAAATACCCCTTTGTTTTAAAGTATATATTTTGATTTCATGTTTGGCCAAAAGTCCTAGTACATTCCTTGTTTGAGACTAGATTTTGATGCTGCATTTGGCTAAAAGACCTAGCAACTTTTATTTTCCTAGATTAGGCATATTTCGAACACTTTAAACCTAGAGTTTGGCATTTTGTTTTTAATTCTTCCACTTGACCTTTTTGTGTGAGTAATTTAATGTTAAACATTTGAAATTATACTATTTTATACCATGTCTTAGAATATACCATTTTGGATAAATACCTCCATCCTTTGACTAAGTTAGATCAAGTTTAAACCCTTTATCTTTTTAGACATTGTTTTTCATAGTTTATAGAACTCTAACCCTCTTGTTGTGAAGCATTCACTATTGATTCAAACATGTCTAACTATACACATAATGGTGCCACATAAAATTTGGGGTATGGTAATGTGGTTGCACAAGAAGACTTTGTTCAAGACCCCTATGGATATGATGTCATTTGTGATATGGATCCTTATCCACCTTACAACACTCAAAAAGAGGAATAAAGCCAAGATCCTTTGGCTGATTATTTTCTCAACACACCTCCATAATCAGAGAAAGATAAAGATAAAATGACATAATATATAGATAAAATACCTTTAGTTGTAGAATAATTCCAACAACAACCAACTATGTTACAATGCCATTAGCTTATGACCATAACTTGTTTAATCAGCACTTTATGTTGAATAAGGAAAAAGTCTTAATTAGAGTTTTAGAGGTAGGGGCTAAGTTTCCAAAATACATTCCCCATGAAAACTTTCCAAGTCTAGTAATAGTGCCTTACAACATGCCTCATAATCAAAATAATGAACATGACTCTTCTAGAAATCCTCATGTTATAGCGTCGATGCCATATCAAGACCCTCGTATGCTTATCACATGAAAGGGAATCATAGAGGACCACTTCATGTAGATGTATAAAACATAAAAGATGTATCTAAACTTAACGTGCAACCTCTACAACATGACCATGTCAAGTGTTCCTCTTATTGAGTTAGCTCCTTCAATAGGAGTCTTAATGGAATTGAAAAGCCAATAAAAATAGGGTATAGACCCATTAAAAAAAATTATTTCAATTGGAGACATGTTCAATACCCATGTCATCAAAGAAGTATATTCTAATTCTATGCAAAATAATGATCCAAACATAGTGGAAAATGAATAAGTATCATCCAATCCAGACCCAAGTGGTGTAAATGCATAAATAGCTAGTCCACAATAAAATGTGCATTTAGTTAACACCATGAGTGGTTCACAAACATATGGGATAGGAGATTCTAATTCCAAACCTCAAAACACTACCTATAATCCTCAAATATCTACCTCATAGAGATTGCCACCTCAAGGATTAAGTAGTCAACCAATGATTAGTGCCATACTTCAACAAAATGTGATGAATGTTACTCCACCATAACAGACAATGAATAACATTCCATAACAAGTACTATCTAAATTACCCATGTAGTAGATGCAAAAAATTCTACAACCTCAATAGGGGGCAACCAATGTTACACCTTGTCAGGTAGTGATGAACATACCTCTTTAGTCATAGACCAACATACCAATACAATCCCAAATGATGTCTAATTAATAACATAAAACTATTGATTAGTGACAAATGTTGAACCTTTAACAAGCATCTACTTCATAACAAGGGTTCATGCAAATAATATATTATATTGTTCCACAAGTAATGATTAGGCAATAATTTCCTTTCATGTAAAATGTGCCAAAATTTGAATGATAGGGACTTGGTTCACAAGTTCCTCTTAATTAGAAAGGTTTGACTAGTTGGAAAAAAGTCCCTAATAAAACTCAAGAGGCATAATATTTCACTCCCAAACATATCCTTTCATCTCAACCATTCTTTCCCCAAAATCAAGCCTATATACCTAATTTTAACCAAAATATTATACCACAACATGTACAATTCCAAAAATCACATCCTAATCCATGTATGCGTATTCCTAGTTAATTCCCTAGCCAAACCAAAATTCCACAACAAATTCCTCCACTATACCCTGATCAAAGTAATCCACTTTTGACCACCCAACCTCCAACTCAAGCAAAATTTCCCTCTAATTTCCTTGCACAAGAACTACAACAAATGAAATATGTAATTGCCACCATCCAAGTGAGGAAGATAACCAAGAAGTTTAAGATGGATGATGTGTGTTTTTACCCATTCAACATGGAACATTTGTAAATACCATTTCCTCCAAGGTATGAACCACCAAAATTCAACAACTACAAGGGGAATGGTGACCCCAAGATCTACTTGATGGAATTATTTATTATTTTCCAACTGATAGCCTATAATAACATATACATCATACTATTGTTCCTAACATGTCTAGTAGGACAAGCATTGGAGTGGTTTCTAAAACTAACCAATAATTCAATATGTAACTTTGATGATCTATCAAACAAGTTAGCACAACACTTATACAATATCAAGCATGAGATTTCATTGGTAGATTTGATGCAAGGAAAATAGGAATATAGTGAAATATTTGTAAGTTATCTATAGTGATGGAGAGCCCTTGTAAGCTGATTTACCCACAGTCTATTAGACAAAAAACTAGCTGCTATGTTTACCGAGAATTAACATAACAAGATATCTTATCATCTGGAGCTATAATGTGCACACACTTTTAAGGAAATCATTAGTGAAGGTTTGTTGATTGAAAGATACCTTATTAACAAAGGGATCATTAAAATTACCCCATCAAACCAGATTCACAATCAAAACCAAAGTAATGGCCAAAATCAAAACCAAGTCCAAGCACAAACATCACAACCCACCTAGGCCAATAATTATGATAAATCTAAGTAGTTCAATCATAACAAGAATGTTGTAGGGAATTAAATAAATGAGTTGAAATATTTAAAAATGGTGCAAACACCATCTACTCAACCTATGCCACATATGCAAATTAATGATAGCCAATACCCCATTCAACAAGCACAAGAAGTGTAAAAACCTAGACTAATGCAACAAACACATCAACCTTTGCCTTTGCAAACCCCTCCTCCAAGGATAATTGTGCCTTCTCATAACATCTTTAGTGATCTTTGAGAAATCATTGAATTTATGTTTTGGAATCTTGCCATAGCTAATTTGATTAATTGGCCTATTCTAAAACAATATCCTAAGGGCATTGACTATCCATATTGGTATAAGCAAAATAAATTATGTGTTTATCATTAGGTTAATGGACATAATTTGTGTCATTGTGTGAAAATTAAACATTTGGTTGAGATTATGTTGGAAAAAGGAAAGATAACATTAGATAGTGAGCTTCCACATCTAGCCAGAACCTCAATATATATCATAACCCTTTTCCTCAACATAACAACCAACAAAAATAGTAACAAAAACTAGTACAACAACAATAATAGTATCAATAGCAAAGACAAAACCAACAAAATCAATAACATAACCACCATTAAACAAATCAATAAAAGTAAGGCCAAAATGATTCCAATAACCAATAGACCTACCATGTAGTTTCACATGACTATAACAAGGTTGTAGGTCATATTTAAAGGGGTCAAATTTCAACCTTTTCCATCAATCCAAGACCAAATAACAATCAAATAAGATGTTAATAATTAATTTCAGTCAACCAAACCATGTTGGTGATCCTTATTTAACTGGGGACTACATAGAAGCATACTAAAAAATAGGGATTACTACTTTTGGACCCCATATAAATAACTTGACATTGGCCCATGACCATGCACAAGTGCACAAGCTATCGAGGCTTATCCTTTTTGGTCCACTTCCACCATCATTTATTAGCAACAATGGTCTTGCATCTAATCTTGATTGTGCAATCAAAACTTGATGGTCAAATATTACCATCCTAGGCCCATAACCATCTGCCACTTCACCCGTCTAACCAACCATTTTGGCATGGAACAAGACATTTACTATTATGCAAGAAAATAGGTTTGATATTTTAGAATAACTAGAGAAAACACTTACACAAATATACATTCTAGTTTTTCTTGTATGTACACAAACCATAAAAACATCTTGATAGAGTTTCTTGTCCAATCCCAAGTTCCTAATGACATATCTGCTAAAAATATTCAAGCTTTGGTTGGATATCTAGCTCTAGTACAATAATTAAACTTATACCAAAGTGATATGTCATCCCTTGGTCCACTGCATAATAATCCATTGTATATTAAAGTTATAATAATGTGACATAAAGTGAAATGTGTCCTCATAAAATGGATCATGTCTAAATATTATGTCTCTAAAGCTCATAAAGTTTCTCAGGTATATGACAGTCAACTTGTAGCCTAAAACAATAACAATCAAGGCCTATGATAATGAATAATGAGAATCACAAGGAACCATTAACTTTCTATTTATCATTGGTACCTTGATCCATGATACATTATGCCATGTGTTAGACGTTGATTTGTCTTTTAATATGCTTTTGGGAAGACCTCAGATACATGAGATTTGTTCAATCCTTTCAACATTACACCAATGTATCAAGTTCTCCCATTCACTTATGGAGGTTAATATTTATGAAGAATTACATCCATACAAACATTGCAAGCATTTAGAGGCCTAGTAAGAAAGATAAATACTATTTTGGCTTGAATCCAATTATCAAAAAGGACAAGGGGAAATAAATACTTGTTGATTCACCCTAAGCGAACTGCATTGACCCTGACACCCTTGATTCACATTCCCACAAGCCACCTATTAAAATATCTAATCATTTTACTATGTCAGCTAATAGCCTAAGAGAATATTTGACCCATGATACATTTCACACTAACAAGCTTCTATAGAACCCCAAGTCCTATGGAAGACATAAAGCCAAACCACCTTGTATAGAATTGAAATAGAAGGGCAAAGGAAAATTACATAGTCTAGTACCTATCATTTTCATATTGAATAATGGCTAAGAATAGGACCCTCTTATAGATTATGAATCTTGGTTGTATAATGACAAATTTTCCAACTATTATCTAAATGCCAAGTATCTTATTTAAAATAAAATCTGGGAGAAGCATGCCTATGAAAGAGGAGGCCTTAGGGAAAATCAATAAGATCCACTTGAGTAAATTTTTACCACTTGATATAAAGGAACTTATGGACTTGGATTTAAACTACCTAGGGGGTAACCCTATGTACCTTATTTGTGTTCCATCACTAATGACTAGTGATGATGATGTTGACAATAAAGTAGAGTAAAATCATAGCCCTTTCAATGACCTAGCCAGTACCAATTTATTTGACACTAATACCATTTTTACCCTTTGACTTGTCATTCACCATAATTTGCTTTCATTATATTACCCTCAACTAATAGAATAATAACAACAAGAATCAATAGTGTGAGTTGATAAGCTTCAGAATGATGGGGCTTTCTCCAATTTTCTAAGCCTTAGGGATAATGTTCCAATGGGAGACCAAAAACAAGGGTTCTCAATCAAACTAAATCCTACAACCTATATTTGGAGAACAAGTGAACACCCTTAGCCAAAAATAAGTCAATAAAACATTAAGGTCCCAAAGTGATAAAATCTTTGAGGCACTTTTGGACCAGGGAAATAGTAAAGAGAAAGGATAGTCTAGTGGTGAAAACTTGTTTTAGGCACCATTAGATGGGGGTGTTCAACCATCCTCAAACATAACTTAGGAAACTACCATCGATGAACTTGCCTATGGGTTTGGATTCAATCTTGTAAGGAAGCAATATTTTGACCAAATCATTCAATAGTTTACAATAGTATTTGTCACATGGCCATCACTACCATTAGGGGATTATGATTTGTCATGCCTAGAAAAACTAGAAGAGCCAATCCTAACAGAGGACTCTTCTATTATAATTTAATTTAAATATTTGCTAACCATTTTGGAATATGGTTAAATCTTCTTATGGATGCCATAATGAAAGTTTATATCAAGACCCTAGATGACCTAAAATGGATCAAATTAGGCACATCCCTCACTAAGGAGGAATGTGAAGTTTTTACTGCCATGTTAAGGGAATTTGTTGATATATTTGCATGAGCCTATTTTGACATGGCTGGTTTGGACCTCACCTTAGTATTGCATAAATTTGTGGTACATCCTAATGCCAAACTTGTAAAATAAAAATTATGCAAAATGCATCCTTGTATTGTTGTATTAGTGAATAAAGAGTTGTAAAAACTCTTGGAAGTGAGATGTATTTGATCAATCGACTACTTAGAGTGGATGTCAAACATTGTTTTAGTAAGAAAAAATCTAGAAGAAATTAAAATCTACACTAATTTTAGAGACATAAATAAGGCTTACCCCAAGGATGACATTCCTCTGCCTAATATTGATATGATTATCAATTCCATAGTCGAATATGAAAGGATTTCATTGATGAATATATTCTTAGGATACAACTAGATTTGAATCTATTAGAGGTATAATCATTGAGAGTGAAAGGTGAGGGGGGGATAAATCCAATTCAATTCCAAACTCATAAATATTCAACACATATGATCATGATGCATATAAATTAACCATTGTAATGAACAAGGAATATATACCAGGATCAAACACATAACACATGATATATATGGGAAACCCTCTTGGGGGATAAAACCCATTAAAACCTACAAGATTAACTACAGTCTTATAAAGACAAGATTCAACATTTAGACCAGCACCAATTGATCAAGGAATGCCCATCCCTTAATTTAGTGAAACACCTATCCCATAAGGATGAACCAACCCCCTAAGAAGCCAAGCACTAACCCAGCTACCTTGATCTGATCTCTAATTTTGATATGATGTCTTTTACATCTAATGATGGACTTTTCTTACTTTCTCTTTCCACTTTACGATCTCACAAACATGCAGAAATAATCAATGCATCCAAAGCACCCTTTGGATCACTCTTTACTTATTAGCACATACACAATCAAAAAACCTAAAACAAATCTTTAAAAACATTAAAAACCTAACATATAGGTCATGCAAATAATCCTCACTCTTCAATCCATCCTCTAATCATGCTCACTCAATCAGCTTCTAGGGCTTACTCACTCAATCTATCTCTTCTAAGATCATTAGGTCCAATGACCTATGTATTCACCTTCATCACTTTGATCATACAAGAGTGAATGATCCTCTCAAATATATTTTGGTCCTCAATGACCTATCCCTTATCTTTAGAAGTTTCTCTCCTTTGCTTGAATCCACACTTTTAAAACTTCACACAAATAGGACAACAATGCCTTGTATTTATACCACTCTGTTGGTATAAACCATATTGGTCAACAAAGATGCTTACCATTATTTTTATAATTTTTAAATAATTACTAATACACATTACATGTAATAACCACAAACTCCATAGGTTGGCCAATACCTCATTATCCCCAATCCACCATTAGATATTGGTGAGACCTAAAACAATTATGCATACTCACACATATGTTACAACTTCAACTCCTTGGGCCACGTTTAGATTTTAAATAATATTTAAACATAACAAACCTATCTATAATAGACCATTTATTACTCCCCCATTGTTTTGTTCTAATTGAAATACAAACTCAAAACTTGAACATACCTATTAGGTTTCCTCACTCTTTAGGACTTCATACACAAAAAACACTATCTTTTAGAACTAACGAATAATTTCAGTTTTATCACATAACCTCATGAAAAATTAATATTTATAGGTCCTCCATGACCTTAAAAACATCAATAAATTCATTTTTCAACATCACATAGGCCAAACAACTTCAAACCACCTCTCTCAAGATGACCACTTAGACTGGGCACACATAGTCAAAATACAGTTACACTATTTTAACTCTTTATATTTGATCAAGAGAAAACCTCCTTAGATACTTGTATAAAATCTCCATTCTCATTTTATTCTTTGATTCTACTCAGAACTCTTCCAAATCACTCTTGCAACATGGTCACTTAATCTACTAGTGCATTCAACAAACATAGTCAACCTCCAAGTAATTGTTCATACTAAATATGGATTGGTCAAACATCAAAATTCCATAAAAATGGTTCTTATTTAATCTAGAATAATTTAAAAAATCTATTTCATCTTGAAACATCTAAATACCATTAAGAACTCTTCAATTATGTTTCTTGAGTAAGTAATAAAACAAGGTTAAACACGTAGTCACCTTTGGATATTAATTTATTTGATTGTAAACAAATTAAAATGTATGAACTAGTGTCTATGGATGTACCTTGGATTCCTTTACAATTTTTCCTTTTATACCACTATGAAATTCATCCTGGATCAAAAGATATAGCTCAAAAACTATACATTGGTTTTCCTTCATTAATTTGAATATTTAAAATCCCCCATTCACTATGTAAATACTAAACATTAGAAACTTTGTCATCATATTGTGTCCCCTATAAAATTTTAAAAAATACACTTCATTGATATCCTTAGAATTCTCCTAGATTAAACCTTGCATCTCTCACTATTGATCTACTTTTCTATCAAGATGACTACTTGAGGTTAGACATTTATATGACTATTTTGATGAATTCTCTTCACTTCCATAAGCATTCTAAGCACTCATAACATCCCATAGGGTTTATTGAACATATAAATACCATCAATATCATTTATCAATTACATATTAAGTCAAACAGTAAAGAACTATGAAATAACACTGAAGAACATTAAAGCACTCTTTCTCATAGTCATTATAGTCCACATGACACCTCATCAACATCTTTGGTCACCTTGGACATATCATTTACAAACCTATAACAATCTTCCCCTTTGTCATTGATGTTAAACACCAATACAAAGCTTATGCTTAGACTCTGTCTTTATTTCTCTCCCTTTTGACACAATGATAAAGTGGGCTTAACTTTTGATCCTTCAAACCTAAAAAGACTTCAAGAACCAATAATAGGAAAGGAAAACCTTTGAGAGATGATACTGAATCCCCATACTATTTTTCATACCTCTCCTTACCTTGAGCTTATCAAACATGCTCTATGACTACACTTTTCTTTGATCATATATAGCTTTTATGAAGACAAAACATACTTGAACATAAAAAACTACATGAAATTACCTTGAAAACATTAAGAGGGACTCCCCCTAAGTCACTTGAGATTAGGTACCCTTTGAGCACCTTGATCTTTTGGAGAAAAATACCAAAAATTCTACTTCTTCATACTAGCCTTACTTAGAGGCCTTATATCCCTACCTGTACCTTGAAGAACCCATAAATTCTATATATGAACTTTTATTTCTTGAAATTTCATATCTAGAGAATTCTTATATTCCCCATCATGTATGCCAAAAATAAACACTCTTCTCTTCCTCTACAACATACTTCCTTCACAAACATACTTGTCAATTAGCCCTCCATTTGCACAAATCCTCATCCATGGAACCAACCATGAAATTATAGAAGATTGTGAAAGACATTTTGAGCACCCATTGGCCATTTAAATTGATTAAGTAGCCTTAAATCTCAAATCATGAGGCAAACCGTTTTTATAACATGAGCAAAAACACTAGGTTTATAAGAGAAACTTGGTTAGCACACCACCTTCTAGTCAACACCCATATCTAAAAATTTTATCACACATAGAGTCTATCAATACACACTTATGTACCAACATTTGATCTTATAATCCTTTGGGAAACCATACTTCCTATACCATGGTTTCTTGACTTGCATACCCTTAAGCATAAAATGGGAAACCTGAGAGTAAACAAAATTATTCAATTACACATAAAAGACCTTCAAAACTTGAAAACACCTAGAAAACACTTTAATGAGGTTAACATGCCTTTATATCTAAATAAGACACCTTGAAAACTTTAAATTCCTCAAATGACACTTGGAAATATCCATACCCAGCCTGTGGACCTTGAACATACAATAATCAACATGCCAAAATGGCATAAATTGATTACGACAACATTCTAACATTACTAAGCCACATCATCCACTTTGAAAAACCAAACTAAACTGATCTCAACTCTCTTTTAACTTCCCAATTCTACTACATAGTCCTCTTATAATAGGATTTCACTATTTAAAAAGATCCCTTTTTTGTTTATGCATGAGGATTCAATACATTGTCAAAGCACATGTATTAGTTTGATCAAATCATCATATAAACATGCTTGATTTAACATCTATAGATTAATTATTCATATCTCCACCATGATTGGAACATCTCACAAATGCTCCCCCTCACATCATGCATAACTTTTTAAGCCTCTCAAACTATCCGAGTTAGCTCCCCCTAACTCCATGGCATGCACAACATATCATCTAAAAAACTCTGAGACCTTATTCATGACAATAAATTATCCTCATACTCCATATCAACCAAGTATTTATTATTTATATGTAATATGATATCTTGACAACTCATCGTCTTTGATTTCACACCTTTAGCTGAGCTGCTCCACTATATATTAAACCAAGCTCCCAAGTACTTTCAAGGCACTAAACCAGATCAAGCTACCTCAAAAGACCAACTATGCATGTAATTTGATTGCATTCATACATTTTTTATATTGTAACTCATATTCACAATATTATCCCTCATAGAACTCTCTCTTTACACCAAGGACTATCTTTTGTATATCATAACATGAATCCTTATGAACTGAACACATAATCGTACTTTGTTTTTCATACCTCAAGTTGATATAGAAACTCAACTTCATGAATTTATTGTCATGAAACACCAACCAAGACCCAAAAAGCATCCACCATGCTTTATTATTTTGTAAAGTGTCTCCTTGAAGCTTAGAGAGAGACACCCCTTTGACATAGTGAGACTAAAGTTCCAAAACTCATAAGAATCCCATATCTCTATACTCTAATTTTACTTGCAATCCTACCTCATAATTTTTTTTTATTATAAATGGATCTTTGACTTCATTCTTTTCTTTAGACTTATCAACAAATGCAGATAACATAAACTCTTGATTTTTCTTCATGTTTATCATGGAAAACAAACCATATTTTGTCTTAGTCTGATGTCTCCTAATAGGCTTAGGTCTACACAACCATTTTTGATCCTTTCCTTGCATACTAGGAGCTCCATACACCTTATTTTTCTTGGAGAAATCATTCAACATGTTCTTGCAATACCTATTAATATGACCAAATCTATGACATCTAAAACAAACAAGATCATTCATACCTTTTGCTTGATGATGATTGTGATATTTATTTGACTAATTTATTAGCCTCTTGCAATCTTTGGAAATGTATCCAAACTGATTACATGCATAAAAATCACTTTAGGATGAATATCTCATTGTATTGATTTGTCTAGCTTGTCTTCTTTCTTGTATTCTAAGAGCCTGATTGAACTTATCTTGACTTGATGGTCTTTACTTGTAGAACCTAGAAATGTTACCAAATCTTTGACAACCATAACAAACAATGTCTTCCATACATTTTGTTTGACTATGGTAGTGATCTCACTTTGATTGATTTCTTCTTATTACATAGTCCTTTGCCCTATGACTAATAAGATGAAAAATAAAATGATGGCCCATAAAATATTTAACATACCATGAAGCATTTCACTTTTTAATTGGCTTCTTCATTTTAATCTTGACCTGATCTATCTTGTTGAATTTCATGTGACCATCCTCTTTGTCTTGTCTTGATTTATTTTGATCTTCTTCAAGCTTGCCTATCTTGACTACGAGCTTTTCATGCTCATCTTTTAGGGAAACAACATTAGTCCTCAATTGAACAGATTAATATTCTTTGGATCTCGTGCTTGAACTTATAGCCTATAATTGAATTTTGATATCTCTGATGGTTTCATTATCCTCCTTATCTTCTTTATCCATGTCATCCTTCAATCTACATTCTTGCTCATCCATAGGCTTGATCAGTTCTTGATTATCCTTTTCCTCTCTCATGGATTTACCTAAAAAACTCCCCTCAAGAGATCTAACTTGTGCTTCAAGACATTGGATCATATTCCCCACTTTATGATTCATCTTATTTTGCTCATTCAGTTCTCTAAGTGCACTTATGAGCTCAACATCTAGATCAACTTTTTCCTCACTATCATAGAACTCTTCTTCTTATCTATTATTATGAAAAACTTCTTCATCAAACAAGATGATATTTTCACTCATATCGTACCTTGGATAACCTTTAAGTGGTTAAAATTTAACGTAAGGTCCTTTTATAATACCAATTGTTAGAGGTACAATCACTAAGAGGGGGGGATGAATTAGTGATGCCGGATAATCCAATTCAATTCCCAACTTTTAAAAATTCAACACATACAATCATGATGCATACATATCAACCATTTTAATGAATAAGGAAGATATAAAAATATTAAGAACATAACACATGATATATGTGGGAAAACCTCTTGGGGGATAAAACCCACTAAACCATGCAAGATGGACTACAATCGTATAAAGACAAGATTAAACATTTAGACCAGCACCAACTGATCAAGGAACACCCATCCCTTAATTTAGTAAGACATCTATCCCAAAAGGAATAACCAAGCTCCAACTTATCTACCTTAATATGATCTCCACTTCTAATCTGATGTCTTCTAAACCTAATGATGGACTTCTCTTACTTTCTCTCTTTCCCCTTTATGCTCTCACAAACATGCACACACAAGAAATGCATCCAAAACACCCTTTTGGATCATTCTTCACTTCTTAGAAAAAAAATAATAAAATATACAATAAATATATCATAAGATCAAAAACATGACATATAGTTGATGCACATACTACCCAACCTTCTTTTCTCTTCAATCCATCCACTAAACACACTCATTCAATTAGCCTCCGGGGATTACTCACTTAATCTACCTCTTCTAGGATCATTAGGTTCAATGACCTATGTGTTCACCTTAATCACCTTGATAATAAAATCATGATCAATCCTCTTCACTTTATGTTTGTCTTCAATGACTTGTCCCTTCTCTTTCAAAGGTTCTCTCCTTCACTTGAATCCACACTTTTACAACTTCGCATAAATAGGCCAATAATGCCTTGTATTTATACCACTCTCTTGGTATAACCCATCTTGCTCAGCCAAGATGATTACCATACTTGTTATACCTTTGAAATATGTCCTCATACATGTCATATTTAAGAACCACACACACCATAGTTTGGCCAATACCTCATTAGACTCAAACCACCATTAGGTCTTGGTGAGACCTAAAACAATCAGGCCTACTCACCTGTACATTATAACTTTAAATCTTTGGGCCAATTTAAACTTATAACAAAGATTAAAACACATAAGATATATCTCCATTAAATCCTTTATTACTCCCTCATGGGTCCAAGCCACTTGAAACACTAACTCAACACTCAAACCTATCAATTATGTCTCCTTGCTCTTTAGGCCTTCATATATAGAAAAACCTATCTTCTAGAACTAAAGCATAATTTAAATTTTATCACATAACATCATGAAAAACTAATATTTATATGTCCTCCATGACCTAAATAACATTAATACATTCCTTTGTCAACATCACATAGGCCAAACAACTTCAAACCAACTCTCTCAAGATGACCACTTAGACTAGTCAGCCAAGATGATTACCATACTTGTTATACATTTGAAATATGTCCTCATAGATGTCATATGTAATAACCACACACACCTTAGGTTGGCCAATGCCTCATTAGACTCAAAACAATTAGGCCTACTCACCCATACATTATAACTTTAACTCTTTGGGCCACTTTCAACTTATACCAAATATTCAATCACATAATACCTATCTCCATTAAATACTTTATTACTCCCTCATGGTTCCAATCCACCTGAAATACTAACGCAACACTCTAACCTACCAATTATGTCTCCTTGCTTTTAGGCCTTCATATACATAAAAACCTATCTTCTAGAACTGAAGCATAATTTTAATTTTATCACATAACCTTATGAAAAAATAATATTTATATTTCTTCCATGACCTAACTAAAATAAATACATTAATTTTTGAACATTACATAGGCCAAACAACTTCAAACCAACTCTCTCAAGATGACCACTTAGACTGGTCACACATAGTCAAAATATAGTTATACTATTTTCACTCTCCATATCTAATAAATTTAAAAATATGACAACCAATGATAAATAATAATCTTTATATTCTTATATAACATATTAATACTCATTTTATTCTTCAATTCTTCTCATAACTCTTCCAACTCTTTCTTGCAACATGGTCACTCAATCTGTTAGTGCATTCAACAAATAGGTTCAACTTATAAGTAATTATTCATACTGAATATGGTTTGATAAAACCTTAAAAATCCAAAAATATGGTACTAATTTAATATATAATACTCTCCAAAAGATATTTCATCTTGAAACATCAAAATACCATCTATAATTCTTCAATTATCCTTCTCGAGTCACTGACAGGTTAAAGCTAAACATAGTTAATTTTGAAGCTTAATATCTTTGACTGTAAAAACATTAAAACCTTATAAAAGTGTCTATGTATTCACCTTGTATTCATTTTATTTTTTTCATTTTATATGACCATGAATTTAATCTTGGATCAAAACATATAACTCACAAACTACAAACTAGTTTTCTTTGTTAATTTGAATATTTAAAATCTAATGGTCACTGTGTAAATACAAAACCTCACACACTTTTTCATCATATCATGTCCCTTAGAAAATTTTAAAAAATATGATCCACTTATATCCTTATAATTATACAAATTTTAATATTGTATTACTCACCATTGATCTTAGATCTACACTTCCACCATCGTACCACTTGGTAGCTCTGCATGCGTTCTGATCACATTGACTATTTGAATAAATTTGTACTATCAATCTCCATCTATAAAAAAATTATATACTATTTATATTCTATTAAATATTATAATATTTTGACAGTTTTCATTAGTGCGTGGCTTTTGAGCATATTGACTATTTGACTCCAATGAACTTCTGCTACTTAGTAGCCCCATGTGCATTCTAAGCATCCTTTGACATATTGACTAAATAAACACCATTGGAGCACTAATGACAAGATAAAATGATATATTATACTATTATATGGTCATATTAAATAATTTCCATTATATTTTTGATCTGATTAGACATTCACCATAGATCTTTCACAATGCAAATTTGGCTAAGTATGGGAACTTGGTGAACTCTGCCTGAGAAGCCAACTTTGCACCTTAATAAATTTTGCTATGCACCATGTCTAGATTTGAAATTTTAACCACATGATCTCCTCTCATAGGGGAATAAATTAATGTTCCAAAATACTCATAAAACCTTTACACATGTGAAAAATGATGTCATCAAATTACTTACTTAGCCTTATCTGTCAAGATGACTACTTTAGCTTAGACACTCATACAACTATGCTAATGAATTATATTTAATTTCATAAAAACTCTAAGCCCTCATAACATCCCATATGGTCTCTAAAACATGTCCATACCATTAATATCATCCATCAATTTCGTATAAATTTAAACACTAAATAACTATGTAAGAACATTGAAACATACTTTGTTATTGTCATTCTAGCACACATGACACATAATAAATAACCTTGTTCAACTTGGAGACATCATTGAAAAACCTTCCATAGAATCACACCATAATATAAACTTAAAAAAATGTTCACCACTCCATGGGGAATCTTTTGTTATCAGGTTATGCCAATTGGTCTTAAAAACATAGGGGCCACCTACCAAAGAGTCATGACTATCATATTTCATGATATGATGCATGATATTATTGAATACTATGTCGATGACATACTAGGAATATCAAATACCAAGGCTGATCATCCAATATCATTATGAAAAATATTTGAGTGATTGCATGAATACAAAGTTAGGCTCAACCCTAAGAAGTGTGTTTTTGGATTACTTCAAAAAAATAGCTTGATTTCATTGTGTCTCACCGAGGCATTGAATTTGATCTATCCAAATTATGAGCCATTAATGAAATGCCACCACTAAATAATTTGAATAAGCTTCATAGTTTTTAGGGAAAGATAAAATCTATTAGATTTTTCATCTGTCAATTGGCCACCAAGTGCCACTCATTTACACACTCATTGAAGAAATGGTTCACGTTTCATTGGGATGACCAATGTCAGAAAGTTTTTTATTGCTTGAAGGAATATCTAGAAAATCCACCTATTTTATTTCCACCAATGATGGGAAAGCCATTCCTCCTATAACTATAATCTACCAACAAAGCCCTAAGGGTACTTATAGGTCAACATAATGATAATGGAAAACAACATATCATGTACTATCTAATCCCTACATTGATAGCATATGAACATAATTATATAACCATTAAAAAATCCTATTTAGCTTTGACCTTGATAGCTTAAAAACTATGCCATTAAATTCTAAACAACAAGACCATGGTCATTTCTAAAGTAGATCCACTGAAGTATCTACTATCTAAAACAAATTGACAAAGCCTCATAGCCAAATCGATCATGATTTCAGGTCAATTTGAGATAGAATACATCAAATAGAAATCCATCAAGGGAAAAGTTCTTGAAGATCAACTTGATGAAGCACCTCTTATAGAAACATAACCAATAACATTATAATTCATATATGAATCCATCATGAACATCATTGAAACACATCTTGAGGAGAAACACTGGAAGATGTATTTTGATGGGTCATTCCTAACACATGGATTAGGGGCCGACCTTTAATTTACCACATCATAGGGGGATCTAATCCCTAAATCATTCGAAATAAGCTTTCTTTATACCAATAACATGGCCAAATATGAATCACTCATTAAATGACTTTGATATTAAGTAAAATAGAACATACAACATCTCAAGGTTTATGGTGATTTTTAGTTAATCATCAATCAGGTTACAAACCATTTTCATACAAAGGATGACAAGTTGGTTCCATACAAGGCCATGGTAGACACTCTCAAATTATATATTGTTTATATACAATTCAAACATACACCAAGGGTTAGTAAAAAAATAGAATATTCTATGTCTACCATTCGATCACTAATTCAAAACACCAATACTACCAAGGAATACTAGTTTCTTGTTGAAAATATACTAGCACCAGATCATAACCCTTCAACTATCATAATGATATGTGATATTATTGGTCCCAACTATATTTGGTATTAAAAACTCTACACTTATCTTCATGACCAAATAATGCCACAAACCTATCTCAAAAATAATCTAAATCCTTTATCCACCTTGATTCACATTAGACCTTACTCAGATCAACTCTATACCACTACAATTTTGATGGAACTTTGCTTTATTGTTTAAATTTGTAAAAATCTACATTAGTGTTACAAGAATTTTATGAAAGAGTATGTGGAACCCAAACCATTGAGGCCATCCTATCTAAAAATCTCTCATTTACTATGCAGTATTGGCCAACAATGGATGTATATGTAGTTACATATGTGAAAAAGTATGACAAATATCAAAAGCATACCTATTTGATACATGTTTTGTCCAAGACTTTGAAACCAATGCTTACACCATGGCCATTTACTATATGGGGCCTTTATCTCATTAGGAATATAAACACCACCTCATTCGATGGACATAACATATCCTTACCACCATTAAATACTTCACTAAGTGGTTTGAAGCTATAACCCTCACGTGACTAGAAAGAAAATTTTCAAATTTATCTTTAACCATGTCATTTTGTACTATGGTATCCCCTCTAACATTATATCAGATAATGGTAGATCATTAAAGAACAAGGACATTGAATCACTATGTGTTGAGTACAAGATTAAACAAATTTTTTCTAAAGCATATTACCCATAAGGTAATGACCAAGCTAAAACATCTAACAAAACATTTTGATATGATCCTTAAAAAAATTGTTAATGATACCAACTGTGATTGACACATTCAAATATTATGTGCCCTCTAGTTATATTATACCAATCACCATATTCCAACATAAGCCACTCCATACTCACTTGTTTATGCCCCTAAAGCCATTCTTCCCATTGAGGTTAAATGATCTTCTTTATGCATATATTTGAAGCATGTCTTAGATGATGAAGACTATCAAGTAGCTCACCTACAAGAGTTGGAGTTATTTGATGATAAATGCATGGAAATAATTAGTAACCTTCAAGCATACTAAAAATGACTCTGTGGCTACTAAAATCAATGCATTATGCATAGACAATTTAATCTTGCTGATCTTGCTCTTAAAGAAAACCAAAATAATACCATGACCCAAAAGAAACATAAAGGCAAGTTCAAACCCAATTAGGTAGGTCCTTTCATCATTATTATAAACTATGGTACTAGAGCATATAGGATCATTACAGTAGATAGGGATGAACTTGATGAGTTAATGAACATTATACACCTCAAACATTACTTCACTTGAGATACCTACCATATTATCTATGAAGGCCATTTCCATTGTAGCATAATATTAACATTCTTCTTTGTACTATATCATTCTACCATGCCTTTTAAATCATTTGAGTTATTTTTAACCACACTACTTAGCCATTTGACCTTGGTTCTATTCTATTGGTTCCATGGCCATTTTTAACACAAAGATTCATATCAATTTTAGTAGTTGTTTTAAGAATTCTAGATAGAGGCCATATTTTGGAGCTATATAATAGTGGTTTGTGAGTTTCATCCTTCATTTATTATTATATTTTATACCATGTGTGCCTGATTATAACCAACTTTGGAAAAATTAATATTTCACTATCATGTTACTAATTATAACTGCCTATGGGAAAATTAGTATCATTGACTTATGTCATTATTTCCTAGTTATAACTGCCTATGGGCAAACTAGGGGCAATTTTTTTTATCATGCCTTAAAGTAACACCTTGCCATGCCTATGTCGTATTGTGCCATTTTACAACTTTGTCTATTTTGTTTGAATTGGTTGTTACATTAGTCAGATTACTCCACTATAAGGCAGAAATATAATGACTTGAGGTCCCATCCTATGACTATGTAGGTAATATTTGATTCATGTTGAAGTTAGCTTAGTCACCCCTTAGCCATGATCTCACCATTTTGAGAGCTTGGAATGTTTAGTATCTCATCATTATATATTGAGTTGAGATGATCCACAATTCCAAAAACATTTGTAAAACTAATTTAGAAAATCTAAAAACATTGACCATTTATTTGCCATAAATATTCTAGGAACCCTTACGAAATTACAAAAAACCACTTGTCATTTAGCTTTTCCATCATTATTGGTCTCTTGTCCCATGCACTCACCATTTTTTTGAGACAATTCCCATATTATTTTATAACATACATCATTTTATTTCTCCATCATTTTATTCTATCTCATTTCCTGTGAGAACTACATTTGGCCTAAAGTTTTTGTTGGATATTACATCCATAGAACTATGTAGGTAGTGTCCACTTTCCTAGTGAGTCTAGAGACAACTCAACCACCCATTTCATTTTCTTTTATTCCCTCATTCTATTTGTTTCATTGTCTCCTATCTTGTCTATGGGCACTGTTTGTCATTTTGTTTGTGTAGCATTATTTCTACTAAGATTATGATTAACCATTATTTGTTGTTGTTATTTTCTTTATTTTTTTTTGTTCTTTCTTTTTTAGGTGTTTTGTTTATTTGTTTACATGTTTACCTATTTGTTTGCTTTATTTTTACTCCTTGATTCAGTCTGTGTATTCACTGAGTGATTCCTTGCACATTATTCTTAAATCCATCCATATTTATGAGTTAACATTGTCATCATAGTTTTTATCATTGGTTTGTTATTTTAAATTGAGTATTGGATCATATGTTAGTCCTTATGCATATTTTGACCAAGTTATCATGGTGTTCTATTAAGATGCCTAAAATCACGTGCTATAGTAAAAATCAACTCTGAGAGTCTACATGGAAATGAAGCAATGATATATCTCCTTGGCACCAACAATATTCTTGATCTTATACAAATCATATCTTACATAGAGTAATTAAAAAATGAATGAATTTTCCTCTTTTCTAGTGCGGATGAGCATCAAACCACTAGTAGTTTGCCCAAATTCAACTTTGTCCTCTGTACCAATTTTTCCTCATATTTCACATCATGTTAACCACTATTAGGATACCAATGATTATAACCACCTCTGGGCAAATCATCATTTATACCATCCCACTTATATTACCAATTATTCTAACTATCATTGGGAAAATCATTGTGTTTCCATCTATTTGAAAGTTGATGATTATAACCACCTATGGGCAAATCATTCTCCTTCTTCTACCTAATTGGGGCATGTTTTCATAATGATAATGCTTATAATTGCATTTGGGGAGACCATTATCTCTATCCACCCAATTGGGGTATGTTTTTATCATACCAATGACTAAAACCACCTTTTGGAAAGTCATTGTTTTCCATTTCATGATTATAATTTCTTTTGGGAAATTTAGTCTCTTGTTACCCTAAGTCTTTTTTAATGATTATAACCACCTTTGGGCAAATCATTACCTTTTTTTTATCTCACATATGTCAATGATTATAACCATCAGTTGGAAAATCATCTTATTTATCTACCATAATTGGGGTAGCTCTATATGACACTAATTATAAATGCCTCTAGGCAAATCAGTCTCTTCTACACAATTTCATCTTTTTTGGTCTAATTTCTTCCTCCTTATAAGGGACCGACTGCTGACCCCTTTTCCAACTACTCCCTTGAGGGGGCATTTATATTTCATCCATTGTCATTAAATTCATAAGCATACATGAATTTTTTATTCTTTGAGAAGATATTAAAATGCTTATAGCTTGCAACACCTTCCCAAATAGAGATAAATTGTAGACACCTAAAACTAACCATCAATAGCCTTCAACCAAACTTCAGACTGATTATTACCAACCTTTTCAAATTAAATCTAAGAACCACTAAACATCCTAAATTCACTTGTGCCTAATTAGTCAAAGATCATAATCTCATTGAGACATTCCTAATTGGGGTATCCTACTGTAATCAACACAAATGTCTCATGGATTCATCTCTAATCATTCTGTGGCATTATAACATTTAATTTAGCCTATATACCTATTAAGTGGGGCAAGTGCACACACAAAGTCAAATATTGAAATAGATAAATGGATAATTATAATTAATTAATAATATTAAAAAAACTAAATTCCTATTTGAATTATCCATGTGTAATTAATAAATTCTTGAAAAAAGAAATTCAAAAATATGAAATATCTTAGCTTTTCATGATTACCTTTTTTGAGTTGTCAAGCCTTTGTAAAGATCTCAAAATATGTCACCCATGCCTGTTCATTGAAAATATATTTATCAACACCTTTTAACTCTAATGTGGTTAATTGATGCACTTTGGTTAAGATTAAATGCATTCCATGTTTAAACTACACTTTAACTCACCTTGAGTTGGGGTTAGTTCCTAAGCCTATAAATACATTCCATTGTATATTAAAAAGAGAGGTTGGAAAATAATAGAGTTATAATGTAGGTTTTTTCACATGATTTATATAGATAATGTTATAATGCCAAAATAGTGAGTGAAGATCCATCAATCAAGTAATCCATATCAAGCCACAAGTCAATGGTACTAAGGAGAGAAGGAACAAAGAAAATTTAATTGCCAAAGACTCTTGCAAAAATTGAGCAAGCCACGAAAAAATATCTTGGAACTCTCAAGGAAGGTAAATATTGTTGTTCTTTTAATTTTAGTTATGTTTTCAATAGTATTTTATTTGTTATGCTCCCACTATAATCTAGGCTTAGAGATGTTAGCATGTTAGTGTGTTGATTTCAGTATACTAACACTTGATCTAAAATCCTATCTATTATACAATTCATTATTCACACACCTCTACCTTTATTTCTTGACATGGAAAAAACACGTAAGGAGGTTGATCACCAAAATAAATTGGCCACATATTGAGAAACACCATTATAAATAGTTCCACCTAGAGTTCCAATTATAACTTTTGTGACACAACCAATAAAAACTACATCAATGACATTGGACCTCATGAAGCTCAAAGTAAAATCATGTATAAGGTTGTGTTTTTCTTCCTCAAAACATTCTTATGATCCCATCATAAACACCAAGGAAGTGGATCTAGATGCACAAATTCTAGATAAAAAGTTTCATGAGAAGAAAAAGCATGGGCATCTCAAAGGTAAGCTCACTAATAAGATAAATACCAAGCTAAGGTTATGGTTAAATTAGTCAAGGAACAATTTAAAAAATATTTAGAAGTTACTATGAAGAATAAGGAGGATGTAACAGTTTAATAAACTCAATCAATCTACTAAACACAAGTTAAATAGGCAACAAAATAGAAGTAAAAAACAACAATCTAGAAAAAGACAATAGTTGAGTAATAAACATAGGTAGAATAAGCAACTGAAGAAAATATTAATTAAGAAGAATAAGAATGTGTAGCCATTTTAAAACATGAACAAGATCAAAAGGACAATGAGGCTATCACACAATGTAAATAGGAATAAAGAAACTACAGGGCCATCATGAATAAGAAAAGGGATGAGGAAGTATAAGCTATACAAAAGGCCAAGTCTAGACATGATAAAGGATAATTTTAAGAAGAAAAAGAGAAGTGTCAATAAGTGGTAGAGGAAAAGACAAAGAGGATAACAAAAGAAGAGTAGAAGACGATGCATGCAGTGGTGGATAAAATTAAAACCACACATAAAAAAGTTCCATAACATCAAAAAGTGTAGGATAAATAAGCTAATGAGAAATAGATCAAGGATGACGTTGCATGAACACAAAAAGAAAAGGATAAATTGTAAAAAAATAATTCCATAAATGAATAACCACAAAAAATAGAATAATAAAAGACCAATACTATGAAATAAAAAGTAACTTCTCAGGCACAATTATTGTAAAATATTTAGCTTTGTGATATCACTGATTCATTCTCCTAGTGCACCACATTATCATTGTCAATAACTCTATTACAATGGTAACCTATGATCAGATCTACCTCAAAATTGGCACTTGTCCCACCTATGACTAAGGCATATTTAGATGTCTCATAGTTATCACTCGCTAACTAGGTAGAATGAGCGACCGCATTTCACAAATCCATTACACATAAAGTTTTATCCTTGGAACACGAGGGGGAATGATTACAATAATAAAACATAAATTTGAGACATCTTATTTTCCATGCTAACCTAATCATTGAGGATGCATGTCCTAGGTTGTGTGCTCAATTTATTGGGAATAATTTTCTTTCTAACCAATAGTAGTTTCCATTACTTCTTACTCAACTTACACTGTATTTGAAGGCTATAAAAAAGGTTCAAAAAATACAGGTATAGGGATAAGCTATACAATTCGAGAGTGAGCATTTATTTGAGATAGTTTTATAATATTAATAGGATTTTCTTGTTTCTTTAGTCTAAGAAACTTAAGTGACCAACAAGATGTTTGATTGGAAGCAATATCTTTGCACAGTCTAGGGAAGTGCTCAATTTGAATTTGTCATAGAAATCCGAGGCAAGATTACCATGAATTATCAAGAGACCATGTTCAAGTTTATGGATGTATCTTTACTACCATCTAATAGCACAACATACACTATCATGCAACAACTCTAGGTTTGGCAAATCAAACATTGTGAAACATATTTGTCAAAGCCCAAACACAATGATATGAAGACAATATAAATGATATTTAGAAAGATATAGATAAAAAGATTTTAAATTGAAAAAACTACCTTACCTATTATCAATGATGATGACATATCATAGCTTCATCAATCTTAAGCTCCTTAATGAACTTTACTATGGAGTATTCAAGATTTTTTATTAGACTAACAAAGACTTGAGCGTACCGATTAATGAGATTGAGTCACATGTTTCCATATCATTTATCCAAAATAATAAGTGAAATGGATAATTCTAGAGATTTCATATTGTTCCACCTATCTTCATCTCATTTATCCACTTCCAACACAAAAAATGGATAAGAAAAAAACTCTCCAAGTAGCCAAATCAATGGGATCATGACATGCATTTTCATATCAGCCACTATTTTCTATCGATTCCAATGGATAAGTCAAGAAGTCATATAGATAATCATGGACCATATTCATGGCATGATCCTACTCATTTGTGACCTAAACTATAAGCACAACTCTAAAAGTCATTTAGACAAGAAGACAAGTGTGGACCATCTATGTGGTAGCACTCTACTCACTTGGAGACTATAGACAAAGGTACAAACTCTGAGATTGGGTGCCCCTGATGATAATCAAGAACGTGCATCATGTCATAATCTCACTCATCTACATATTAGCATGTAAGTATACACCATCAAATATCAAAGGCTATTTGGATAAGCATGGACCATCCACATGGTAACATCCCACTCCTACAAAGCTTATAGGTAGAATCACATAATATAAATACATGAAGTCTCTTGGATAAGCATGGGTCATCCATATGGAGACACACCACTAAATTTAGGACTATATACATAAAAAATATAATATGAAGCCCATGAGCATCTATATTAGTGAGATTGTGACACATATTAACATCTCCCTAAACTACAACCAAAGTCCCAAAGTGCATGCTCTAAATATCAATGAGTAAACAAAGAAGAGATAAAAATCTAAGTGTCACATTACAAATGAATTTTCATATACAAATAAAATCAAGGCTAGGTTACATGAAAAATTGGCATGTGGTAAAGCATGTGCCTTACCAAATCAACTAGATAAATAGAATCAACAACATTGTACCATGCATTTATATATAGAAAACATGGATTTGAGACATGAAAATGGGCATCACAATCACTATAAAAACACATATATCATTTTAAACATTAACATCAAGGTTTACATGGGTCCTGATCAAGAAATAAATTAATAAGTTTCACAATCCTAAAAGGCTCGACCTAGATGTGTCTTTCAACTTTAGAAAACAAGTAAAAGACATAAAGGTGGCCCCAAAATCATTATCTCAAAGCAGATGTCATTATTAAAATGATTGGGTAGTCATAAACATTGACAAAGTGTCATGTGTCTAGTCCATCAATTATTCATAGCAATAGAAAGGATAATTAGGCATGTGCTCCCCACAATCCCTATATCTAATATCGCAAGGAAATATACTTTTCAACATTCATATATCAACTTGAAAAGGTATGATTGAGAGGAAATCCTTGTCAGCTATTAATTGGCATCTCAACAAAGCCTTCTAGAATTATTAGGAGATGGTCCACACCACACCACGTCTTGATTCTCCGTAGTGGGATGTGGGATTCTATTTTTTCTAGTCTTTGGAAAGAGGAATATTCTAACATAATATTGGTTTGAACATTTTAATCCATTATGGCTGAGATTAGGATGTTATCCTTTTTGGAGATAAGACCCATCTCTCTCACTCTTATATATATATATATATATATATATATATATATATATATATATATATATATATAATATTGTGTAGTATTATATAGGGTTCGGCTCTATTTACAAAGAAACACTATCAAATTAGTACTAAATTATTTTTTTCTATGTAGAAGCATCTGGTTATTTTGTATGTCTTCCACTTTATTTATTATTTAATGGATTAATACAAATTCAAAAGGATAATTAAGCTAATATGTTGATGAAGTACTAAAAATTGAGAGAGAGAGAGAGAGAGAGAGAGAGAGAGAGAGAGAGAGAGAGAGAGAGAGAGAGAGAGAGAGAGATAAACATAATATGTTGATGTAATAACATTGGGACCGCATGAAAGATAAGGCCATTGTTAAATATTGATGAATGTTTAACAATATCATTTCCATCTGATTGAGAGGTTAGAATTAGATATCCCTTTCATTTTCAAATCTATTGATTTATGTGATTCAAAGGATTGGAATCTAGTGAAAAAAATAAAAAAAGGCATCATAAAAATGTGCCTGAACCATTTTATATGAATCTCTTCTCCCAAAAACATGATGGTGAGGGAGGGTATGGTAGGACTTGAGACACAAGTTTAACAACCAATTTGATGAAGGGACACTTCTAGTTTTCTGGTTTCTATTGACAATTTGCTAATGAATTACTAAAGACGAGTCTTTGGCTTGGTTCTATTTATTTTAATATTAGTCTATTAATTGTTTCTCATTACATGATAGTGGAAGGTGTCTCTTAACCAAGGGAGGGACATATTATTTTCTAGCATTTATTTCTTGGCGTCAGCAGTTGTCATATCACCAACGGCTCTATGTTTACCACTAATAGAGGTGATTCATTAGATATTTATTGCTATATATTTTTTCTCCTTTGTACCAAGGTTGGGGGCACTTTCAAAATCCTCACTATTACCCATTAGAAAAAAATATTGATAAATGTGGCAGGGAAAAGAATGACAAATGAGATTTTGGATAAGATTGGGAGGTTGTATGAATCCAAGTCTATCATGAATGTGAATATACTCTTAAGATAAAGGATGGTGATTTGGTGACCAATTAAACTAAATGTTTTCAATAGTCTTGTAAATTATCTAAATTCAATTGGAGATAAGAAATAGTACTTTTAAACTTGATCTAATTTTAAAATCATTGGTGACAAGAGGACATGTCAAGTAGAGAAATAATGATAAAATTTGCACCTATAGATTGAAATAAGTAGAAGAAGAATAAAATATGAATAATTATCTAGGAAGTTCAAGCCAAAGTGAAAATAAAAGTGAGTGTATTGTTTATATTTTTAAATACAAATATAATTTTTTTTATTAAACTTATATCCTGAAGCAAAGTATGTAGGTTATAGTTACATGTTTGGCAACCAATGCCCTAGATGAAGTATGGATAGTAGATTCAAGTGCATTTTTTTATATGACTCCACATGAGGAGTGGGTCAAAAACTAAGAAAAGTCTCAAGGAGACAAGATGATTTTTGAGATAATTTTAGTTATGAATTTGTTGGTAAAGGTAGTGTGATAATCAATCACAAAGATTTATGTGTGAAGTTGATACATGATGAATAAGATGTTTCGATTTTGACACTCAATCTAATTTTAGTTAGCCAATTTGTTGATGTTAAAGTTGATAAAATATTCATCAAAGATAACTTGAATTTTATTTGTAAAAATATTATTTTATAAAAATAAATAAATATTACAAAATTTTATATGTTAGATTTAACTACCCATATCATGGGTAGTTCTAATTCAACATCCATGGAGAATGTAAAACTAATGGGAACATGAAAGATGTCAAAATTGATGTTTTAACATCAAAGGTTAGTATATCTTTGAGATAAGTTCATGTGACACATGTCAATCATCTAAAATAAAAATAGGTTAAACAAAACTTGGTAGAACACATTCTGAAAGTTATTTATTATAAACATCTTTTGTTCGATTAAATGAATAATATAATAGTCACATTTGTGATCTTAATTTAAGATGATGTTATAATTTTTATATTCTCCAATGATACAAATTTATACTTTTATAATGGTATTTTTATATTAACAATTATATGTTACCTTATTGTAAATAATAAAATTATTTTGTGTTATGTTTCTATCAAAAACTGTATAATCTAAAAACTAGAGAACATTTTAATGGTTAATAAAAAATGAACTTGATTTTTTTTAGGGGAATCAGTTTCAAAATTGTGGTGAATCAATTTGGAAGGTGGATAATTATGCAAGTGAATCGAGTGATGAAATAAGGAAAATTGAGGTTTAATGAATTAAAAACACTCCTAAATATAAACATGATTTCATAATTGAATCTATATAGATGACCGTCTGTAAGTAAGTGTTGACTCGCCAAGCTTCTTGGGGTTGTAACATTTGTATACGACCCTAGATTGCAATTACTGTTTTTGAAATTGCAAAATTTTTGGAGAGGAATCCAAATATGAAATAATATTTAGGTTTAGGTAATTTTTTATGCTATTTTTTCATTGAACCCACAACCTATCTATTTTAGATCTTTAATGCACATAATGATTTCAAAAATTGTACTGATGATTCATAAACACAACCAAATTACTTCAAACCATGTAGCTTATTGAAATGTATTATTTTATGATGTGTTTGATGTTATAGAAGTGTTTGAGTACTGATGCTTCCAATTAGATCATCTTCACCATGTCAAATTAATAAACTAATAAAACACCAAAATGCAGATGATTGAAAATAAATATAGATTATCGACACTAAAACGTAGATGTTTCAAAGCAAAGGTAGACGCTTGATACAAAAAGGTAAACAATTGATACCAACTATAGATTATTGACACTAAAAATATATTTTTGGTAGTGAATGTAGATGACTGACACAAAAATGTATATTAATGAGACTAAAATGTAGATGATCGACATAAAAATGCAAATGATGGACACTAAAATGAAAATAACTAACACCAAAATGTAGATGATTGACACCAAAATGTAGGTTTAACACCAAAAATGTAGATTATTGACACCAAAATGCAGGGAATAAACACCAAAATGTAGAGGATTTACACCAAAATGTAGACAATCAACACTAAAATGTAGACAATCGACACCAAAACATAGATGACTAATACAAAAATCTAGATAATCAACACCAAAATTTTAATGATCAACACCAAAATATAGATGATTGACACCAAAATGTATGATATTGACATCAAAATAGAGATGATGATAACAAATACAGATAGTGGACATGAGATGTAGATGGTTGACACCATATGTAGGTCCTAGAATAGCATGTGAGGTGAATGTACCCATATTTCCTTTCGAGATATCAATGAAATACATTTATATGAATGTAATTTATTCTAAACAATAGGCAAGCCAACCCTAAAAATTAAATTACATCTCAAAAATTTAAGCGATTCTACATTCAATAACCCACAAAATCGATAAATATAGATTTCTAAAAATGGAATATTTGTAAATTGATGAAAAATTGACATTAAAATTTTTCCTACTGATAACCACCCATTAATAAAGCATATGCTTAACATATATCAACCATTTAACAAGAATTTGTTATTTCCCAAATGATTATTTCTTGATTTGAATGGCCTTTATCTAAACAAAAATGATACTCACCATCTAACCAACACATATTCTCCACATATAATGAATGTAGTATATTATGTAGCCAACTTGGTCTCTAAATGGTTACAATTTTCTAAATAGAAAATTGATCACTGCTCATATAATAATATAAGGGTTAGGTGTTTGAATGTGTTGGTTAATATAAATGTTTCTCTAAGTGTATTATATATCATACATTAATCACTTATCTTTTTATTGCTACTTTCAGGACAGTTTCATTACATTCTTTATTCATGATTTGATAACATTCTTATTGTATTAGACTCTAAATCTAGAAATATTTTCAAAGAAATCAAGGAATGTAGTGGTAATTATTATGTGAAATGCCTTCCAAAATCTTTGACTCTATATTGATACAATACATTTCGTTATATGAAACGAATTAATCAATATTATTATGTTTATTTAGAGATAGATTGTTATGGCATTCATTCATGGTATATACTAGATCTTTGGTTGTATGCTTTTCTACCATATACAATTTTTTTATCTAGGGCTCACTCAACTAGAACTTATGGATTTTATTGTATAATAATCTAATTTTACTTATGCTTAGAGTTTAAGAGTCTTTAATGAAATGTATTGTAGTCTTAGAAATTTTGAAGAGTAAAAATATTTATATAAGTTGGGCTTACCAAATGGTGGAGAAAATACATACAACTGTTAGCTCATATATATCATTTCTACAAACAACAAAATACATAACCATAGAAAAAAATAACAAGATACAAAATTATCAAAAGAGATTTGGTGATGAGGATTTCACTTAAATGAAATTAAATATTAGGACAACATAATGGTTGAATTAGGGGGATGCTGAAACCTGAGTGAAATTGTTGTGTATATCTATAGCCATTGAACATGGAAATACTTCCATCTCTTGTGAGTTCCCATGTCATAGATAAAAATTAGACATCTATGTATACGCTGATCTAGGTAGTGTGTGGGGTAGATTTTTCATGGGTTATTCAAGTTTTAAGAGCTATAACACTTTCCTTATTATCGGGATTATAAAAGGATATGGATGAGAGCACCATAATCCTACCACCATCAGTTGTTCTATTTTTTCCTAATCAAACATTCCATTTAAACTAATGTCTACTACATCAAATAATCTGCCTAACCATACAAATCCCAAACCCACTCACAAGCCACATCTTCGATTTTTTCTAGACCCAAATCAAGTAGATGCCATCCATAATAAATTTCCAATGCAACAGATCCAAAACTAAACACATCTGATTCTATGTTGGATATTCTTATAACTATGAATTCTAATGCCATGTACCCTAGAGTTCCTATAATTATGGAGGTTTGAGACCATCGCTCATACTTTATAAGTCATGTCAATCTGAAGTCCCCCAACTTTGTGATGAACTTAGAATCAAGCCTAACATTGTTAGATTTAATGACTTTATGCACAACACATTCATCCCATAAATGATGCAAATAACATGACATCTAATCTATCTCTCCTCTTCTTTTCTTAAAAAGGAGATTGTCTATAATTCCATAAAGCATGTATTTGTAAGCCAAGAAAAGTTATCCCTTCTCATGGCACCAATCCAATAGTTGAACGAAATTATGAAGCCTTAGATAGGTGATTTTCATTACTTTTACAATATATTCCCCTTTCCCTTTCTTTGATCCTATACATATGCACTTTACTGCAACTATTTCATCTGACCTCCCTAAAATGCCATTATAGACATATTTGAAGCTTCCTTGGCCCACCTTTTCTTTTTTGCTAAAATGATTGGTGCCTACACTAATATCCACATATTTAAATGTTTGGGGAACATCATCCACTATCACATCCATATCCAAGTCAATTTTTTATTCTACCTCTTCCATGTGCTAAGATGTTCTTACATAGTGATGAATGATCAAACAAAGCAAAATGACCATAACCAAATAGTTACAATAAATAATTAATATAATAACCTTTGAAGATATATATATTTTTTATTATAAATATCATAAATGACACTAGTGAAGTTCCAAGAAATCACTTGATGAACCTTGATTGACTCAAAATATTCAAATAAAAACCCCACCTTGGTAAAAATATATATGTTTCCTTCCTACTTACCCACCCAACCAGCTCCAGATCATGACACCTACAACCATTTATTGTAGAAATTATGAATTTGAATATTTTGGAGCCATTTTCATGTTAGTGGAAAAACTGACACGGTAGGTAAATCTTTCAGAATGAGAAGACAAAAGGGAAGAATAAAAAGTATAAGTATGAATGTAGGATATATTTAATGCAATAAAAGTTGTAGAATAGTAGAATCAAAAGAATACAAGGGTAGAAAATAGATCAAAAACCAATAGGATATATTATGTTTAGTAGTAAAAGTCAGGGGAAGTAGAAAAGAAGAAGCAATAGGAATGTTTGCAAACAACAATCAAAAGAGAACCAGGAAATTTTAAAGATTTTTTGTGATTTTTATAAACAATTGAAACTATGTTTTTAAAGTAGATTTTTAGAATTGATATATATATATATATATATATTTTGAATGTTTTTATAATATCTCTACACATTACCTATTTTAATATTTTATTTTATTATTATCTTGTTTGCTTATTTCCTGCTTGGGTCTGCACTTTATTTTATATTTTTTTGTCAACAGTAGTCCTTAGAGCTCTAGTTTTTCTAAAAAATGGTACTAGAGCCCATACAAAGTGAGCCCATTTAGACATGGTTGTAGGAAGTACAGGTTCATGATAGCAACACCCTATGTGTGTTGGAAAGAACTATGATGTGTGAAACATCAAAATGAATACTATATTCAACTCTCAAGAGTTATGTGAGTTGGTTAAAGGTGTATAAAATGAGGTTGTATACCTAGCAAATTTCAATGTATTAACCTAAGCACAAGGAATGTGTTAAATTAAAATAGGATAAAGGATTTCAAGGCACTTAGCTATAGACAAATGGTGCTTGATGATTCAATCTTTCTTAGGATAATAAAAATTATTCATTCCAAAGAAATATGGGACAATTACAAAATGCTTATCAAGGGAGTAATAAGGTAAAGCTTATCAAGTTGCAACTCTTAAGAAAAGACTTTGAGATGCTACAAATGAAAGAGAATGAGTCTATAAATAATATATTTATAAGTACAATGAATATTTTAAATCAAATGAAGACATGTGGTGATACCTTGAAGATCATAGGATGATAGAGAAGGTGTTGAGCAGCCATCTAATTAGATTTGACCCTATAATGGTTTCAATAGAAGAGTCAAAGGATTTGAGGTAAATGATAGTGGATAAACTAATAAGTTCTTTAAAAACTCATAAATAAATGTTGAATAGGTCAACCACCTCCTCCCATGATCAAGCATTCAAGACCAATGTGAATATGGAAGGAATAGGGAGAGGATCACATAGTAGAGGAAGAGAAATAACTTGCAGCAATCACGAAGGGGGAAGGCATAGCCATTAAGATTCACATGGAAGAGGAAGAGAAAGCAACAACAACACTTCAAGATAAGAATCTACATAAAGGTATGATAAGTATAGCATCCAATGCCATTATTTCAAGAGTTATGGACATTATACTAGTGAGTGTAGATAGGAGTATGATATGAATAGTTAGAATAAAAATTTCTCTTGTTACAAGATGCTGGACCTAATAGGAATGAGAAAGGTGAATGCTTATTTATAACATGCAATATTACTAAACAAAGTGGTAAAGAGACAAGGTATTTGGATAGTGGTTAAAATAACCACACGAGTGGGAAAAAAGAGATGTTTAATCACATCAATGAGTCAATCAAATTAGAGGTAAATATGGGAATCAATGGCAAGGTTTCCATCATGGGTAAAGGCAACATTTTTATCTGCACCAAGTTAGGTGATAAAAAGAAAATTCAAGATGTCTATTATGTATCTAAGTTGAATCATAACCTAACCAATATTGGAAAACTTATCCAAAAGGGATACAAGGTTAGATTTGAGATTAATGAATGCATCATCTTTGATAGAAGTGGCTACCATAGGTAGGTTGCAACAGTCAAGATGACAACCAATCATAAATTTTCTTTGAAAATGCAAAGTGATATTGTAATAGCATTGAAAAATATGATAGTAGATGAGTCTACTCTTTGGCATCTTAGGTATGTGAATTTGAGCCTTTGAGGGATGAACGTTCTTCATAACAAGTACACGGTGAAAGGGATGCTCCTTATAGATCATCCAAACAAAGTATGTGAAGGATGCATACTGGGGAAGCAACATAGGTTCACATTTACCATGGTTAAAGTATGGGGAGCTAGAGCTCCTTTGGAGCTGATCCATTCAACTTGTGTGGTCTATTCAAGACCCTATCCCTATTCAATAATGTCTACTTCATGACATTCATAGATGACTTCAGTCAGAAAATATGGGTCTACATCTTGAAGAATAAATTAGAAGTATTTGAGACCTTCAAGAAATTTAAAGCCATGGTAGAGAAGCAAAGTGGCCACTACATCAATATTTTTAGGAAGGATAGAGGGGGAGAGTATATATCTAATAAGTTAATGAATTATTTTAAGGATCATGGCATAAAGAAGAAATTTACAGCCAAGTATAAACTGTAACAAAATTGTTTGATTGAGAGGAAGGATAGGACCATCCAAGAGATGGAAAAGAACATGCTAAATTCAAAGGGTGTGCCTAATAATTTTTAGGTTGAGGCTATATCAACATCCATATACTTGTTGAACATTTGTCCAACGAAGAGTGTTAAGGATATGATCCCTCAAGAAGCATGAAACACCTAGAAGCCATGTGTTGAAAACTTTAGAGTGTGTGGTTGTGTGCCATACACATACATACCCAAGCAAAGAAAGACAGAATGCAATGATAAAGGTGAGAAGTGTGTTTTCATAGGGTATAATGACCAATCAAAATCTTATTGGTTATACAATCCTATCACCAAAGAGTTCATAATTAGTCAATATGTTCAATTCATTTAACATGAAGTTTGGGAAGAGAGACAAGAAGAAAAGCATGTGAAAATAAGGGATAGTGGGCACTTTATTGAATCTAAAACAAGAGGTGGTACAACAACCAATACACCAACTTGGACCCCAATTTCATAAAGGGTTGATTCATCTAGTGGCATAAGCCATTATTGAGGTTAAGGAACTGTTCATGACTCAACATCATCATCCTTCAGCTTAAGTGAACACCTAACAAAGATAAGAAGCTTGCAAGAAGTCTATTAACGATAAAGGTATGAAGATGAAACTATGAATTATGCTTTATTTTTATCAGTTGATTTATCTACTTTGAAGAAGAAATCAATGACAATAAGTGGTATGAGAAAATGGACAAAGATATGTATGTCATAGAGAGAAATTAGAATTGGAAATTAGTTGACCTACCAAAAAGAAAAAAGGTCATAGGAGTTAAGTGGGTTTAAAAGACAAAAACCACTCCCAAAGGCAACATAGAGAGGCATAAGGAAAGACTAGTGGTGAAGGGCTACAAGTAAATGCTTAGACATGATTATAATGATATGTTTGCATCTATAGAAAGGCTAGAAATGATAAGGACAATCATAGCTATTGTTCATCAAAATAAGTGAAAGGTGCATCAAATGGATGTAAAGTCAATGTTATTGAAGGGAGTGCTACAAGAAGAGGTTTATGTGGGACATGCACTTAGACATGAGATTCTTGATCATGAGAACAAAGTGTATAGGTTGAAAAGGTGGTGTATGGGACCAAACAAACTTCAAGATCATGGTATAGTTAGATAAACTCTTAGCTATTGAGAAATGAATTTAACAAAAGTGAAAGTGAGCCCACACTCTATATCAAAGCATGAAAATAAGGTATTTTTATTATAATTTTGTATGTGGATGATCTAATATTAATCATAAATGTAAATTAGTCCATTTAAGAATTCAAAATAACCATGGAAAATAAATTTGAAATGATTGATTTGAAAATTTTGAAGTATTTTCTTGGTATAGAAGTCAATAAAATGGATGAAGGCATATTCATATACTAATCTATGCACTTAAATAAGATTTTGGAGAGGTTTAAGAAGCTAGACAATAAACCAATATTTATATCATCTAAGACAAGTCTTAAGTTGTGCATAAATGATTGTAAAAACAATGTAGACCCCACATGGTATAAGAGCTTAGTGGGAAGCTTAAAGTATCTGAATGCAACCATGTTAGACATCATGTGTGTAGTTATCCTCATATCAAGATTAATAGAGATGCCAAAAGAGACACACTGGCAAGAGGATATCTAGGTATATGAATGGAACAAGGGATTATGGAGCTTTATATATAGTAGAAGATGAGTTTTGGCTTGTATGTTATATGGATAGTGATTGGGTCGGTAGATTTGATCACTAAAAAATCACTTTGGGCTATGTATTTTATCTTGGGTTAGGAATCATATCTTGGGTTTTAAATAAACAACCCATAGTGTCACTTTATATCAATGAAGCAGAGTATATAGTAGCCAATGTAGTATCATGATAGGCTATATGGTTAAGAAGGATACTTTCAAATTTATATGAGAAAAATAAAGGGGTTTCTACAGTCTATTATGACAATATATCCTCTAATACATTGTCAAACAATGCCATATTTCATGCTAAGAACAAACATGTTTTAATCAGGTGTCACTTCATTCAAGATTTAATTGAAGATCATGTGGTATAGCTTAGATTTTACAAGTCAGATCATTATCTAGCTGATATTTTTACTAAGCCATTCTCTAAAGACACTTTCATGAATTTAAGAGGAAGGTTAGTGGTCTTTAGTGCATCATCATTAAGACTATAAGGTTTTATATTTTCTCTAAACTCATATAACAGAGCTCTAGACTCCAATAGTTTAGCTTATAACTCCTTATAGTTAAGATCTAGACTTCAACAACCCAAATACAAACTTCAGTAGGGTAGCTATAGATTTTAGCAAGGTAGCTACAGACTTTGATAGTCTAGATATGGACCTTAATATGGTAGCTATGGATTTTAGTAAGGTAGCTATAGACTTTGATAGTCTAGCTACTGATTTCAACAAGATAGATGTAAATTTTAGTAGGGTAGTTATGTATTTTAGCAATCTAGCTATGAATATCAGTATGGTAGATAAAGACTTTAATAGTCTAGATATAGATTTCAACACGAGAGCTATAGACTTTAGTAATGAAGCTTCAGACATGGACAAAATGCGTGTAGTAGTATTTTGGAAGATAAAAAGAAATTATAAAAAAAAATTTAAGGTTAAAAAAAGTTTAGCTGACAATGGTAGGAAGGTCAAGGAAAAGGGTGAGTGTAAACTTGATTCAGAAAAAATAGGCCAACCTTCTAGAGGCCATAACTTTTGACTCATAATTTTGTTTGAGCTCTTTCATGCACCAAAACAATCATATTAAAAAGTTTCATTTTGATCTAAGTTATTATATATACTTAGATTTGATTTTTATTTTTTTTAGAGGCTAAATGTGATCATCTGAGGGTCCAGAATTAACGTTTAATGATTTTTTGAGATTTTTTTTTTTTTAAATTATATATTTTTAGAACCAAAAGTCAACTTTAGTTGAATTTAATCTTATAAGCTAATATTAGTATTTAGGTTATTTAAAAAAAAATTAGATCCATGTGCACTTGCATGAAAAACTTATTATAAATAACGTCTACTAAAAATAGACAATTTTTTTATATTTTACATTTTTCAAAATTTTGCATGTCAACTCTAAATTTTAATTTAAGGTTTACTTAAGCATAATTTGGGTTTATAATTATTTCAAACAATCAATATAAATCAATTTTGAGTATTCTTTCAAGATCTTGGCCTATTGATAATTTTTTTGTTCTTGATAGTTTTTTGATTCATTATCTGGTATTAGTGCACGTTCAAATCTTAGAGGAGTAAATAATGGAGAGAGGATGAGGAAGTGTTGCATAGATGAACTGGACTATGCAAGAGCTATAGAGACAAGCTCAACAATTAACATAAGTTATCACTAATTAGTAGAGAAGACAAGGTGGTGATGAGGAAGACACAAATTGTGATGAAGAAGTTTAACAAGAAGAACAACAAGAGCAACCACCATCGATGGAAGAGAGGATGGTTTAGGCTTTATAAAGAAGGAATGTAGGAATAAAATTTTATGTTATAGATTATGGAGGTAGTTTAAAAGTAGAGAATTTGATAGATTAAATGAATAACATGGAAAAGTTTTTCAAGTGAAAGACTATGAGAGAAAATAATAAGGTAAAATTTGCATGCATGAAATTAAAATGTCATGCAATAATTTGGTGGTATCATGTGTAGAAATAGAGATAGATAATATATAAGGAGAATATTAATTCATGAAAAAAAATGGAGAAGAAGCTAAGGGAGAAATGTTTTCATATGAATTATGCACAAACCTTACATAGAATATTTTAGAATTTGAAGCAAAAAGATCATAATATATGAGTTTATAGATGAATTTTATAAACTTTCCATACGAGTGAAACATGATGAAACTAAAGAGTAGATGGCTGTAGAGTATGTAAATAGTTTAAAATTTTCTATTCAAAATAAATTAAGCATGCATAGAATACTTAATATGGAGGAGGCTTATCAATTAGCTTTAAAGGCAAAAGAAAAACAAAATAGACAGAATTTTAAAAGGACATCTATTGGTCCAAAAAGAGGTGCATCCCTTATAATAAGGGGATAAAGTGAGTTTAATACAACTAGAGGTGGATTTAATGCCAATAATTGTGAATCATCACATGATGTACAAAGATAAGATAATAATAGACAAGGGTATCAATACCAACAAAGAGAAAGAGGATTTTAGAGAGGCTAAGGTTATGGTGGTGTTAGAGGATGGTTTTTGAATCAGTGTAGATCTTATGTCTAATATAGATGTGAGGAATAAGGGCACAGAGAGTTTGAGTGTCCACACTGTCAAGATCAAAAAAGGAGGAAATAATATTTTGCAAGAGTAAATCTAGTTGAGGATGAAATAGAAGAGAAAAATACTAAAATTACACAAACAAATGTTGGAAAGAATCTAATGATGAAAAGAACCATGATAGAACCAAAGAAGGAACAAGTGTAGAATAAATAAGGTGGTGATGCATAGCTACAATCAAATATTTTTCAAACAAGATTTATTTTGGGTGGAAAAGTATGCAAAGTAATTATAGATGGGAGTAGTTGTGAAAATATGGTTTCTAAAAAAATGATTAAGAAACTAAATTTATAATGTGAAACGCATCCTAATCCTTATCATATTTCATGGTTTAAGAAAGAGAATGAAGTTACAATAGATAAAAGGTGATTAATCATGTTTTCTATAGGAAATAGTTATAATGATAAAATATGATGTGATGTTATTCCTATGGATGCATGTCATGTGTTATTGGAAAGAACATGGCAATTTGATAGGAAAATAATTAATGATGGAGTAAAGAACACATACACTTTTTATAAAGGTAGTACAAATATAGTTTTGTTACCTCTTAAAGAGGAAGATAATATAGAAAACATGCTCTCTACTAAAGAATTTATCCAAGATATAAAAGTAGTAGATTGCTATTATGTATAAGTAGCAAAGAATGAAGAAACAAAAATAGTGTCAATACCAACAAAAGTAACAAGAGTGTTGAAAGAATATGTAGATGTTATCCCTAATGAGTTACCACAAGGTTTACCATTGAAGAGAGATATTCAAAATCACAACTATTTAATTTTAGGATCAACTTTACCCAATCAAGTAGCTTATAGGATAAGTCTAATAAAACATACAAAATTAAATAAATATATTACTAAATTGCTAAGAAAGAAAGTGATAAGGGAGAGTATGAGTTCATGTGCAACACTTGCATTGCTAACTCCAAAGAAAGATGGAGGATGGAGGATGTGTATGGATAGTAGAACAAGTAATAAAATTACAATAAAGTATAAATTTCTTATATCTCATTTAGATAATATGATAGATGTGCTTGTTGGAGCAAAATATTTTACCAAGATTGATCTAAAGTGTGGTTATTATCATAACTGAATTCATGAAGGAGATAAGTGAAAAACTCTATTCAAGACTAGGGATGGCTTATATGAGTGGATGGTGATGACATTCAGATTAACTAATGCACCTAACACATTTATGAGGGTGATGAATACAATGCTAAGAGAATATATGGATAAGTTTATGGTTGTTTATTTTGATGATATTTTGATATTCAATAAGACTACAAAAGAGCACTTAAAACATTTGAGAATGGTAATAGATTTGTTAAGAAAGAAGTTGTATGCAAATTTGAAGAAGTGCATGTTTATGCAGAATAGTTTGCTATTTTTGAGATTTGTAGTTTCAACAGATGATGTTAAAATGGATGAAAAAAGATAAAGGCAATTTTTGAGTGGCCTATTTCAAGAAACATTATAGAGGTAAGAAATTTCGATGGTTTAGCAAAATTTTAAAGCAAAAATGTTAAAAAATTTAGTAGTATAGATAGCATGAGAGGGATGGAATTTGCATGGACTAGAGCAACCACATAAAATTTTTAAATTTTGAAGAAGAAGATTACAGAAAGAATAATTTTAGCATTACAAAATTTTAACAAAGTGTTTGAGGTTGATTATGATTCTTCATTTGTAGAGATTGGTGCTATGTTAAGTCAAGAAGGAAAGCCAATAACACATTTTAGTAAGAAATTGAATGAGGTAAGGGTGAAGTATTCTACTTATGATGTTGAACTTTATGCAATTGTAAAAGCATTAAGAAATTAAAGGCATTATCTGGTGTCTAAGGAGTTTATCCTAATTACAAATTATAAGGCTTTGAAGTATGTGAATACATAAATAAAAGCTGAATAATATACATGCAAAGTGGGTTTTTTTCTTGTAGGGGTATACTTTTGTCTTAAAGCATAAATCAGGAAAAAAAATTAGGTAGTTGATACATTGACTAGGAGAGTAGCATTATTAACTACTATGGTGAGTGATGTAGTTAGATTTGAAATTATCAAAGAAATATATAATACTGATCCATATTTTAGCAGGATAGTTAAACAATACAGGAATCCATTGATAGGTGGGATAGATATTATTTATGATGTGTATCTTACACAAGAAGGTTATCTATTCAAAGGGAAACAATTATGCATTTTAGTTGGGTCTCTACGAGACAATATAATAACAGAACTACATAGTGATAGTTTGGTTGGACATTTTGGTAAGATATAAATAATAGCTTTGATGGAGGAAAAGTAATTTTGGCCAAATATGAAGAGATGTGACAAGATATGTTTCAAGGTGTAAAATATGTCAGGTGGTTAAAGGACATGCAAAAAATACTGGACTCTAATGCCATTACCAATTCTAAAATGACCATGAACAGATTTAAGTATGGACTTTGTACTGAGATTGCCAAACACACAGAGAGGTAATGACTCATTTTTTGTTATTTTAGACTGATTTTCTAAAATAGTTCATTTCATTGCATGTACAAAAACTAATGATGCCACTAAAGTTGAAAAATTAATTTTTATAAATATTTTGAGATTGCATGGTGTTCCAAAATTTATTATTTCAAATAGGTATATAAAATTTCTACGTTATTTTTGGAAGACTTTAGGGAAGAAGATGAGTACTAAACTACAATTCAGTAGTGCATATCACCCACAAATAGATGAACAGATAGAATTTGTGAATAGGAGTTTTGAAAATTTATTGAGATGCATAGCGGGAGAGAAGACAAAAAATGGGACTTGACTTTATTATATGTTGAGTTTGCATATAACAGTTCATTGAATAGATCAATAAGAAAGTCACTTTTTCAAATTGTTTATGGGAGAAATCTTATGCGTATTTAGATTTGATACAATTGCCAATTGCAGATCAAATTAGTGACGATGTAGAAGCATTTGCAATAGTTGCAAGGAGTAAGAAAAAAGTTACAAGAAAGTAATGATAAATATAAAACAACAACAGATGTTAGAAGAAGATCCAAGATATTTGAAGAAAGAGAGTTGACAATGGTTTACTTGAGAAAAGTGAGGTTTTGAAAAGCCATATACAGTAAGCTAAAGTACAAGAAAATTGAACCATGTAAAATTGTAAAGAAAATCAATGATAATGCTTATGAGCTGAGTTTACCACAAAACTTGTATATATCTCTAGTATTTAATGTTTTTGATTTATATGAATTCTATGAATAAGATGGTAAAGATGACGAAGATGAAGAAGTGAATTGGGAGCAACAAGTTCCAAAGAAAAAGAAAGAAAAAATAGTGCAAGTTTTTGATACGAAGACAATGAGCATAAGGCAAGGGAATTATAACAGGTATTTAATGCAGTGGGAAGGATTGTAGCAAGAAGACAACACTTAGATTATAGAATGAGCACTGAAGAAGATTGATAAGAAAAATAATAGCAGTACTATCAGGGTAACTCATAGGAGCTAAATTATTTTCAACCAGAGGAGAATAATGCAGAAAAAATAGGCCAACTTTTCGGAGGCCATAACTTTTGACTCGTAACTCCGTTTGAGCTCTTCCACATGCCAAAAAAATTGTATCAAAAAGTTTGATTCTTATCTAAGTTGTTCTATTCATTTAGATTTGATTTTGATATTTTTTGGAGGCTAAACGTGATCATCTGAGGGTCCAAAATTAACGTTTAATAATTTTTTTGAGAATTTTTTATTTTTAAAAATTGTATATTTTTAGAATTGGAAATCAACTTCAATTGAATTTCATCCCATAGGGTAATTTTAGTATTTAGGTTATTTAAAAATAATAATTAGAGCTGCACGCACTTGCATGTGAAACTTACTATAAATAATGGCTCCTAAAATTAAACTTTTTTTTTTAGATTGTTCAAATTTTTACATGTCAACTCTAAATTATGAGTTGAGGCTTATTTAAGCATGGTTTGAGTTTGTAATTATTTTAAGAAATCAATACGAATCAATTTTGAGTATTGTTTGAAGATCTTGGTCTATTGATAATTTTCTTGTTCTTGATAGTTTTCAGATTCATTATAAATATATTATTCTACCTTCCTACCTATCCACCTATCCAACTCCGGATCATGACAGCTGCAACCATTTATTATAGTGGTTTTGAATTTGAATATTTTGGATCTGTTTTGGTTTTAGGGGAAAAACAGATGCGGTAGGTAAAAATCTCACTATGAGGAGACAAAAGATAAAAAGAAAAAGTACAAGAATGTATGCAGGGGACGTTCAACACAGCAGTAGTAGCAAAAGAATAGAGGAGCAACAACAATCATGGGAAGTAGAAAAGAAGAAGCAAGATGAATGTTTGTTGACAATAGTCAGAAGAGAACTAGGAAAGTTTAGAGAATTTTTTTGAGTTTTATAAACAACAACTATGTTTGTAAAGGAGTTTTTCAGAATTAATATATATGCATTTTGAATGTTTTTAGAATATCTCTGTCCATCCCCTATTTCAGTGTTTTATTTTATTGATGTGTTGGTTGCTTGCTGCCCACCTAGGCTTGCACATTATTTTGTATTTTCTGCCAACAACAGTCCTCACAGCTCTAGTTTTTCTAACAAACATTTGGGGGAGGATATTATGTCAAATTTATTTTGTGGGACAAATTCCACGGTCATCGGCTCGTACATGTAGTACATAAAACAGACACATTGAGCATATTTTCTTGCCCGTAGTAATCTATCCGATGGTCCCATATCTTACCATCATTCAATCTTTGATGCAGAGAAACATTCCGCCATCCCAGGCATCTCCTTTATTATGACATGAGAACCAAAATCTAGAGCGGCCATGAAGAAAGCAAGTCCATCACCACCATCATCTGTATAATATTTAGCAAGTCCATCTCCTAGATGCTGAAGTTGGCAACTGCTGTAGTAGACTCATTCCATAGTGGAATCGTTTCATTGTAAAGAACTCTCCCTGCACTTTCATCACCTTTGAGACCCTCGCTGCTCTCTGTAAGTTGGAATATATTCCCAGATACAAAGTGAGCATCTTCATCACGTGAAAACCAATTTCCAGTCGTGGCATTTAATTGGAAGCTAAGTTTGATATCTTTAGCTTTAATGGTAGAATGGCACAAACGACAACAAATGTTATGGAACTGAGAGCCATTAAATAAAGCACAACATTACTTCAAAATGTTTCCATCAAACTTCAAACCAAATAAAACACAGCATCTGTAAAGAGGTCGCATGTGGTCCTCCGTTCAAAATCCAGATGAGTATATTGAAACCAACGCGCGTCCCTCGCGTATTATAGGCAGAAAAAACAGTATATTGAAACCAAAGCACGTCCCTCGCCGTGAAATTAAAAGGAGACTACTTATCGTCTTTAAATAAGCCTGGGAAATATATCGTACCCTAACTATGGAATATGGTTTTGAAAAATTCATTAGGATGCATTGTTTTTCTGTACGTCTTTTGTCTGCATTTAGCCGGTGTAACACCAAATGCTAAATCATATGTAATTGCAAACCGGTCCCTACATAAGGTATTTTCTTCCAAACGAAGTACAGACTTTTTTTGGCATCCATCTCCTCGGTTATATCGCTTTCCCTTTTGTGCAACTTCCACCCAATTCTTCAAATTCATAATAATGCATGTTTCAATATTGACCCAAAGACTTCGGCATAAAGATTTGAGCTAGTAGTGTGAAACATATAATTTGTAATCATTAATTTAGTTTCTATTTTTATTGGGTTAGTTGGACCTTTTTAATAAATGATTGTGAGATATATTAAGGTAGGAATCATATTTCTCCATATAAATTAAACAAAATATACCATAAATATTATGTATCTAGGAACATTTCTATGATCTATTTTTATAGGTAGATTCTCACTTAATACAAAATATTTAAAAAGATATTAAATTTTAAATCCAAAAATTGAGCTAATAGCGAGAAATAATTAATTTGTAATCACACACGAAAAGTCCATTCCCATTAAATCTATTACACTTTCAATAAATAACCATTATAATGAATCACCATAAAATATTGACATTATAGATCTAAGCCCACCCCATAACCTACTTCGATTAATCCAAACCATTATAAAAAAATATATCAAATTTTACTTAAAAGGCTACTCGACCCCAAAAATATAAAAATAACAACAAAAGCAAATAAATAATGCATGTTTAAACGTGTTGACTATTTTGAACATGGAATTTTGCTTGGGACATTTTAGCTTTTTCATAAATGTTCACAATTCTTACAATTACAGACATAAATATTCTAAAATGTAGTGTGAGCGGACTTGTCTTTTAATTGGTTTAACACTTTGCAGAGCCTCCATGTGGCCTTCTCAATCACCCTTTTAGCATGTAGTAGAAGGTATACTAGTTTTTCAAACACTTCATCGAGTGACAAAGATATGCATATCATAATATTTAATGTAAACCCTTTAAACTCAAATGACTAAATCTAATTGATAGGTAAAGAACATGTTTTACAAGGTTCTTATAATGCATAAACATGTAAAGATGAGAAAGGTAAAGTGAGGCAGGTTGAACAAATTATCAAAGTTCAAAAGAGAATAATTACTATATATTGGAACAAAGAAAACCAACAAAGAAAATAGGTTCAATTTGCAGGAGATTAAGATAAAGATTTATAGGAGTTTGAGTATTTTATGAGAGGAACGATTACAGATCCTTCTTAGGGGTCCTTTTTAGAAGTGAATCATTTGATTTTCTTGTTAATTTTGGTCTGGGTGGCTTTCCTCTATGTTATTTTATTAGGTCCTTCCTCCAAGACTTACTTGTCTAGTTTCTAAGGGGATGACCATTTGGGTATAGACACTACATTCTTGCTTCCAACCTAAAGCTTACACATTGAATCTTTATCAAGGATCATCTTAATGGTAACCTTTTTTACTATAGAAGGATGTTTGATTACCTTAGTGTTGGGAGGGGAAGATTTAGGAGGAATTCCCTTGGATAACTTAAGATTCTTCATCTTCAATAGAATAAACTCCTTCAACATAATCAACTACAATTTGACATCTTTGGCTTCTACAAACATCATGTTGACCTTAAATTCAATCTTGGATAGCTTATTCTAAAGATCCAAGACTTTTATTTCAAGGTCAATCCCTTCTATGTTCACCCTAGACATGCACATTTTTTCCCAATGGAGTGTCATTTAGGGGGTTAAGATTTCATGATAGAGTCTTCCTCAACCATACTGAAATAACCCTAATTAGAATCAATCTCTTCAAACTCTTTAATATTATCCTACTTAGTGGAATCATCACTCAAAATGGTTTTTGGGACCTCAATACCACATAGGAATTAGCCATGAGTAAACAAAAAATATATTAAACCCTCAAAGAGAATGTTCTCCTTGTGGTTATCTTTAAAAATGAGGATGGAACACTTAAGGGAATTGAACAAAAAGAATGGGATGTTAATACTATGCCCTTTGAAATGGTTAATGAGGAGAATGTGATGGGAGTAGAACAGATTAAACCTATATTTAAGAGAGATATATTTAATTATTTATAGGTACACTCTTGACCACGACATTAAGAGATCTATTCTTGGTAAACCCTTGTCCTCTAGAGCGACTTCCTCTTTAGAGCCAAATAAATTTCTAAAGAACTCCTTCTTAGTATTATTTTTTAAAATCTTCCCACTATCACAGGGCATGCCAGAGACCATCCCAATTAGTTCCTTAGTTATATCCACCTTGATCACTCTCATCCTAACCTTTCTCTCATTCCACCCCTGAGAAAAATATTTGGAGATAGTGGAATCTCACCCTATAATTCTCTACATGAATGTTGTGAGGCCTCCCTTATTCAATAATATCCATATAGTGTAGTCCTACATAACATTTTCACAAGAAAGAGGCTCCCTATAGTCCCTATCATAACCCATTCTCAACCAAACACTGAAACCCTACATGTCTATAAATGAGGAGAAAAGAGAGGAGGAATAATTGATAATTATGTATTTACTCCTTTACGGCCTTCCATACCACATAATAATGCCACCTTGCTTGACAAAAGCATATAAGAAGTGAAAATATAATATGAAAATATTTAGATGATTATGGAAATTATGATACCACATCAAATTAACATACTTCCTAGTGACACAAGCAGTCATTTTGAAATTCATATTACCAACTCATATGTTGATCTCACAATAGTTCATAATGAATTTTTTAGTGCCCAAATCCAAGATGATGAATTTTTGCCCTTCTCAATATGTGAGTGCCTAAAATTTCTAACTATTGACCCCTATTTATAATGTGTTCATCTGGGTCATCAAAATATTACTCTTGTATTTGTGTTGTATAAACCATGTAAAACCTGGTTTCAACTAACATTTAACATTTTCATGTCTTTTAGCACTATATGGTTGTAGGATCCATGGTGTCAAAAATGTTGGGGTGAATAAAAATGTGACTTGGTGTGTTGTAAAATAATAAAGGCCTTGGGAGCTCAGGGTAGGATTGTAATAATGTGGAGGTACATGGTCCAATGGCAAAGAAGGAATCCTTAAGGTAAATGCAATGCTTAATGAGTAAACTTGGGGATTTTAATCGGGGAATACAACATCAAAATGCAAATTTTTAAATTGTAAACTTGCATTTTTTAGGTGAAATCTTGAGGTCCATTAGACATACATGCAAATGAATAAGGACCACACAATTATTAAAATGATGAAGAGTGAAGCACCATAGTGTAACTTTCATTTTATAAATTGTAAACATGCAACCATACCCCAAAATTCCACTAGAAGTATAAAATCCCATGTGGAAAAATCCAAAGGATAATGTTAAATTTTAAAAGTAAATAAGGAATCGACATGGAGAGTAAAACTTTAGGCATAAAATATAATGTCAAAATGCAATTCTCAATTTACAACTTGCAATATGCAAGTGGATGTCCAAATCTAACAAACACACTAATAAGACACACACATATTATCAAATTACTTAGGAAAATAAGAAAGAAAAAAACTATATACAACTAAAAATTAAGCATACCTCCCTTTCTAGGATCAAAAGGAAAGTTTCTTACATCTTTTTCTTGGTGAGATGAATCATGTGCCAAGCGTGTTGCTCTTTGGATTAAACACTTGGTGAATTAGACCTACTTCTTGGCACCTCACTTGTTATGTTCTCAAGTAGACCATAATCAAATAGATATCCAACGTAGATATATTCCTCTTGGCCTTGTACACCTACATCATATTATTTCCCACTCTTCATCTCATGATCAATTTTCATCTTCTTTTAAGGCATGGTTTCAAGAGGAATGGTTCCTTGTTATTTTGAAGATTGAGTCCAATTGAAGTTTGTCTTGACCTTTAAAGGCTGATTTTGACTTTGCTCTTGCTCATCTTTGGCATTTTGGAAAATTTCATCTTGTTCACCATCACTTGTAATCAGCTCTAAATAAGTTGTAGACCCCTTCAGAGATTCAAACTCATTGCAAATGTTTTAAAAATTTTGCCACATGTCCTCATCTTCTTTTTGATCAACATCATGAATGGGAACAACAAGAGAATCTCATTCATCCTCTTCCTTAGAATCCAAGAGGACTTCATCCAAGATTTCCTCTTCAACACAAGGAAGGCATTCTTCATCATCAACCAAACAAGAAGACACAACACAAGGACTCTCTTCTTCTTCCAAACTTATGACCTCATGAGGGCTCTCAAATTGTGTAGCATCTATCATAATCTGATCTTGCTCCTCAAGGGCTGAAATATATTCCATCTCATTCTCATTTTAGGTGATGCCAAGACTAGGCATCTTGAAATTTGGTGACCTAGCCCAATGAAGATGCTAAGGAGTTGCAATTTCTTCAAGAGTTCTAAATTTTCCTCAACCAAGTGCTCCTCTTTATTTTCCCATACCATAGGTCCATCAAGGCAACTGTTGATGGGGTGAGGACAAGATGAACTATTTGGTGGAGGTAGAAAATAGGGCTCAAAATTAGGCTTAGAATGAAAACTAAGAGGTTTTTTTGGGTGCTTTTGTGGAAGGGGAGGCAGACCTTTGGATAAGAGAGATTGTTTATCTCACTTCCACTTAAAAATAACTTCATTCACATCTGATTTAGCTTGAAAATTTTCTTTAGGATGGGTAGATGGGGTGTGTTTAGGCATATGATCTTCTTTTGGGTCTAAACCTTCCATCACACCTTGACTTAACAACTTCATCCTTGACTCTAACTCTTCAAGTTTCTTGGCTAGGTTCTCTTGGAAAAGTCTCTCTTGAATTTCATATGAATCTTCATGAGGATGAGGAATACAAGATGGATGACATGGAACATAAGAGACTTCTTAAGGGTGTGAAGGACTTGCAAAGTATCAACTTAATTCTCAACTTCACACTCCTCAAAAATGCTTCTATCCTCTTTCATTCCCCATGATTCCACTATCTTACTCTAGCCTAGGATGTTAGGATTATACGTCTTCTCTTGAGGTGGTGATGTGATCTGAGGAGTGGGTAAAGTGTTCAAGGAACTTGGAATCTCCTTAGGCTTGGATTCTTCACCTTGTCTCCAACTTGAAATCTCATATCTAGTAATCACTCTTTGAGATTGGGATGTAATATGAGAGGGAAATGAGGGCTGACATTATATTTATTTTATTAATGACATAGATTTCTATATATTAATAATATCCAACTCAATCTACCTATCAAGATTAGCCTCGAAAACAAGGTTTCTTTTTTCAACTCTCTCTTCCAACTAATGGGGAAAAGGATGATGTTAGTAAGCTTGATTGGGATCATGACTAGGGGTCAAATATGACTATTAGCAATATTGGGGAAGTGGATATGAAGGATGATATGTTTTTTGAGGATAAATTTCATGAATTATTATCTTATCCTCTATGGAAGAAACCAAACCACTCACATCTAGCATCTCACTTGTGAGCCTTTGCCAATTAACTCTCTCAATAGGTGACCACTCTTTTTTGACTAAATATAATCCATCTCTCACCTTGTGAATAATATGAATAGAAACCTCTTAGTCACATAGCATTAGATTATCAAGCTCTAACATATACTTTTCATAACCCAAAAGAGTTTGCTTGAAGGTTGTAATAGACTAATTTGAGAAGTGGCTAGGTTGACTAAGAAGAGCAAGACATTGGGAACGCTAATTATAGGATTGATATAATTCATGAATGGGATAATAAACTTCATGAATGGGATAATTAAATTCATTTCAAAGTTGGTACACTTCATGAAAGGGCTGATTAAGAACTTGTTCTTGTTGATAGGGAAAGGCACAAGCTTGAAATGTCTCACCAACTTGTGTAAAAAAAAAATCAACACTAAGGTCAACCATGAAACTCCATTAGGAAGCAATAAAAAAAGAAATAATCATTAAAAATATTCAAAATGAATACTTGGGTTTCTTGACCAACTAATGTAACTTCAGAGTCGACATTGATGCTTAGATAAATGCCTCTAATGGTTGATTATTTGAAGACAACACCAAAAATATATCAACCTCTTGGACTAAGAGTCCCACCATGTATGCCAAAAGATATTTTAATTTAGATTTTCACCCTTTGAGGAGATGTATCAGCTCTCCTCATCCAATTGGCACAATTGAAACACCTCTAGGCTTGTGGGTGGCCTAAGGATGGGGTGAATCTCTACGTAGGGATAACTCCCATGATATACCACTTTGGATCACTACTAAACTTAAAATTTCGGTTTTGGGGGGGTGGTGGAAGGGAGAGATAAAACTAAAATAAATTTATTCTAAAGGAGGTGATAAAGAAAATAGATTGATGAATTCTAACCAGATGCATGTTACACTTGAAACCAAGAGACTAACCAAACATACACTTCTCCAATCTACATTTTTTCACATCAATATTACATTATGAGGTTATGGATGAATGTTTAGGCTAGGATGAATAGAAAAGAGGCCTTTATTGTAACTAGTGAATAGACTAACTCACTCAACCTTAACACTTCCTAGAACACTTAACATGCCCTAGAAGAAGAAATTTTCCAACTATAAATAAATGATAGAATAAAACAATCATGCTAAGAAAATAAGAGTTATCACTTATGCAAAATCAAACATTTCAAATGAAAACAATAAGAATAGTCATGGAAGAGGTAAAAATAAGTAGTGTTATTGATCAAAATGTATGCAAATAAGTAGGGCTTCTCCATACTCAAGTGGAGCATAATTTACAATAACCAAAACAACTAGTTCTTATAAAACTTGAGAGAGAGAGGAGAAGAAAGAAGTAAAAGGGTCACAATAAAACATGTAAATATAAGAAAATAAATTAATTTTGCATTATAAAAATATGTGGGATGAACCATTTAAGGTCAGGAAGCACAAGTGTTCATTCAAGTCATGAAACTCATGAAAAGTGGCATGAAACTCCTCATTTTGGCTCAAAAAAATAGTTTCATGATTTTAACCTATTTGAACATCAAAAAATTTATTATGGACATGTATAATTATTATAATGATGTGTAAGAGTTATAGACATGCATTTTAATGCATTGGTTTTAGGCTTGGTCATCTAGAATCATCTGGAAAAGAGCTATCACTACCTGCACTCTAAGAAACTCCTTTTTCATCCACCCTATACACTTGGCTTCCAAAAAGGTATCAATTTTACATTAAAATACATGAGATTGAGTGGATAACACCTTTAAAGATCCTAAATATCCTTATAATCATCAATGACATCTTAAAAAGGCTCACACATGAAATTTTCACACTTCTCACTAGCTTGGTCACTATGTCAGTTTTGATTGGTTGAAACGATAAATCCTATTTAGTAACATAGGAGTTTTTATATGGAAATAAATAACATGTGGGGTTCTAAAAAGTCTCAATATTACTTTTAAAGTTGGTTTCATCTCTTGGAACCTCATATAATTTGTACAATGCATAAAATAGTTAGAAAAACCATATTTTTCACCCCATCTATATAATTCAGTATATTCCAACAGGATGGGGATGAACTTGAGAAATTAATCTCCAATTTCAAATCATCATCCTAATCAAACTAGTCCCTTAGATCATCTTTCTAACTCCATTTCTGGAAATTGGTCACTAGCAAGGGGTTGGAAGGGTTTTACCTTGTTTCGACCTATTATGGTTTGTTCATAAAAAAATTACATTCAAACAAAAAAAATATTAAAAAATTATTTTCAAGGTCTTTGATAACACCTCCAAACTTATTTTACCCCCATGAAAATAATCAAGAGAGATGTGAACTTTTGAACCTCTCCTATCGAGCTTGTTTTCACCTTTTGGACAAGCTTGATGTTGCTTTTGACTCACAAATGGATTCCTTATGGTTTATATACCATAAAAAATATTTCAAAAAATATTAAATGATTTAAAAAACATGTCCCAATGGGTTGGAATTCATATCTCATGGCATAAGTGTGAATGACACTCATTTAGATACTAGGCCTAAAGCATGTCCAATAGGCATGTTTGCAACCTTTGCACTATAAGCCATCCAATTTGACTTATTTGAATTAAATAAGTTTAGGAACATACAAATAAATCATATAAAAACTTTCCAAAATATTATAGATCTTACATCATGAAAAAAATGGTTTTGACCTCTCATTTGTGCACTAGGCCAAAACCTACCAAGTAGGCTTGACTACAGCTCTAGCCACCTAGACCACTTTTTTGGATTTAATTCCTTTGTGATTAGTTTATAATGTTGTTATATATGATATAAAACTTTAAAAATCTTCCTAAAATGTCTAAATATCTCATGTTTCACTCATTCTACCATTCTTCCCAAGATTGTAGGTTTCATGCACAATGGGACTACCCTCTATATGAGACAAAATAGAGGGAACTCCCCTATTTAACTAGAAAAATGTGATTATTTTATGGGCCTCTACAGGTTTTAAGGATGTTATACACAAAAATTTAACCATTTAATAGGTCATTTTACCTTCCAAAAACCACATGTTCCAAGATAGACTTGTTATGGAAACTGTGTGCATGGTTTTTAGTAGGGGAACCGTGTGATGCATCTTTAGGTCCTTTCTTTGAATTTTTGAGTATCATGAAGGTTATATGAGATAAATTTGGATATTATGGAGGTTTTATAATTCTTATTACCCATACAATATTCCATATACCTTTCCATACATTGAACTTCTCATGCTTAGGTTCTATCATGAATGTGTTTTGCTCCAATATGTTGTACTTGTAGGTGATCATGTGAGGTTTGACCTTGGAGAAAAAGTTTAGAACCTCATATCATTCCATTCAGTTAATTTTGGTATTTTATTGGACCATTTTTTTCACCTCATGATTTTTCAACACCTAAACATAACCCCTTAGATCACTACTTACAACAATCAACACCTAGTTGGAGGTGCATACAAAGGGTCTTAAGATGTTTATATAAGCTTGCTTCACACATTAAAAAACTTAATGAGGCCATCATATAAATAATGAGAGTGTTAATAGTATTTTTTATTCATTCTAATCTCTCTTTAACCCTTACCTTCACTTTGGACTCACGAAATTGAGTTATCCCTCTTAATTGACAACCCCTGCCAAGGTGACTATTGTAGGTGTGCATTAGCTCATTTTGAATTTAGATATGATTTTTTAAGATCATTATTAAATATTTAAATTTACCTATAATTTTATCATACTTTAATTCAACATGAATAGGATAAAACATCACATAGCTACCATGCTTGAGCCATTGTCTGCATACCCTATTGTAGGTGAACATTTTGGGAACTAGGTACACCTATAGGTGTGTATAAGAGGTGGAAAACACAATGTATCATCTCCTTAAGTGAAATTTAGATCATAATTCTCATTAGGTCATATATAAACATTTTATTATGGTGGCATGGTCCATTTTTAAACTTATATGAAGAAAGGTTTCTTTTGGGTCAACGTCATGTAGATAACAGTAACTAAAAATAGTGCATAAATATGCAACTTTGGGCCATATAAAAACCAATCTCCATTGCTCATCTTATCTCCAAACATAGAATATTTCTTATATTTTATTTATGATAATAGATTATTAAATTAGGATTTATTATAGTTTATCATAACCATGTCATATTATATTCACAAAATGCTCATGGGCCTTTGTTTGCACCTTTTGGGGATTGTGTCTCAGAAAACATAGTCACCTTATGATTATGGTTTCTCACTCAATTTTGTCAATCAATCATCCTAAAAATTTATTCCATTCCCTCTACATCACCTCAATACTTCAAGGAAGGATTTAACTCATGCTTCAATCCTCTCTATATGGATCTTGCTCTCTATTAAGGCCACCTGTAGGTGGACATTCCACTGTGCAAGCAGTGAGGATGAAAAGGTAGGTAATGAGAAGGTTATACATGTTTGTTATCAATTTTAGGCCTAAAAAAATCTCTAAAATGGATGAATTTCATCTTTAATGACCTAAAATTAGTACCAAAACTCCTCCTCACATGAAATTTTCCATGAGATCACCTATAGGTGCATTCTAATCGCTAAAGACTGTGTGCATAGGTAGGTATAGTGATATAAGCAATATATAAGAGATATATGATTGATATTTATTTTAAATATTCACCAAGTGACAAAAAAAAATTCCACTCTAAAATATCTAAAACACCTATTAGAGCTCCTCTTTTATCATGGCATCCTTCTAAGAACTTGTATATTCAAAGAGCTACCTGCATATATATAGAGTATTGATTACATACTCATGAAAAATTTCATAAGATAATGAGAATTAAATGTGTGATAACTATTATGGAATTGAAAACATGCAAAAAAAACTTATCACAACCCTCTAAAACCATGAATAAGCATGAGGTTCCTCAAAATAGTGTTAAACTACTTATAACTCAAAAAGGTGTATCCTCGTACAAATTTGAGCTACTTGACTCATCCAAACGCATTTAAGTATAAAAAAATAATGGGATACATGAGGGGATACATTAAAAATCATTTTAATTCAATATTAATAAGTGGATTGCATGAAACTACTCAAACCAAGGTAAAACCTATAAGGTACACAAATTAGCAAGCAGAAAAACATAGTCAACTTCATGAGGATGGTTCATAAATAACATGTCATCATTGTTAAGAATTCTATAATGTAAATGAAGGTCTTTGAGTTTAACTTCACCTCACCTAGGAATTTAATCTGGCACCTCCCCTGCTAACCATACCAATTACAAACTTGAAGACTGGTTTTGTGTGCCTAGAAGAGTGAAAAACAAATAGAATGATTTTGGCTCACAATTGGCACATACAGATAATTTAAAATATGGAAATAATATTCAAGAGGCTAAAAAGGAATTTTATGATGTTATCCCATGTGGAACACTTCCCCATGAGTCATACAAGTGCCAAACTATCCTTTTTTATTAATAAAATTACCCTTTCTTCTGAAGAACTTACCACTTTTCAGTTATGACAATTGATTAAGACCTCTTAGGACACATGGGATGTGACATAACTTTTAGAACCTACACTTTCCAATAAATCCATACAAGTCAATAAATGCCTTTTTTTGACCGTAAAATGACTCCTATGAATAAAAGGATTAAAAAGGATTAAGGACCAAGGCCAATATAACATCAAATAACATAAATTAACCTATAATACACCTTAATACGTAATATATTAGACCCCTAAACACCTAAACATTAATTTTTTACCTATAGGGGCCCAAATTTGACCTACAAGGTGAAATTTGGTCAATAATTACTGCTGAATGAAATGATGAAGATGCAAAGGATCCTGAGTCTACATTTGAAAATGATGAGATTATGATGTTTCATTATTAAATATCTCAAATTAAAATGTCTACCTCCATAGAATTAATGAGTGATAATAACATTGATCAATTTTGGAGTGCAATTAAAAAGGTATGTGTCGTAAGTTTTGAATTTGTTTGTGATGTAAACATGACACAAGCATATGAGCTACCTAATCATGACTTTGAGTTTTTTTTTTTAATTTATGATGATTAAAAAATATTATCGGTGAATTCCTTTAGTTGAGGACATGCAACTATTAATCAATGCAATAGTTTCCAAATAGAAATATTATAGTTTGAGAAGGAAGTAACAAGGTCTTTCTCCAAGGGACTGCCCCTAAAGATTCAAGGGTAAGGGATAAACATAAAGAAGTTAATAAAACTAAGGAAGTCCCTAATTCTTCCAAAATAGCACCTAATTCCCAAATTTTCAAACAAAGAGGTACTCCCACCAAGAATATAGAACCTTTGTTATCTAGTATTCCTAAGGGTATGAATGATATAAGAAGAAATCTACCTTTGAAAAACATTGTTAAGAATGCTAGTTCATCCCATCATGTTCCACCTTTGACTGTAAATGACTATATTCATGTTAAAGGTATTGTCACCATTCCCATGAATACTCCCCTTCCTCAATATAATGTGTGTGATATGGCTCAGGTATTGAGTCAATTAAAAATCATTGTGCCACTTGTTGAGTTTTTACAAATACCAAAACATAAAAGGAGAGCATTTGAATATCTAGAGTTTATTGAGAATGCAACAACCAATGAGATTAATTCACCTCCAATACTCCTAGATGACATTGAATAGTCATATGAGGTTATTAAATTAGCCTCAAAGGTTTATTTGGGGATTGCATTAATAGAGAGTCATCTGGATGTTGACCCCTTTTACACAACTCTGTTGATTAATGCCTTAACTATTCATAATTTTATGTTTTATTCTATATACTCTTAAAATGTGATATCCTTGGGTGTCCTTAATGAGATTGGGGTGATAATAACATCTACTTCTAGCAAGTGCTATTCCATGGAATCACAACAGGTGCCAGTTTCTAGATAAGTTAAAGGATTGGTAATTTGTCCATGTAAATTTCTAAATATGGATGTGTTAGTTGTGCATTGTCCTCCCATGTGGGTGATGCCAATGTTAAGAAAATGGGTTGATATCATGGTTGGTAGTGTGTATATGTATCTTTCTTATGTGAGCATTCCTTTGGAGGGTAAGATGGTGAAACTTCATCAAGAGCCTAAAATGTTTCATGTACTTGAAGATATAAAACATGGTCTACATGAGCTGTTGTAGATTGATGTGGAGATGTGTAAATTTATTAGAAATATTGATTATGCTAATCAATCTATAGGTATTGATGTTAGGTTTGACAAATAAAGAGGTGACATTTTGAAAATGCCTTTTGACGAGGCTTGCTCCAATCTTGGAAATGGGCCTAGGGTTGTCTTCTATGCCCCTAATAAGAAATATTTTAACTTTTATTTAAAGTTGTCTTTTGGTTGCATGAACAACATTGTGGAATATGAGGCACTCTTGCTTGGTTTGATAATTTCTTGAGAATATGAAGTTACAAGTTTGATTATGATGAGTGATTTTAAGTTAGTGGATAAGTATGTCTGTAACACTTATGCCACTAAAAATAAAAAGGAATAAATAATATATAAATGTTGTATGGGATTTTTTAGATTTATTTGACACTTTCAATATTTATTATCATTATAGAAGTTTAATGAGGAAGCTGATAGACATACAAGAGTGGGTTCTTAGTTTGAAAGTCATAATATGAACACTCACTATCAGTATCAAGTTGATCTGCTTGATAGACCTTTAATCTCATACAACATTCATCACTGGTAAATTTCTGATGATGGTGATTAGATTGAAAGGTTTTTCAATAGTGAATTTGAATTTCAATATTAGATTATAGACTTGTAATCTATGGTTCATACCAGTGATGGGAAGGAAAACTTATTTGGGAGAGATATCATTCAAATGAAGACAAACACTATTCAAAAAGGACAGGTGAGTTTATAGGCATATTTTAAAGGGGAAGACCAAATTAAAGCTCAAGATCTCTTTATCTCAAAATATGTGACTAAATACAATTTGGGCTCTCACAGTAATCCAAGGAAGGTATGGTTGGGTACTTAAGTGAATAAGAAAAAAAACATACATGCAATTACTAAAGAAGTACCAGGATTGCTTGGCTTAGTCTTATTCTAAATTGAAAGCATATATATAGGATTTATTTCATCATGTCATCCCATTGTAGCCTAATAGCAAGCCTTTCAGGCAGATCAAGGACCTATTATCCCCATATTAGCCACAAAGATGCAGAATGAGTTACATAAATTAAGGGATGGTGGGATTATTCAACCCATTAGGTATTCATCATGGGTGGTAAACTTAGTCCCTTTGAAGAAGAAAAATGGTGACATTCACTTGTGCATAAATTTTAGAAACTTGAATAAAGCCTCTTTAAAGGATAGTTACCCACTGCCTAATATGGATATCAAGTTATAGAGTATTATAGGATCATAGATGTTGTTCAAATTATACAGTTTCTCAAGGTATAACTAGGTTTTGTTAAAAGAATCCAAGATACCTAAGATTGCATTTACATCACCTTGGGGCACCTATGTCTACATGAGGATGCCTTTTCAGTTGATGAATACTAGTGTAACATTTCAGAGAGCTATGGATGTCACTTTTGTAGGGTTAATTAATAGGTTTATTGTTGTGTATTTGGATGACATTATAGTGTAGTCCAGGAATATAAAAGAAAATTTGGAGAATATAAAGAAAGTGTTCCTTAGGTGCAGGGAATTTTGTATTTCCCTTAATCCAAAGAAATGTCACTTCAGAGTAAAAAAGGATAACTTATTGGGACATATAATGTCTAAGGATGATGTCTTGATTGATCTAAAGAGATTTGAATCCATTGACAAAGTGATTATCTCACAGTCCAAAAAGGGAATTCAATCCTTCTTTGGATAAATCAAATTTATAAGGAACTTTGTGTCTAACTTTGCATAGATCACTTTGCCTACTACCTCCTTGTTAAATAAGGAATAAACCATCAAGTGGGAGGAAAAGTATTTGTAAGACTTAAATGAAATCAAAGGAGCCTTGAATTCTACCCTTGTCTTATCCAGTACTGATTACATAAGAGAATTCCAAATATTCTATTTTTCATCCCATAGTACTGTAGTTATTTTCCTATTACAAAAGCATGATGACGGTCACGAACAACCCATAGCTTTCTTTAGTAAATCTATGCAAGGATATGAACTAAACTATAGCATCATGAAAAAAAAAGCTTTTCCACATCTTGAAATATATTAAAAATTTTAGTTGTTATATTCTAAGTTCAAATATTGTTGCATACATCCCACATACAATGTTCAAAGACATATTGACTTAGATTGAAGCATTAAATAAGAGGTGTAGGTAGGTCAACAAGTTGAAAGAGTATGAAATCAAGATATAGACTACCAAATTGGTGAGAAGGATGGGTTTAGCCAAGATTATGGATGAGACCAATTTGTAATTTATAGAGGTAAAAACTACTATTTTAAATATTTATCATTATTTGAATCAAATTAGCATATCTTCATGGTATAGGGACATTATTTCTTACATGTAAATTTGGAATTGTCCTTCTGACTTGGATAAGAATAAAAAGATAGATCTTAAACATATATCCCAAAAGTATCACTTGATTTAAAATAGATTGGCATTGAAAATCCAAGTGGGGTTCTCCTAAGATTCTTGGTAGAAGGATAAACTACCAATTTAATTTAAGAATCCCATAGTGGAGTATGTGGTGGTCATTTTGCACCTAAAGTCACAACTCATAATATTATAAGAGCTAGTTATTGGTGGCCATCACTACTTGAGGATGTTACATACAAATTAAGAAAATGTGAGAAATGTTAGGACATTATGGGAAGGTTGAAAGATTTTAGTTATCATCCCTTATAACCTATAATGATTGAAGGTCCATTTCGACAATGGAGAATGGATTTCATTGGGGAGATCACTGATTCATCAAGTAGTAGACATAGGTGGATATTGGTTGCAACTAACTACTTCATAAAATGGGTTGAAGTGGTCCCTAAAAAGAAGGCCACACACCAAGTGATTATGCACTTTTTATTTAATCATATTATTTATAAATTTGGTGTGCTTGTCAAGGTAATTTTTTATAATGCCATGAGTTTTAAAGCTAAACCTTTTGTGGTATCATGTAGAGAATATAGGATCACATTGACTTATGATTCCAACTACAACCCTCAAGGGAATGGGTAAATAAAATATATTAATAAGAACTTATTCAAAATCATTAGAAGAACTTTAGAAGCTAATAGGAAGAAGTGGGGTGAACAACTAAAATTTGTCTTGTGGGCTAACAGGATTATGCCCAAGAGAGCTACATGTAAGAGCCCTTTTGAGATTGTTTATGGATCTCAAGATACTTTTCCTATTAATTTATAGTTTCTAACCTATAAATTCATGCAACATATAGAGGAAGATGATGAAATTAACCACTACAAAAGTGGAATTTACTAGATTGTTGAGCTTGATGAAACTAAAAGACAAGCTCATGAGAGACACCTTAAGTTCAAGGAAAGACTCAAAAGAATGTTTGATAGTAAGGTTAGTCCAAGAAATTTTAGGTAAGAGATATGGTTTTACTATGGGATAAATGACATGAGGATAAAGGCAAGCATGATAAATTCGATGCCTTATGGATGAGCACTTATTTTATTGACTGTAGAATTAAGGAACACACCTTCTTCTTAAGAGACATGGATGATGAGATATTAGAGTTGCTAGTAAATGGAAGATATTTGAAACACTTATTTTATGAAATATATGTTTGTGTACAGTAATGTATAGTGTATAATTTTGTTGCTTTGTTACCCCTCTACATTAGGCCTTGTTTGTATAGTACAATTAATTATTTTTTGTTGTGTTTGTTCTTAGATCCTCCTGATCTAATTTTTTTGGTATGCCCTTGTCTAATTAAGATTCCATGGTGTTTGCTATGAAATTTCCAAAATTTGACTTTGTGGCCCAAGGGATTGGCACATAGTCTCATTTTATAGGGTTATTTTTGCACCCGCAAGGGGTGTACATCCCTGGGTGAGAACTAGTGTTAGTGCCCAAATTTGAGATGATAATTTTTCCCTTCTCAAGATGTGAGTTATTGAAATGTCTAATTATTATCCCTATCTATAAAGTGTTCATCTAGGTTCTAAAAATATTTCTCTTGCATTTGTGTTATATAAACCCTAAAAAACCTAATTTCAACTAACATTTAATGTTTTCATGTCTTTTAGAATGTTCTGGTTGTAAGATCTATGGTGTTAAAAATGTGGGTATGAATAAAAATGTGACTTGGTATGTTGGAAAAGAGTAAAGGTCTTGAGAGCTCAAGGTAGGATTGAAATAATGCGAAGGTCCATGTTCTAAAGTCAATGTGTGAATCCTTAAGAAAAATGCAATTCTTAATGAATAAGATTGAGGATTTTAAGTGGGGAATACAATATAAAAATACATTTTTTAAAATTATAAACTTGTATTTTGTAATTGAAATCCTAAGGTCTTCTATACATACATGCCAATAAAGAAGGACCATGCACTTTTTAAATTGAAAAAGAGTGTAACACCAAGGTGCAACTTTGAAGTTGCAAATTGTAAACATGTAGCCATACCCAAAAAATCTACTAGAAGCATAAAATCCCACATGGAAAAGTCAAAATGATAAATCTAAATTTTAATAGGTAAGAAGGTGTCGACATGGTAAGTAAAACTTCGATTGGAATATACAATGTCAAAATGCAATTCTCAATTTGTAGCCTATAATATGCAAATGGATGTTTGAATCTCACATGGTAAACAATGCAGTCAGATGCACAAAATCCATGGCCAAATTGCAATAATAGAGATTTCAAAGGGCATCAACTTGGTCAATATACCCATCTGGAGGTCTATAGTTGAGTGCAGCATAACTTCTAAGAGGAAATGTTGGCATGAAAGTTCATTGGAATCAAGGGTAAGTGAAATGTTTGAAGAAGGAGGTCGACGGAGATACAAGAGAAAAAATCAACTTTACAATTTTTAAACTGAGTTCCCAAGTCCACAATAGAAATTTACAATAGAGAATACAACATTAACATGCAAGTTTGTAATTTTTAGATTGTAAACAAATGTTTGCCACCTATAAGAAGGAAAGTCGATGGTCTAAGGTGGAGATCTTGCCATAAATTACAATGTGCATTTGCATGTTTTGAAATTGCAAATTATAATGGGCACATAAATTTTTAAATCCCAACACAGAACACCAAGGAAGAGAGAAGAAATAATCTATGGAGAAGCAAATTCAAAATGCAATTTTTAACTTGAAAATTACAAACATATAGTTAACTTCCACAAACCCGTTAAGAATTAAGGTTCAAAATCACGTTAGAAGAAAAGGGAAGAGGCACATGTCTTTATTAGTTTAAGTTATGATGGGCGCAAAAAAAAGATCCAAATGTTGTTTTATTTACTTGAATCCCATTACAAGAGTATGTCATATGGCTTGAGCAGTTTGAGGACAAGTATAATCAACCTTATTGACCTTGATGGATTATAGAGACAAAATCTCAAAGGTGTAGCTGGAGAGTGCTTGAAGGAGGTTGACAAAATAAACTGATCTCTTTCACAACTAAGGAATTTGATAAATTTTTTGGTATATCCCTTACCATGATTCACGATTAACTTTTTTTTTACAAGAATCTTTGGGAGGGAATGCCAAATTGGCAAGGATTTGTGTCATCTCACCAACAAGAAATTATAGGAGTGAAACTTTAAGTACATTAAGGTTTGCTAAGCGAGAAAAAGCCATACAAAACCAAGTAGTTGTGAATGAGGAAATTGGAAATGATATCAACTCTTTAACTGAACAAATACACCCACTAAAGGATGAGCTCATGGGTATGCAGTCCAATGATAATACCCTAGTTATGAGAAGTTATGGTGTATACTCTATAGGTTAGAATGATCATAAAATCCTTAATATCCTTAGGTTGAGTCTCAATTTCTCACTAACACTACAACATGTTGATGCTAACAACAAGGAAGACATGGATGCAAATGAACAATATGTGGAAAATTTGGTTGTTGAACACAAATCTAAAGACATAGATGAATGTATGGAGGACTTATAAACCTCAAGTACTAGTAACAAAGTAAAAATTCAAGTGGATTCTAAGGAAGCATGTGAGAATAATGAAACTAGACCTGGGTATTATTAGGGGCTCACTAATGGAAAACCTGTGTTAAATTGTGATATGAGAAATTTCTTATTTGGTAATGCTAACTTCATAGCTTCTGAAGTTGAATCACTATCAAGTGCAAAAATATTAGATATCCATTTTGTAGCTTAAAAAGATGAACAAATACCAACCAAAGATTTGATCTTTTGTACAAATATTATATAATTTTTAAGTCAGCAGATGATGCTCTTGCTATTATCAACCATTCTGCTAGAAAATCACTTAATAAATAATCCCCCTCTTTGAGCATCATGCTTTGTGAATTATTTCTTACTCTCAAATTCCTCACTCTAAGTGTTTCAACCCAAACTGAAGATAATATAAGTCTAAACAAATCAATGCATGAATCACCATTAACTCCTTCAGTACAAAGGGGAACTATAAAAAGGGTTTTGAACTACTTAGTATATCATTTGAGTAGTCCTTAAAAAATAAACCATAGAAGCAAGGTGAATATTATTCCTCAATAGATTGTGTTATGTCTATAAGTAGGAATGATCTAAATGAAACGGGAGATGTTTCTCAAGGTCCTCCTACCCCTAAAATCGTTACTAATAGAAGTGTTACTATGCATCAAAGACTAAATTTGGAAGAATAAAATCATAGGACTATTTGATCAAATGGGAAATGAGGTAGCACCATTGACAAATCAAGACCAAAAATAATTTTTCATATTGAAGAAAAATGTGTAAAGTTGTTCTTGAAGCTTGAAATCTCACTAGGCCAAAAAGTAAAAATTTGCAAAAAGGGTGTAAAATCCCACATAAGGAAAAATAATGTGAAACATGCACATATCACTACTAGGTTTGGTGATAAAAGGAAAAAGTTAAAAAGCGAATGGGTAAAGTCAACAAAAAAAAGGTAAATACAAGAGTTAAGTGTTGCATTTCCAATATTTCGCTAATGTCAAAGAGCTTTATGGATGAAGAAAATTACTGCAAAGGTTTTAAGAGCAAAGTGGGCCATTGGAAGCATATTTTTTAAATGGACATGAATCTCACACTACATCCATCAAAGTTAGATAATTATGATTCCATCATTACAAATCTAGAGGCATTCTTTAGCTTGCACAAGGAAGAGGGAAGCCATCATTCACAAACTTCTAATTAGGAAAATGATTAGTGAGAGAGCAATGCCAACTAGTTACACATGAAATCAAAATTAGTTTTACTCTTAGAATGAATATTCTCCCTTAATCACATCTGCATCAAGATTTCTATCCAAGCATATCAAAGTTCATTTTAAATCTCATCATTGTCAAAGCATGAGCTTCCAGGCATGATCAAAGGCATATTCTAGATGGAGCATCTCAAAGGAATATTTTAGGTGAGAAACTTGTATAGGTAAAGAGGGATTATCCTCTTTACATAGGTTATTTTTAGGTTGTTGATTTTATTTCTAGGGTTTAATCTTTTCAACTTTAAATTTTTTTTTGTGTATTTTGTCTCTCTTGATAAGGTGATTGCAAATGTATAGTCATTAGCAAGCTCTAAGAGCATTTTGTGTATGTCCCCCTATTTCAAAGCAAATCCACCATGTTTTTCCACATTTTTATGCATTATGAACATTATGTACATTGATCTACTTTCAAGCTATTGAAAACATCTGTGATTTCTATTATTTCTTGTCAATAAAATTCAATGGTATATTCTTCATAGATTATTGATTGGGTATCTAGTTTTATGATGATTAATGGTAGTTGTTTTTAGCATGGATCTAGGTTGTAAGTTCCTTTCTAAATTTTTATTTAGGATTTTTGTTTTCATAGTTTTCTAAGGACACCCTAGACTTATGGAGTTGACAAGAGAAGGTGCATGAGATTTCACTTGTAGTGTATGCTTTGGAGATTTAGGGGTCATCTAAATTTTTTTGTTAGATTGGCACCAATGGATACAAACTATTCCTATTGGCTTTATTTAGCTTGTTTAGTTAATATTTTACATAGTTTAATGAATAGTAGCATATATATTAGTAAGAGTTCCCTATCTTGAAATGAGTTACCACAACCCACTTTTATATTTACCTAACCCATCCTACCTACCCTAACTCCCCAAATAATACATCTTATTGACTATTTTAAGTGTTATTTTCCCATAGATGTATGAATATTTCTAATCTAAAATGTGTTTGTAATTGCTCTTTGAAGCCTAGCATTGTAATCTTCCATTTAGATCCTAGTTGTCAATATTTTTTTTAGAAAAGAAGGTTGTAATCACCCTCCCATCTATTTTTAATAGCTTGTGTTTGATTTCAAATAATTTTCCCTGTGTGTGTGTGTGTGTGTGTGTGTGTGTGTGTGTGTGTGTGTGTGTGTGTGTGTGTGTGTGTGTGTGTGTGTGTGTGTGTGTGTGTGTGACAACTCTTCCTAATTGGATAATGCAAGTTTGGTTATGATTTTATTAGATATGTGTTTGTGTGACAATAATCCCTTGGAGATATAATTATTGTATCACTCCTCATGAGAAAGCTACCTAGTACATCCTCTCACCTTGGTTTGGATAGATCCAAATGTGGTATTGAACTAACCATACCCATTGTCGATGTCTTCTGGTCATTGTTTACATTCAATCAATCTAGATGCTAAACCTTTCCTTGACTATAATGACATAATTCATGTTTATCATCTACATATGCCATCTTATCAAATTTTCAAGGTTGAACTCCAGATGTGTAAAATTTGGAACCAAAAAATGCGACTTCCTAACTTAAGTAGTTTAGTAGCATTATCATCATTAATGATTGGAACTAAGTGGGGAGGGATTATCTATGAGTCATCCCATTAGGAGAAGTCTTGAATATTGACTTCCATATTAAAAAAAGTATCTCCAGTTTCATTTCCTTCTCTATAGGTATGAGAATAGATAACCTCATTGAAGTGAGAAAGATCACCTATATCATCATTAATTAACTAAATAATGATACAAAAGTGGCTTGTTTTTTGAGAAAGGTAGTTGATGATATTAAGGGAATCACCCTCCACAAATATCCTCTCAATTTCTACCTTGGTCACCACTTAGAACCCCCAAAATGTTTAATAATCACACATGTATCAATTTTAAAAGTAATAATTAAATCAATTATATTGAGGTAATCTCCCTCAAAAACATGCCTCTCAATGTTTAGCTTGGTCACCAACAGGATACCTCTAAGATGCCATAATTATTCCTAATATTTTATAACAAATTTAAAAGTAATAAAAAAATTATTTTGTCTTCTCCAAGGAAACATATTAATATTTGTCATTGGAACTTGTGAAACTAACTTATTACTACCATTTATATAAAGAATTACACATGTATCATTTTAATAATAAACTCTATATCCTTTCCATATTAACTGCACAATATTGAATAGATTATGCTCAAGGCCAAGAACATAATACATATTTTGGATGTGTTTCTTCTCTCTTTACTTGGTTTTGTTGTTTATTCTCCCTTTACTCATGACATCTACATTGTTATCATTCCCCAATTTTACTTTTAATCTCATAGATTCATCTATGTTTGTAAACATATCCTTGTTTCCATTCATGTGATTACTATAGCCATTATCTACATACCACACTTATGTTGTATTTTATTCACAAGAAATAATAATTGAAATATTGGTTTTAGTCTCACCCTAATTTACCCTTAAAAGTTTTGCACTTTACATGTTAATAACAAATTACTTCTTTCTACACTCATTTACGTAATGACCAAACTTCTTGTAGTAATGACATTGGATATTAGATTTGTCATACCTTTGACCTCCATATGTATTATTATGGTTATAGATGTTATCTTTACCTCTTATTCTTGCAAATAAATTGTTATCTATTTTTCCTTCTTCATGTAAATTTTTGATCCTTCCTCTTCCTTTTGCACCTTTATTATTTCCACCTCTTCCTCTTGTACCTTTGTTGTTACTAACTAAAAATTATGATTTAAATTCATGTTCTATGGAATATCTATATGTCCTCTTCAACCTTTACTCATTAACATGGAAAAACCTCATAAGTTAATCAATAGAAACTATTGAAATTTTTCTTAACTCTTTAATATCTAGAACAATAGTGTCAAGTCTCACTGAAAGACTCCTTAAAATATTTAAGAATAATAACTAATCTTCTAATATGTCTCCATGAGATTTCACATGATTAAATATACTCATTGCATGAGTAAACAATTTATTTATCAACTATAAATATTTCGTTTGTAAACATTAAAAATCTCTCCTGAGCATCGGTAATCTTACTAGTTTGACTTTGTTTGTTCCTTGATTTAAGTACTGTAGATTAATCCCATGATTTTTTGGACCTTGTTGATACTACAATCATTAGGATATTGACATATCCATTTCTCATTGGATGAAAATAAAGCCTTGACATCCTTCTTATTCTCCTTACAAATATATTTTTCACACTTGTGTTTGGGCATTTTGAGCCACCTATTTGTATGGTTTTCCAAAACCATTCTCCACAAGATCCCATAATTATTGAGCACTAAACATTGTCCTCATCTACCTTCTCTAATACTCATAATTCTTTCCATCAAATTGAGGAATTTTATATGGAATAAAAATGTCACTACTCATACTTGTAATAATTCAACTAGCTTGATAATTGATTTATTGATCTTGTTTTGATACTAATTTGAAGGTATGTTATAAGACGAATTTAAATAAAATGCTCACATATAGGTTTTTTAAAAAAATTCACAGACACATACTTAGAATATGAACATGATAAAAACTTCTATTAAAATATATCCCACTATGTACAAATATATCTTGATCCAAGAGCATCCAGGTTTACAAGAAATTATACATCAATCAAAACATGTTAGTTTAGTAAATTATTTTTGTGTTGTTTTACATAACCTGTATGGACGCATGTGTCTAGTATAATTTGTGTTGCCTATAGGCACACCTGTGTTTGTTTTGTTTTATGTGTCTTTTTTTTAATAATTGTGTGTATATATATATATATATATATATATATATATATATATATATATATATATATATATATATATATTATCTTCTAGATAAATTTTCCTTTTTTTAAAAAATTCTTGGTGCTTGTAGTTAGCTTCACATACACAACATTTTAGGGAACATGATTCAATATCGCATTCATATTTGTGTCTATTTTTTTACTATACTCATTTCATGCCCTTAGATGTCCTTGCATATCGATGAGTGACAAATCAAATTGGAACAATTGTAACTAAACAAAAAAAAGACAACTAATACTTGTATACTTAAAAAAGCTATAGAAAGGAGTGTCTTATAATTGAGAAGGGTCCATTAATTATGATAATATATGTACATAAAAATATTATTTTAAAAATAAATAGAAACTAATAATTATTATATAAACATTATAATTTAATACAACTTATACACAATAATAGTTTGTAATATCTAATCACAATATAGTGTATATACAATAATTGATTAACTATTCACAATTTAAAATTTTACATGAGTAGGTCATACCATATATTATATATACTAATGAGATATATATTTAACTCTGTGTCATGATAAATTAGGATGCACAACTATTAATCCTTCTCAATATACAACATAATTGAATAGTTCGAAATTAAGATATGCAACTAATAATCTCTCCCATACATAACATAATTTAGTCGATTGTATATACCAATTAAACATGAATTAAAGATATATGATTGGTGTGAAATTCAAGTTGCACAACTAATATTCCCTAACCCATACTCTTAAAAATGTTTTCCCCAACAGCAACAACAATCTCAAACATGCTTAAAACCCAAAGAAAACACGACATCTACAAACTAAAGTGTGTTGTCATAGTCCCTTGTTGCAAAATTAAAAAAACAAATCTGAATGTAAAATCTATGTCCTAACATGAATCTTAAAGCATATGTGGTCCCAATGTGTTATTTTTCTTTACATCTTTTCTCAGAATTTAGAAGAAATGAATTACAAAACATAACCATGTATGTGAAAATTACATCACTCTGCAATCACATTGGAAGTATTTGAAAAGGTAACTGAGGTTGGGGACCATGGAAGTCAAGTGATAATCTATATCATCGTAAAAAGAACTTTCATCTTCTATGTATGAACATAACCAAATTAAGATTAGACTTTTCCCAATCCACCATATATATAGGAACGTAATATCTCTAACCTACTAGGTAGGTAGGTGTAGGTGTGTGTGTGTGTGTGTGTGTGTGTGTGTGTGTGTGTGTGTGTGTGTGTGTGTGTGTGTGTGTGTGTGTGTGTGTGTGTGTGTGTGTGTGTGTGTGTGTGTGTGTGTGTGTGTGTGTGTGTGTGTGTGTGTGTGTGTGTGTGTGTGTGTGTGTGTGTGTGTGTGTGTGTGTGTGTGTGTGTGTGTGTGTGTGTGTGTGTGTGTGTGTGTGTGTGTGTGTGTGTGTGTGTGTGTGTGTGTGTGTGTGTGTGTGTGTGTGTGTGTGTGTGTGTGTGTGTGCGTGTGCGCGCGTGTGTGTCTGTATTTTGATTTTTAATACACACACACACACACACACACACACACACACACACACACACACACACACACACACACACACACACACACACACACACACACACACACACACACACACACACACACACACACACACACACACACACACATATTTATATTGGATTTTTATCAGAGGAAAATATTTCTTTACCATGGCTATTTATCTATGAGTGAAAATTATTTATTGTTTGGAATATATCATGTGGAATTTTTTTGGGTTAGACTAAAGTTTTAATAAAAAAATATTCTATTTTAAAAAATATTATTTTCCATTAGTTTTATTAGCTGAAATAATATGGTTAGGTATTTAATCTCTTTCATATTTTGGGTTAGAATATATATTCACCAAATATATGTCCCATTTCACATTCAATGGGGTGGACATGTCATATTGGTGTATCCATCTTACATTCAATGGATTCATCTTTGATTAGTTCTCACCATTTCCTATGTTTATTTTGTAGAAAAAATCTAAAGGGATTTGACATAGACGAGATTATTGGCACAATGTTGTACTCCTCTATTATGATTGTCTTTGACCTGTGAATGGATGATACCTACATCCATTTTTTGGTAATGAGCACATATTTCAATTCCCTAAGGATTTTTATTGAAATGTATTGTATGTGAGATATATTCAATATATATATATATATGTACTCTCTATAAATAGATCCATTTGGATGGCCTAAAACAAACATGAATAATTGCATGTAAAAAATCTAGAATGAAGGTTTTGGATCTTTTACTGTTCAATTTTTTTGTTAAAAAAATTATGTGCTAGATATATTCACTATTTGTATTGTGAATGAATCATGTCTGAGACCAAACAATACATGTTCCCATATGTTTGAAATAAAACTAAAATTAATTCTTTGCATTGTCTCAATTTTGTAATTTTTCATGAATAGATAATATAGGCTAGATATATTCAATGTGGAATTAATTTATTATGGGCATCTTTGACCTATAAGTAAGTTCAATTTACTATTATTTATTAGTAATGAAGATATCTTTTTGTCTCTCTATTTTCTTGTTAAGAAATAATCAGCAGTATATTACTTATATGTATGCATTGTTTATGAATAAAGTTATATGGATTCCCCAATATAAATATGCATGTATGTTTATAAAATACCTATAAGAAAAGTAATTTTATTGTATTTTTTTCATAATAGAAATAAAGGTTATATATATATATATATATATATATATATATAATAATGAAACTTTGTGTTTACCAATAATATAAATTCATATATCTTTGAATCAAATCTAAACATGAAGCTTTGGATTGTCTTTATTTTATAGTTTTTCTTAAAAAGATTATATAGGTTATATATTTTTTTTATTGATATGTGTTATAAGCATAGACAAGCCACATGGGTATCCAAAATATATATATATATATATATATATATATATATATATATATATATATATATATATATATATATATATATATATATATATATAATAATGAAACTTTGTGTTTACCAATAATATAAATTCATATATCTTTGAATCAAATCTAAACATGAAGCTTTGGATTGTCTTTATTTTATAGTTTTTCTTAAAAAGATTATATAGGTTATATATTTTTTTTATTGATATGTGTTATAAGCATAGACAAGCCACATGGGTATCCAAAACATGGTTTTTTTTTGTTAACAATTTATACAACCTACAAGGTTTTTTGTAAAACTTTCCTTTTATGTATTCTCTAAACTAAGACATTTTTTTTGGATACCCATGTGGCTTGTCTATGCTTATAACACATATCAATAAAAAAAATGTATAACCTATATAATCTTTTTAAGAAAAACTATAAAATAAAGACAATCCAAAGCTTCATGTTTAGATTTGATTCAAAGATATATGAATTTATATTATTGGTAAACACAAAGTTTCATTATTATTTATATATATATATATATATATTATAATGAAACTTTGTGTTTACCAATAATATAAATTCATATATCTTTGAATCAAATCTAAACATGAAGCTTTGGATTGTCTTTATTTTATAGTTTTTCTTAAAAAGATTATATAGGTTATATATTTTTTTTATTGATATGTGTTATAAGCATAGACAAGCCACATGGGTATCCAAAAAAAATGTCTTAGTTTAGAGAATACATAAAAGGAAAGTTTTACAAAAAACCTTGTAGGTTGTATAAATTGTTAACAAAAAAAAACCATGTAATATGTTTTTAATGCTTTTATTTTTATTAAAAACAATTATGACCTTGATATATTAACTATTTGTATTGTAAATAAACCATGTGCCTACCCCAAAAATACTTGTTCATGTATGTTCAAAGTAAACCTCGAAAGAAATTTTTATATTATTTTTAAATTGAATTGATGATATAGGATTGATATATTCAATGTTCATTTAATTCATTTTATTACTAAAAACATCAATTTTTTATAAATTCAAAATGGATTTTTTGTTTATTGAGAGAGAGAGTGTTTAAGGACGTTACCATAAAGGAAGAGAACCTTGATATCTTTATGGAATAATATTAGGACAAGATTAATGTTAAGGCTATTATCTTGATTGGATTTTATTTGTGAGAATTAATTTCAATGAATGTGGTATGGAAAAATACAACAAAGAATCTCTGGGATAAGATTGAGAAGTTTTATGAATCTAAGTCTATCATGAATGTGATATATTTAAGTAAAATATTATACACTTTTAAGATAAAGGATGGTGATAGGATGCTAAATTATTTCAATATTATTTTAAATCAATTGAATTCCATTGAACACAATGTGAAGGATGTGTAGAAATGTATTTTTTGTTTTGTAGTTTGATTGATTCTGAGGATGATATTATTATTCCATTAGTGGGGGCATGAAGGTGGAGAACATTAAAATTGATGACATTACTTGAAGTTGTTGCAAAAAAAAATGGAAAATATTAATTTTAAAGTCATTGTGAATTTTAAGGCATTGGTGACAAGAGGCTGTATCAAGGAGAGAAATAATGATAAATTTTGTAATAATAAACTAAAATTAAAAAGGATATCTTCAAGTAGATAAAAAAATAAATATGAATGAATATCTTGGGAGTGAAATTTAAAGTGACCAATAAAAGTGAGTGTATTTTTATTTTTATTTTAATTTGTGTGTGTGTGTGTGTGCACATGTATGTGTAAAACTTCTAGAACATGTCAAATCATTCATGTTGAAGATAAATGTTTGAGAACCATTATCCTAGATGAATTATGGATAATATTCTCAGGTTATTAAGTTTATATGTCTCTATATGGGTAATGGTTCAAAGACAATAAAAAGGCTCATAGACACAAGATGATTTTTGGAGACAATTTTATTTATGCATTTATTGGTGAAGGTAGTCTGAGAATTAATAAAAAAATATGGATGTTTGAATTAGATACATGATGAGCAAGACGTTACAATTTTGACATGTAATATTGATTCTTGGAGTTAATTTTAGTTATGAATTTGTTGGTAAAGGTAGTGTGAGAATCAATTACAAATATGGATGCTGAAGTGAATACATGAATAACTTGTTCCAAGTTTGAAAAGCAATATGCTCTCGTTTAGTCAATTGTTTGATATTAAGTTTATATAATTTTACAAAAAGGTGGATTGAATTTTGTTTGCCAAAATATTATTTTTAAAAAATAATAAAGATTAGAACATTTTAAATGTTAGATGTAACTACCCATGTCATGGATAGTGATAATTCAACATACATGGAGAATAGAAAACTAGTGGGAGTAGAGAAGATGCCAATATTGATATTTTGAGATTGAATGTTGGGATATTTTGGAGATAGGTTCATATGGGAGATGTCAATTATCTAGAATAAAATCATGTAGAATAAACAGAGGTTGAGTGAGGCTTGATAGAACACATTCTAGAAGTTATTTATTTTAAACATAGTTTGTTTGATTAGATGAATAATGAAATAGTCACATTTATGACCCAAATTGGAGACATTAATTTATTTTTTATGTTCTTCAATGATAAGCATTTATATTTATACAATGTTAATGGGTGAATATGAGCACTAAATTGTTTGGTCAAATGTATCTACCACATGGATAGGACCTTGGTTTCTGGATATTGTATAGTTGTTCTAAGTTGTTTCATGGTTATTCTATTTTTGTCTTGTATTAAGAGCATAGAGTTCAAAATAAATAAAATATAAGTTGGAATATGTGTGCACTAAGAATAGGTTCACTAGTTAAAATGATAAAAACCTTCAGGGTATATTTTTTTTCTAGATTATAATAGAATAGGTTTTTGTATAATTGGTGAATGGTGTATTGAATAGTTTCATTGATCATTTTCAAAAGATTGTACTAAAGCTCTGCACTCTTGAAATATCTATATATATGATCAATGTTCTAATTGTTAAAATTACATGTAATGGAGATACAGTAGGGTACTTAATATTATTTCCATATGTTTTATTCTTCACTTTATATTATTTTGTGAACAAGAGTGTATTTCAAATGATTTTTTGGAACTCTATTTAGCATATAATTAGATGTGATTTCTACATAAGTGTATTTTCATATGTTAAAAATATGTGATCTTAATATAAATGTTATAAGTATTTATCTATCTATAAATTCAAGTAAGTTCTTCCTTAAAAAGTAAATTTGTCATTGTAATTAGCATGTACTAGTGAACACTAGGAACCACTAGTGACAATGGTGTGGTGAGCATGGATATCACTAGCAAAGGAGATGTTTTGATGGTTACCTATTCAAAGATAGGTATAAATTTGGCTAGAATAGAAGATTCATAATTTCATAGAGCGAAAAACATAAATTATAGGGTGTACTATGAAAGAATTTATACAAGAACATATCTGTGGTAAGATATGTGAGATATTTTTGTGCACATTTCCTAGAGTATTATCCACCTTGTTTGCTCAATTGGAATTTTATTGTTTTCAATCAATAGATAATCATGTTATTTTCTATATTGAAGATAAGATACGGTGGATGTAAAATTTAGATATTAGTTAGAATCATGTAATTGGTCATTGGATAACCACTATGATCAGTAGATACATAACTAAATTTATACTACAAGGTTATATAAATTTTGAAGTGGAAAAGGATCTATTTATTAGGGGATAAGAGGTAAAATTTTATAGTTACTCTCATTGTTGATTAAGATGTTGGATATAGAAAATGCCATGGTGCCTATTTCATCCAACAAGGAGTAGTCACTTTGGGCACCATGGGGATATGTGTAATAGAAGGGTGAATGTTAAGAAAATAAGTAGATAGAGCTTGAAATTGAGTCCAAAATGGATAACCAAGATGAGAGTGGTCATAAGAAAACTCTAGAATGAGATATAGAATTATAATAATAAAAATGGTGGAATAAATAGAGTGAGTCCCAAAAAGTTACAAATAGAAGGAGCTATAGTAGCATAGAAGAAACTACCTAGAAGAAGAAAAGGGAAGAATATCTAGGTGATGAAAGAAAGATTAAGGAGCCCAGGGATAGTAATGAGAAAGAAACATAAAGAAATGAGCACCAAGCAAGAGAAGAAAAGGAGAAAAATAGTGTAGAAGTAGATTAAGTAATTAAGTGTTTGCAGAAATATATAAGGGTATATCATGGAGAAGGAATGGGATTTTCATACAATCAAAAACATAGCATAGGTTAAAGTTATTATAAATATGTTGTTGGAGGTATAAATCATTCTCTATGGGATCACACATCCCCCAAACCTATTTTTTTTAAATCATAGAAAATTAAATACAACTTTAGAAGACAAGGATTGATAAGGGTCATTCAGAAAATAAATTGACAAAAGAGGTATCAAGGAACATATGGCAACACAACATGAAGTCATATGAATTTTATTTGAACAATATAGTATGAATATGCAAGAATTAGCATTAACAAAGACAAATCCCATTATTATGACACAAATAATACAATTCCTCACATAAATCAAAAATTAAGAAGAAGAAGAAGAAGAAGAAGAAGAAGAAGAAGAAGAAGAAGAAGAAGAAGAAGAAGAAGAAGAAGAAGAAGAAGAAGAAGAAGAAGAAAGAGTATGAGGATACATCGAAGACCATGTCATCACTATATCGGGTAGGTGCATAATAGATGTCAATATCTTTGAAACTTCCCCTACCACCCTAAATACATAGATAATTATTGTTTAGTAACTGATTATAATACTTGTGATAAATGTTAGTATGGTAGCTCAGTTGAGAGTCTTTATCAATATGGCACCCTATGATGAGTAGGCAGACCTTGAACAATACTTTCTCACCTGCAACTTGGATGTGGTAGGCCAAAGGAATTACTGATGATGGAGTATATAAATTTGAACTGATTAGAGCTTTATGTGGTCACATATTATAATTTATATACCATAGAAATGTTAATAAAGTATACCTACAACAATTAAAAGACATTCTTATCATAGAATTTAAAATCACTAATAATTCTAATCAGATCATATAGTATTTGAAATAAATATGACAGGGAACAAAAGAAACCATCTTTGAATATGATTGTATATTTTTTGATGTGATGAATAAGGTGGATGTGTGCATGGAGTTGGGGATAATTCCATGGAAATTTATAACAATGTATACACATTATGAACATAATGCGTATATGTTATGTCCATAATGTGTACACATTATTTTAATTTTAGGATCGAGGATACCAAACCATAATGTGTATGTGATATAAAAATTGAAAAAAAAATTAAATACCCATCAGAGTGTTATAACCTCTCATTTTCATTTTACCTATGAGCTCTCTTGTCCATCACATGATTGCATTTTGATTTACTATTTGTGATTTTACACGATCTTAATTGGAATGTTGAAAACCTCACTACATCAATGATGTCACACAAGTGATACAGAACTAAACATAATAACCCTATTTTATTATTTTTGTTTTTATTTGAATTATTTGATTCATAAATTACATTTTTTAAATAGACCGCTCTAGTGCAAGAGGACACCCTGCTAACCCTCTTCCTAACCCTGCACATAACCCTCCTCCTAACCCTCCACCTAACCCTCATATCGCTCCTATAGTTTCAAAATATCCCTTAGGAAATGGACAGGATCTAGCTTCAAATATATTGGAAAAAAATTGAAATTGGGAAAATACCCTAGAGTCGATATTAGGTCAGGGTGACTGAATAACGAGTCAAATTAATAGATTCACATCATATAAGGATACATGTAGGCTTACTATTCTAAAAAATCATTAGAATAGGATGTGAAGAACAAAGATATAACAAAAGATAAGATTTATGCCTTTTTCATCGACCTAGTCACTAATAAACCATTTCCACTTATTGCTAAAATTTTCCTACCCATCAGTGCCAACATAACTTGGTTAAAGACAATTTATAGGACCGATGGTTAATGGTGCTTGATTATACACAATGTAAAAATGATGATCTCCTATTTTACTTTTTTGAGGAAACTCTACTATAAGTTTGTCTTCAATGAGATTCTAAACTATTATGACTATGGTGGGTTTCAAGGATGAGGGAAAGGTTTTGTTAAAGATCATCCAAGTGTACATAATTTACCTAATAATCTTGGAAGGATCCCTACCTAAAAGCCAATTCATCCCAATATTCCTTATACAGTGAATGAGGTTGTGGAGATCAACACTCTACATGTACTTAGTGTGCTTATTGATACACTATTTCAACATATGATTAGGCTTTCAAATACTGATGTTGGAGATACTCCATGTAGTGTTCACAATAGAGACCACCACTATAGATCTTAAAGTGATATATACACTGGACCTTCAAATGGTGATGGTGGTGATTTAGAGGGATTGCATGATATAATCTTGACTGATGAGTTTTTGGCAACCACATTTAGTGTGCACACATCAACCACTACATGCATGCAATTATATCTTATATATATTTCATGTTAAATTTAAGTTATATTTGTAAATTTAAAATCTGAAAATTAATCTACACATTAATTATGTAATATATATGTAATTTATGTGTTAAAGGAGGTGCCTTCATCATCATAGTCCATAGGTGCACTATTTGATCTTACTCAACCTATCTTTACATTTATGTACCTAACTAGTTGGCCATCCACTACTACATTTGCCCATGTTAGTTCAACACCATTTACGTATACAAAGGAAAAAATTTGAGTTAATATTATACTCTATGTGAATTTTCTCTATGTATATTTAGTATTATATTTAAGTTAAATTTATCTATCAAGGATCTCAAAATTCAAGTATACTACTATTAAATACAATCTTAGTTAATTAAAGGAGAAAAAATTTCCATATATCTTCAATAGTTTCTACAAAACTAAGCAACATTGTTTATTCCATTGATGATTAGAGTAGACAATCATCCATCACTACAAGCTGAGATAGACATAGGCATTGTTTATGAAATGTCAACCACACAGGCACACATAGAGGTACTTATTAACCTATAGTTTTGAGATATTAAATAGATTTATTTTATTAATTTTACTACATGTACTTAGGAAAATATAAATTATACGAATGCATTATGTATGTAGGGTTGTCAAATGACATCTGACAGTCCAATTTAGATGACTACTTTGGCACCTCCTCAGGTTTCTTCATCATTTCACATGCCTATCCATGCAGTTCAACCTGTCACTAACCCAGTTGAGTTTTAGAAGCAGATTTAGTAGGACCATGAGCTTGTAGTAAGTGCATCTTACAATGTTTTTTTATTCTTGTTTAAAATTAATTTATTAACTTAGTTTCATATATAGTATATTAATTTTCTAAAAATATTTGTATTTGAATAGGTTCAATTACAATTGAGCTATGAGCATAAGAATTTTAGTTATCCCTTTGAAGAACCTAGGGCATTTGATGGATCTCCATCTAGAAGCAGGGCATCCTAGGGAGAGTCTTATTCGATGAAGTCAAATAGAGAGAGGTTATTTGATGATTTAGATCTCTTATATGATGTAACTTTTTGCATGCATTTATGGGAATGTATGCATTTTGGGAATTGTATATATATATATATATATATATATGACATTCACCCAATATTATATACTATTTTACTAAATGATGTAATTTTTTTTATGTGTATATGGTAATTTATGTATTATTGACATTTTATGTGTATAAATAATTCACTTGACATTGTATTATGTTCTTATTTTGTGTTCATTTATTTTTTTCATTATTATTGTATTGAAATGGTTTTTATTATTATTTTGTATGCCTTTATGGTTTTCATTATTATCAACAATGAAGTGTAATGTTCGACCATTGATCCACATTTGAGAATGGAAAATTATTTATATTTATATTACCATGAAGTGCAATGTTTGACCATTGATAAATTATATTACTTTTTATATTTTCAAATTAATTATACCAATTTATATAATCTATGTAAGTGATACATTAGCCTTAGCTAAAAGATCCAAGTGTGTACATACTAGTCAAAAGGTGTCAAGTAGGTCATATTGTAATCAATAATTATCCTTATTATGCTTTAATATAGAATGTATGGTTATATTTAAATTATTTATGGTCTTTTGATAACCTTAGATAGGTGATGTAACTTGATGGATCTTTCCTTCTTAATTCTCTTAAGGGAAACCTGCAACTTTGGAGATAATCAATATGATTCTTGATATAAATTCTTGAGGACTTAAAAATATATGTATTTGAATAAATAACTCTTTTATACTAATTAAAATATTATGATACTATCTCTTGACTCATATAAGTCCTTTTTATGTGTTCAAACATCCAATAAGACACTTGATAATCCAAAACCTAAACTTTGTCTCAAGACTCCCATAAGACTAGTTTAAAGCAATTAGGTATTAATAATGATGTTTTAGAATCCTTAACTCATTATATATAATTTTTAAATTCCTTTAAATATCTATATATGAAATCTATTATGAATAAACCAATCTCCATTCATTGGTTTTTTAAAAATATCAATTCTGGATCAATTTCATGTTTTAGGTCTATAGGCCTAATTGGCTATTAACATGTCAAATCACTTATTAGGTTTATTATACACCTAATAAAAAAATAATAAATATTTTAAAATGATAAAAAAATATCTCAAGTCTCAAAATAATATTATTGACTTCATCTACAAGATTTATCATCAAAAACTATTCTTATCTATCTTGACAAATCAACACCTACATGAAACAATGTCACAATCCACATTTTCTTATTTCACAGGGTATCATTCATCAAAATAAATATTGAAACAATTTATATACATGAACCTTAACCTTCCTACAAATTTTGTTTTATTTCCACTCATTGAAAACAACTATATGAGTCTTTTAATGTCACTAAACCCCATTCTAGGTTTTTTTGAGTTTTAGAAGTCGAGATATTCTTATTGATTGTTCATACAATCAAAGACTTGTTCAATAAATAAAACACTTAAACTTTAATATTATAATACTCTTTCAACTAATCCAAGCTTCTTTTTCAATGCATGCATGAGTTTTCAAGTGATATAAATGAATGAGAAGACTGTCCTCACACATAAATATGGGTAATATGAGTTTCAAGGAGGCAAAACTCAATTTGAGATCAAACACATTATATAATTTAATGAATAAAATTCATTTATGAATAATATATATTAATACATAGGTTTCAAATAAATATTAAATCCTTCAGTAAAAATAAATTTTCCAAAACACACTTACAAAATCCTGTTTAGTAGACTATAAACTATCATTATTCTCTCCAGTGGTGTCATCTGGCCTTTTTATCCCTGTGAAGGGTCTTGTACTCCTAAAAAGTGATATTATAGATTATGATCATGTTTTAAAATAATTTTCCAAGCTTAGAGTGTGTATATTTAATTGAGATTCTTTCTCAACTTCTCCAACTTAAGTTAGTAAATGGCCTTTTAAAATAGTATTATATTACATTTTACTTATTTTTATCCCATAAAGATGACTATGAATTATATAATCCATGTAATGCATATAATTATGTTTTTATACTTATAACACACCCTTTATAACCTATGACAGTTTGTAAAATAGAAAACATCCATACTTTTAATTCCTCATAGAGGCTTATTATAAATTAACCACCTCCTTATTCTTTTATCCAATGTAATTATATCCTAATGTATATTTGTAAATAAATACTATGAAGAGATTTATGTTAAAGATAGATAAACTTTTTGATTCTAGTGTGAAAGAGAGATATCCAATTTTTGAGAATAATATCATGTTTGCTTCAAAATGGTAGTCACAAGTGCATTTATGACCCTTCATCATCCACCTTGTATCATTATGTATCATTATTTAAATTCTAATATCCTCTTTGAAATTCATATAAACCATGAAAACATACACTCTCTCTCTTTATATTATGGAATCAACCTTCTATGTCATTTTAATAGACTCTTAAATATCAATTATAGACCTACATATAGGTGTAATGACTCATAAGAGATTTAAAAAGCCCATAAAACTCATGATTCAAGCTCAAACCATGATTTAAAATCCTAAATTTATCCTTAAATTTTGTATTAATACCTTAAAAATGATAATATACCTTAGGGGTGGAAAAATACTATTCAAAAGCATGGAAACATTAACAACAAATATTGTCAAAGTTGAAGCTCCAGTTTGAGACAACCATATTTGGTGATTATTGGATGAAAAATGGAATTTAAAACATTTTTATATGGTATATTAACATCCAAAACCATGTTTTTTTCCTCCCATCATTCCTTGTCAACAAACCCACCAACCATTCCAAGTTCAAGAATGCCCTTCCCAACATAAAAAAAATGCAAAATTTTAGCATTAATTCAGACATGTGTAAAATGAATATACTAAGTCATATGTAAAAACCATAAGATCCCTAATTTTCATGTTAAATCCTTATAATTTAACTTTTTATAAAGTAATTATAAACTTAGAGAGCATTTATGGCACAAGTTGCAGTAATGGGTTCTGAAATGTAACTTTTGGCAGTTAAGAGATAACTTCTTAAGCTCCAACTAGCATTTCTACCTCTAGGACCCCCAAGTTTAAATAAATCAATCTTAATACATCCATAATGAAAAAATTAAACATTTCTCAATGACCATGACATCCAATTCCACCCATAAGTACATTTTCAATACTATTCAGGAGGGTGAAAACACTCACAAGAAATGTTCTCAAAGTTGAAGCTCCAGTTGTAGAACTCCATTTTTGGTTCTTATTGGCTGAGAAATGGAAGTATAAAAACATATATAGTGGTTTATAATTCACATTACCAAATTATTGGCCTCAAATAATTTCCAATCAAAAAACCCACCACCCATTCTAGGCTCAAGAACGCCCTTCCCAACAAAAGAAAAATGCAGATTTTTAGCCTAACTTTAAACATCCATAAAATTAAAATAGTAAGTTTTATGAATGAACCATAAGATACATATTTTTAATGTGAAATAATTATAGTTTAAAACCTTATAAAGTGATTATAAACTTAAATATCAATTTTTGGCACAAGTTACAGTAACTGGTCCTAAAATATAACTTTTTGGCAGTAAAGAGATAACTTCTTGAGATCTAAATGAAATTTCTACCTCTGAGACCCCAAAGTGAAAATACATAAATATGAACACATATAGATATTAAAATTAAAATATTATCCAATTACCATGACATCCAAATCCACCTATAAGTACATTTTTAGTTTTTGTTTAGGAGCATAAAAACATTGACAAAAAATATTGTCAAAGTTGAAGCTCTAGTTGTAGAACTTCATTTTCTGTGCTTTTTGGATGAAAAATAGTGATAAAAAAACATTTGGAGAGATGGATAATGTTAATTAATATTTTATTGGTCTCCCATCATGTCTATTTAACAAACTCACCACCCATTACAAGCCCAAGAATGACCTTTCCAACACAGGAAAAATGCAAACTTTTAGCCTAACTTTAGACATGTGTAAAACAAAAATAGTAATTCATATGGATGATCCCAAAGAAATATTTAATTAATTTGAAATAACTATAATTAAACCTTTAATCAAGTTAGTATAAACTCATAAATCATTTCATGGCATGAGTTGTAGTAATGGGTCGTGAAATTCAACTTTTTGGCAATGAAGAGACAACTTCTTGAGCTCTAATTAACATTTCTATCTCTGGTATCCCTAGGGGAAAATCCATAAATTTTAATATGTTATTATGGGAAAATTAAAAGTGATACAATTACCATGACATCCAATTCCACCCATAATCTCATTTTTAGTATTGTTCAAGATAGTGAATACAATATTAACAAATGTTATCAAAGTTGAAGCTCTTGTTTCATAACTCCATCTTAAATGTTTCTTGGATGAAAAATATAAATTAAAACACATATATAAGTTTATATAAAATAAATAAATTTTTTATTATCCTCATATAATTCCCGGTCTAAAAACCCACCACTCATTCCAGGCTCAAGAACACCCTTCCCAACATAGAAAAAAATACATATTTTAATCCTAACTTTAGACATGTGTAAAATGAAAATAGTAAGTTATATTGATTAAAAATAAGGTCCTTATTTTGAATTTTAAATAAATATAATTACTCCCTAGATAAATTTATTATATAATTAGATAAGAATTCTCAGCACAAGTTGCAGTAATAGGACCTGAAATGTAACTTTTTGGCAGTAAAGAGAAAACTTAAACTAACATTTCTCCCTCTAGGACCCCAAGTGAAAATTAATCACTTTGGACAAATAAATATGGTAAAATTAAATTTTACCTAGTGACCATTATTTCCAACTCCACCCTTAATCACATTTTCATTACTACTTAAGAATGTAAAAACACTGACAACAAATATTGTCAAAGTTGAAGCTCTAGTTGTAGAAATCTTTTTCTAGTGCTTCTTGGATAAAATATGGAACTTCCAACACATATATAAGGGTGAATAATTTCCAATACTAGGTTATTTTCCTACCATCACATGCATATGAAAAACCCACCACCTATTGTAAGATCAAGAAATCCCTTTCCAACATAATAAAAATGCATATTTATAGCCTACGTAAAATTAAAATAGTAAGTCATATGTATAAACTATAAGATACCTCCTATGAATTTTAAGTACCTATAATTTTACCCCAAATTATGTGAGTATAAATTTATATATAAATTTTTGGCATAAGCTATAGTAATGGGTCCAAAAATACATCATTTTGGTAGTGAAGAGATAACTTCTTGAGCTCCAACTAGAATTTCTACCTTTGAGACTCTCAGGTGTAAATACATCAATCCAAACACATCAATATAGGAAAATTACACATTATATAAATATCATGATGTCTAATTCCACCTTTAAGCACATTTTCACTACTATTCAAGACCGTAGAAAAATTGATAATAAATGTAGTCAAAGTTGAAGATATAATTACATAACTCCATTTTCAATGCTTCTTGGCTAAAACTAGCACCACCAAAACCTTGGTAGTAAAAGATAACATATAGGACTAGGTTATTGGCCTCCAATCATGCCTGATTGACAAACCCACCACCCATTCCATCCTAGTTCTTTTTTTAAACCTTAATATAAGATATTTTAATCACTAAAAGTAGTTTAATTTGAAAACAACCGATCGAAATGGGTTGGAATTTGGTAGATAGATTTATCATAACCCATTGTATTTATTAAATTTGTTCTCATCCTTTTAATACATTTAAAAATCTGTAACATGAATGATTTTAACATTCAAGTATGTAAAAGTCAAGAAATGGAGGGTTTTTGAATAATGAAACTTGTATCTCTCCTAAACTATTATCTTAAACATGAATTGAAACCTTGTCCACAGTTGGTAAAATATCACATTAATATATATATATATATATATATATATATATATATATATATATAATTGGAAGATTTTTAATAATATATAAATAATCTTATAATTGATCGTGTGTAATCAGGGCTATGTCTAAACACACAAAATAGGGGTTTAAGAGACTAAAATTATCATATCTCCCAAACGATTAAGATGTGGAGACTATAAATTTATAGGTCACTTGTAGAAGTTGTATAGAATGTATATAAGGTTATTATAGAGTTTTAGGATGAATATTTAAGTATGAACGATCCAAAATAGACCTTTAACATAGGTGTTAATAGGCAAATTTCTGAGTTTTGTGAGAATTAACCATAAGAAAGGAAATAAATTATTGAAACCATCTTATTAATGATTGTATCAAGGGTCATATACATCTGATATAAGTGGTGTCATGATTTTAGGTTGATTATAGAAAGATAGAATATTGGGTTGCAGATCTGTAGACCTAAATAATAAGGCTATCAGATCAATGTTTTGAGAGTGAATATTTAAAGCAAGTCTTAAGTGGCATGTGAGAACCTATGTGATAGGATGAGAGTTTAAAGGTGGACACAAAAACATCTAAATAGGCATTAGAGAGTACAATTTTATGCAATTATCGCATGCAAGTAGGAAATTTACATCGGTAAGCTTCTCTTAACGTCAAGAATATTAATTTCTTTACTTACAATGCCTACCTCATGAAGGTGGAAGCATATTTGGTACCAATAACTTACAAAAAATTATTATTAACTAATTAAAAATTAAATTTATGCATGTACTACCTTAAAAAATATTAAATAAAATGGTATAATTCATTAAATCTACATTTTACAAGTCAACATACTTGTTTATTTTAATATAATGAACCACTAGGATCTGTTCTAATCTTGATACTATCAATACTAGATTCATGGTTTGACCTGTTAATTTTTCATATATTACTTTCTGATGGCATTTCATGATTTTTTTACAATTTAATATACATTTTGAGAACCAAGTTTTAATGGTGTGGTATCTTCCTGTGTATTTTAAAGTCTTACAAACAAACACACATCTAAAATTATGATAATATATCATCAAAGACAAGTTCTAGTGACTACCATTTAACTAGTGGGATTGTCAATGTTTTCTCCATCTATGACTGGGGAAGTCAAATTTTTATTTCTATCTACACACCAACATACGTAGTAATTTATTCCTTATTCATTGCCCCCATCTACAACAACTACAAAACATGACCTGTATCATAAAAAATAATTGTTCATGACATTATCAAGATAAATAATGAGAATATATAGTACATAATGATTAATATTTTACCTAGCTATACTAGATTAGAAACATGGCCGAATTTATTTGATGATGTCATACTTGTAAGTTGCAATGATGGTGGAACTTAATATGTGTTGATTAGAATTAGAGGTCTGCAACTCAAATCATCCAACCACTCTTGTGAATCACACTCATTATAAATATATTCCATTCATGAAGAACATAAACATTCCATGTGTCTCATATTCATAGTCCAAGAACATGTATTTGAGATATGAAAAGAATGGAACTCACTTTAACCGATTAGAGTCATATAATCCTCATAGTTTATCGAGTGTTCTTCCTCTAGTTACCAAAAATGTCTACAAACAATAGAATTTACTTGAGAATCATGTCACATGTTCTCATTAAACAATTAAACCATTGTTTTTGCATGAATCGAATTAGCAACCTCTTTAAATTTCAACTACTCTCTTGTAATGGATCTTTTTACACATCCTCCAACACCATCATGTTCCCCTATCCTATGGCCATCTTCAAAAAAAATAAAAATATGTTCTAATCTAGTGGTAATATGCATGCCTCAACCAATAAAACATTCTTTCATTCTTGAATTTTTATGTGTAATTGTTTGAGCTAATGTAATGCCGATTGAAATGAATTTTCCTCTCAATCAATTATCCATAAAACATTTCAAAACAACCTTGAATGTACTCTACACAATCTGATCAATCATCACTAATATATAAATGTTAATCCATTGATTTTATTGATATTGATATGTATTATCAAGTGCATGCATTAATGTTGTATGTATGAATTTTTCAACTTGTGATGAGTTGTAATAATATGATTGAACTTTCATTTATGGTTTAAATGAGTAATTTTTAGCAAAGTCAACTACCAAAAGAATAAAATCAAGTGGGAATGTGTCCTTATTTATCTTGAAATGTTCATCCAACAATCTATCCCTATGTGTGTTCCTTGAATACTCATAAACAATTTTATCCCTCAATTTATCCATAAATTCTGAAGTAGGTATTTGTTCTATAACAATCTCTCACCTTTTTGATTTTTTTCCATCTTTTACATGATAAGTCATAGATTTGTATTTACTCAAACCAATGAAATCTCATCTGAGTTATCTTATAAAATCCTCATGGATATTATTATTTAATTTTGGAAATCCACTTTAAATGTTGTAATTTTCATCCAAACATGCTTCATTATAAAATACTTATCCATAAAGTGTTTCACAAAAAAAATTGAAATAAATTCTCTGGCTGATTTAGGTAGAACTTCTATGCCACACCCCTAAAAAATGTTATCAGTATACAAATTAAAATGAATATGGAAAAAAATCATAATGAATTAAAATTCAATATGTTCCATACAAAAATAAGTGGTTCATGTGAAACTTAATTTTACATACAAAGGTTTGGCCATCTCAAAAAATCTTTGACTAATATAAATCTATGGATGTTTTTCAAAAAATTTAGAGTAAAATTGTGTTTGAGTCATTTACAATAAATGTTTTGGATGTGGTTCATGGTTAAAAAAACCAACTCTTATTTTCACTACATCTTTTGAATTGGTCGAAACTCTTTTAGAGTCTTTCTAAAATTATGCAAGTAACTCTTTGAGAGCATCTGCTATAGTGTTGTCTTTTTGTAGATGTCTACAAGAGAATGACTAATGATCATTGGTATTGGATTCATTAATATTTTTATATTTATATTAAGTGTTCACTTATTTTTGAAATCAATCATTTTTACCTGTTTGACCACTCTTTACCAAATTTGTAATTATATGTTGGATAACATTACAATATTTAATGCATGATTTTTGGCCTACAATATGATATGCATCATGTATATTTTCAACAATTCATTATTTTCATCATCCATATTGGATATTCTTAGTCCTAATGTGTACATCGTAGGTCTCATATTAATCAGTTTCAACAATGAAACAAATAATTGGCATTTCTGACTATCATACTCCAATATATGAAAGAAACTATCCCAAATTTCTTGAACCAGTATTCTTGAATGGCAGCTAAACATTTTGTTATTCATTGGTTTCAAAATATTTTCATCAACTTGAATTAAGTATATATGTTTTCCATGAACAATTCTTTGAGGTGTTGTTAGTGGTGGAATTTGTTGATAGAGTGTTTCAAATTTTTTATTAATTTCATTATTTATTTATTCACTATATGTTTCCATAAAATTTTATTCATTGTTACTTTCATCATTATTTGTTTCCATAAAAAAAATTCATTTTTGGGGATTAAGGCATCATGCATAGACTCATCATCAACAAAATAAAAAACTTTATACTTTGAACGTGAACTTCCAACATTATCTATTTCATTATTGCCAATTTCATCATTATTTCAATTTTGTCATTATTCAATTCATCAGGATTAGTGGTTTTAGTTTATCTATAACAAATTACATGAATTCATACCTTGTGTTTTTATCTCAATTCTTCTAATTACTCAGGGGTTTTTTTCTTCAAGTTATTCCTCTTCCTCGAATGTGATCCATCACTTGTTGGAATCGATAGATTTTCAAAGGTGGGGTAATTAGAAAGTACTTGAAAATAATGTAAAGAATACACATAAAGTACGTAGAGAATGTCTATGGGGTTAGAATTCTCCAATTGGGTTAAAAATAGTTATTGAAGACTAAGTTTTCTCTATATATTAAATAACATGTATGCATTTTTTCCCATAGATTCATTTTATTTAACTATTTAATAATGCTATCATAAAATGTATTTTACCCTTAAATTAGGCCCTAAATTTTATTCATGTCCACACTAGGTTAAATTAGGCCAATCCAAGCTATTCAGAGGTCATGGTCCACTAACTAAGGGTAGTTAATGATGGATTTAAAATCGTATTGAGTTCTTAAGCCACCCAAACATTTGGATTGAGAAATCTATTAGCTCAATCCAAGATTTTCAATGATTGATAATTATATATATGCACACACATAGAGGTAATCATGAGGTTCATGCATTTATTTTCATATTGAATGAGGTATATTTGTTCCTTTATTCTTTCCCATTTATGTACTGAGTTTTAATCAATTACTTCTTTACTCAGCATAGACTGTTGATTTTGATATCTCTTAAATAAGGAATTATTTATGCATGTTTAATTTATAGGTCATGGTTTGTATCATTTTTCACATACACAAACCTAACTTCACATACTTAAACTCAACTTCATTGGATTCACTTCCTAGGTAAGTGCAGGTACACTTACTTTTTATTTACCCTAGTCATTTCACTTTGTTTCATTTTTGGCATAAAGTGGGGGAAAATGTAATCACCCAAAAGTGGTATTTGATTTTTAAGAGTGTTATTTGAAACTACCTATTCCTATCTTAGCCCTAGAGCCTATTATCACACTTTTCTATCCTTTTTACAAGCCACATGCATCCCTCATTAGCTTAAATATAGTCATAGACCCTCATTTACTGATCTTGGCCCTTTGTGCCTAGTGTTTTTTTAAATAGACATTAATTACATGTTAAGGACACTATAGCCATATGGAACTAGTATCCCCATAATGGATCCTATCCCCTTTACCCTAGCTTTCCAAAATAAATTTATTTTTAAAATTAAAACCATCCTAAGGTACACCTAGTCATATTTTATTATTCAAAAAAGAAATAAGACATTATAAATACATTATTTTTATCCCTATATACACTATATAGAAATTAGATGTAAAATAACTATTTAAACACCAAGAAAGTTGTGCAATATCAAAGTTATTAATCCTTAGTCTTCCCTATTTCTATAAACTATCATATATAGTAACCCTAAGCTTAAATTTTACATATGTACAATCTCATGCACACTCAAATCACTCAAGGCTAGTATCATACTAACATCACTTACATGTAGGTGGGGAAAAATACATCTAGATTGATCCCTCCTTAGAGTATTGGTATTTAGGAAACTCTTTTCATAGTGAGGTGTTGAAGATGTCCAGCCTATCATACTAATGAACACACTATTTAGCTCATGCCCTAATTCTAAGGATGATTATGATTTGAATCATAAATCATTTATTACAATCATAATAAAGAGTTTTAGACTTTATGCATGAAGGAATAAAACCTAGAAACATAGACATGGGTGCACCTAAAAGTTTAGGATAGTCCTATATGAAAGACATTACTATCATTATTAAGCTACTAGAGCGATATGACACCTATGCCAAAATATGACACTACTTTCTAGGATGGTTTATGATATAAGGATCCTGTTGGTGACACTCAAAATTATTCTTATCTCAATTTTTAGCACTCAGATCATCTAATCAAGTGTTTTATAGATAATTATTTATTTTCACATATTTACTACTATTTTTAGAGTGTCAAAGCTAGTCAAAATTTCTAACAAATTAGTGGTTATTATATGCATATTATTTCTCTAATTTAGACAACTCAACCCTTTAATGAAATATAGGATTTACATAAGTAAAACTCTAAAAGGTTAAAGCATTAAGAACTTGTAAATTAAAACATTCATATGATTTATTTTAATTATCAAATAACCTCATGCTCATCAAGAGAAAAATAATTTGTGCTCTTTTTTAGATGGCACAAAGTTAGAGTTGATGTTTTTTGTAGGTCATAAAAGGCCACATTGTACAAATCAAAAATTAAATTAGAATGAGAAATTGTATAACTTTGATTCCAACAAGAATAATTAAACTCTAATTTAATCCTAATGGATATAAATATACACTCAAGAAAATGTTAAACATACAAGAGTATGAAGACTATAGACAAAAATCTAAAAGGGAATGTTTGTTGGTCTTACCTTTAAGACTATTTTGGCTTGAAAAAGTAGATTAATGGTATTAGAAATGGATTTGATATATTTTGGACTTGGTTCCCCCTTTTAATATAACTATATGAAATAAAAGTAACAAATATGTTATTACTACATTAGTAAAAATGCATGATAAATTATGAAACCTTGAGTTTGAAACTTGAATAATAATGTTAGTAATACCAGTTGGATCAATATACAATTTGTACACTGACTCCAAATTATTTTCTCATCATCAATTAACATCACTTTTATAGTGATAAGGTTGGCATTTTGGTGTGTAATCCCTATCAAACTATGGATATGTATATGTGAGGTACCAAAGTAAATTAATTTTTAGTTAACATAGACATTAAACATTGTCTCACTATTATCATAGCAAGACATGAGAGATTTCAAAAAGATTCAATCTATTTCATATGAAGTCATGTAAGTGATGCCTCAGAAGTTATATATAGGAATATAATCATTGTATGTATCTATCTTTTATACTAGTTTCACAATATCAAGACATAAGAAATTATTGAAAACATTTTTTTGTTGAATCCATGTCATAGTTGTATTCTATAGATGTCGTATTTGTTTTGCTATGGAAAAATTGAGAGAAAATACAATGAGAAAATTCATATGCAAGACTATAAAAATGATGAAAAATGGGGATACTTATAATCAGTTTCAAATTTCACCATTCGATACATAAGGTAACCAGTTGTATATGAAACTAAATGACCTATAAATTGACTGGTTATATTAAGTACTCATTCCAGTCTGATTATCAATCAATTAAATCATGTAGATTATTTTTAATAGCTAATAAGTAGCTATTATTTATAACATATCGATCTTGGTTACCAACCAGTTGTATTATGAAACAAGTCAATCATTATTGCCGACTAGTTCCATAGTGTAATTGATCAACAACCATTGTCAATAGGTTTCATATGGTTTTGATTAAGTTGTATATTACAATTAGTTATCAATCAAAATCACTCAATTGTATGATGTAGTTGGTTAGTTGTAAGAAAAAACCAAAAAAAATGGATTGTTTGTGTGCATTTCAACTTTCCTCTATTAGATTCATTAACACATACAAATTTTCCATGCCTAAAAAACATATATCTATAGATTAACTAAATAAATCCAAGGTGATTTATAATAAGAGATCTTAAAATTTATCATGAATCTAATATTTATGGTTTACATGGAGAAGCTACACCATCAACAACTAGATATCACTCCAGTGATAGTTCAGGATCATATGAGATTCCAAAGAACACAATAATTTTGATGGAAATATATGAGGTTACTCAAGTTAGTTAGCATGATAATTTAATTTCAAATAATTCATTATCATTTATGCTCATCTTGTATGTTCTGAAAAAGTGATTGAAAATCAGAATTGGTAAAAATACATGGATGATAAAATTGATGAAATAGAGAAATAACACACTCGATAAAATTAGTGAATCTTATAGAAGGAAAATATGAAATTGGTGTAGAGTGGGTCTATAAGATAGATTTCAATGTTGACGTAAATATTGTGAAGTATAAAACAAGTTTAATTGAAAAATTATTGTTTACAATAGCCTTGGATAGACTATAATGAGACTTTTGTTCTAGTAGCAAGATTGGATATAGTAAGATATCTGTTAGAAATGTCAATTCATCATAAATGGAAATTTTATCAAATGGATACAAAAAAAACTTTTCTAAATTAGATATTCTTGTGAGAAGTATAATTAAAGTAGCTACCAAGTTATTAGATTATGGGTCATAAACATAATGTTTACATGTTGAATAAAGTTTTGTACGGTCTCAAGCAAGTTCCAAGAGCTTTGTAGACTCACATTCACTCATATCTATTGAAAAATGATATAGAAAATGCATTTGTGAATGAACCCTTTACATCAAGATGATTGATCTAGGTGATATATTAATTATTTGATTATATTTTGATGATTTTATATTTACAAAAAGAAATTAATTTAATTGTTCAAATCAACAATGAATATTTGGGCTTAATGAAATATTTTCAAAGTATTGAAATAAGCCAAACAATGAAGGAATTTTAATTTTAATAATATGTTTATAAAAATATAAAGGTGTTAAATTTTAAACCATCATCTACACCTATGGCAACATTATTTAAATTGAGCAAAGAAGATAATGAGGTAAATGTAGATCAAACATTGTGCAAGAGTCTAGTAGATAAATTGATGTATTTAATAACTACTAGGCCTAAAATTATGTATGTCATGATTCAAATTTAAAGGTTCATGGGGAAACTTAAGGGATCACATTGGAAAATAAGTAAAATAATTTTGAGATATGTTAGTGAAAAAAATTATTATGGAATTTTCTATTCAACATCAAGAGATTTTAGATTGGTTGGTTACACAAATAGTGATTTTTCAAGTAGCGTACCTGTTTAACCATAAATTTAGAAGTGTGGGAATAGGGTTAAAAGATATAGTATCCTATACACAACAATGACTAAATTATTTTTATAACAAGCCAATTAATTTCAAACTCAAAAAAATGAATATTATATATTAATATACTGAGATTTGCTAAATGTAAAAATTAAGAAATTTCACTTATATTCTATAGATTGAAATGATAATGAGAAATTATACTTATTTAGATTTATAATGTGTAGGATGATATGAGTTTTATAAAAACATGAGTGTGTAGGATCAATATTATGAGATAATCATCATATTTAAGAAACAATTTTTCTAGATTTGTGGATACTACCATCAATATTGGGATGCTGCCATCGATGATATTGTCCATATAGCAATTCTATTGTCTAGTAAAAATGTGTTGGATTGTGATATGAAAATTTGTATTGTTATATGTTTTCTATCACCTTTATGTTAATGTTTTCAGATCTAAAACACAAGTTTTATATATTTGCTCATAAATCAAACCCTATCCCTTCACCCTTCTTCACCATTGGGATGTGTTTACAAAAATGGGTTAGTGGGATCATAGTGTCGAGATGGCCTCAAATACCTCTATATCAATTATCACTACCTATGTAGATGATACTCAAAGGAGGACCTTAGAATCAAGTAGTTATTCCCTATGTGAGGGATTGTGTGTGTGTATACTGGTGTAATATGATATATGCAGATGCATGTAATGTTATATCTTGTAACTTGAAAACTAATTATCATGGGTTGTTCTTTGGATTCTTCAAACATTTTATATGATCGATCCTATGATTGATAAATAAATAGGTATGAATAAGGTAGAATAAATCAGTTGTGTGTTTGATTGAATGAGTATTTATATGTGCCTGATTGGTATTTTTATAGATGAAAAATGAAAAATATTATACTTTAATTAATACCAAACCTTTTAAAATTATCTCATGATGATGTTGAATAATACAAATATACCAACCCATATGTTTTGAGTAGTTTGAAATTTGGATGATTTTTAATGACTAGACACTAAATATTGATTTGGATACTAGCATCAATTCTAGTGTCTATTTGTGATTGATAGTGTCAAGAAGACTTTAAAATATGTATGGACCTATAACTGGCATTAAGGGATATATATCAAATTTTAAGATTTCTATAGTGTGCAAGTGGTCTAGGTCATCATTATTATAAGGTTTAGAATATAATATAATCATTTAAGCATAGTGAGATGGTGAATATGAGTATTTATGAAATTTGGGTGTGTACAACACACCTTTCCTATGATTTAACCCACTTTGAATGTTTAATGGTGTATGATCTATAACTAACTGCATATAATATAAAACTTGAAATAATTTAAATGTTTGAAATTAAAGAGATTAAGGAAGGAGTACACCTGTGTATCTATGCAACCATTTTTTACCTTTATATTTTTCTTGGTAAAGATTCTTCCTTATGAAGCATTGGAGATGACAGAGGTTCATAACTTAAACATGGATATTTTGAAGAGGGATATTGGCAGGTATTATTCCTCCAATCCAATATAAGGACTATTTATGACATGGCCATTAAGATTACTAAATATCAATCGTGTAACTCAAGTGTGAATATATAATCTAGTGAGGGTGATTGATTTAATCATCTTATCCTATAAATCTAGTGAGGTTGGGCGATTTAATCAACAAAAACTATAAACCAGGTTAGTTTGAATGATTTAATTAATGTTAACCTATAAATAGACCCAATTATTACAGATATAAAATGTTATATAACACTTTTTCTAGGTGATAGTAATCTATAAATATAGTTAGTAAATTTGAAATTTTTGGTGCACTAACATGGTATATGCACCTCTAATGTTTATCAAGTTGAATTATTTGTCAAAATGTAAAATTATATGAATCATGTAAATTTACTAGAGATTGTCCAAGTGTGGAGGTCATTTCATTTGGAAATGCTCCCACTAAAATATAGAAACTATGTAAATGTTTAGGTCATGCCTTTATGACATGCCCCCAATAATATGACCCAAATTTTAAGGTTAGGGAAATATAATCTAGTAGAAAACTTACCTCAAAATGGTAAGGTAACTATATAATTTATGTATAAATAATATAACATATAATAGTGATGTGTCTAAGTGGATATATCAATAAAACATAGTATGTGATCACATAAAGACCTAAGATGCATGATATATATCATGGTAATAAATAGAGGGTAGTAGTAGAAGATCATAAAATAATCAATAACACACGCAAGATAAATCAATATAAATTAAAATATGTTATAGAGAGATTTTAAATAATGGGAATGTTCAAATTGCATAAAATTGAAGGGAAATGATATATTTACATATCCAATCAACATCAAATTACATATTCAAATGTTCAAATAACATACAATGGCATAGGTGCCAACATGAAAGGAACATATTTAAATGTCCCATAAGAAATAAAATAGCAATCAATGAATTACACTCAAGGAAGTTACAATGTGAATAAATGAAGTATAATCAACCAACTTAAGCATATTATATATTCCTTCCATATATGTGTTAACAAAAAATGTTATGTAACATAGCATATCAAGTACACTGTGAAAGATATCAACATGGATATAGACATGTGTAAGAGTTAGTATAAAATATCAACCAAGACACTATATAAATTATCATAAAGGATATGTAACTTGTATCAATTATGATCAATGAAGTAAATTTCCCCATTGTACTATATGTATTTAATTGAATATGTTGAATTTTTTTTGAATTTTTGAATTATTTGAATGTTTTTCTATTTAATTGAATGTTTCAATTTTTGTATTTTTGTAATATTTTTTATTTTATTGAATTTTTATAATTCTAATGCTATCCAATTATCCCATCTAACGGATGATCATAAGATGCTCTATGCTCAAAATATGGGGAATCATATTGGTGATAATACCAAAGAGAATTATAGGTCTACTATCAGTATTTAGAGAGTTAGCAATACTCTATGTATTCCTCATATAAGTATGTGGTTATGAATAATTAGTATCAAGAGTATTGGATCATGGAACCCATTATTGAGTGATATTTGTTGTATCAAGAATTGGAACATGTTTAGTTTTTATATGTAACTGAGTATTTTCTGTAGGAATAGATAAGGATTTTATGTAATCCATTGTATATCTTTGGTGAAAACGTATCTAAAATATAGGACTTATAGGAAAGGGTATTATTTATTCCATACCCTTTTATATATGATTAACCTTATTAGGTTTTATGAGTAGCTGTCTAGGAGTAAACTTCTCTTGTTCAAGTTGATATTCATATGAAATTATAGAAATTGTGACTACTATATTGGTATGCATTGTGAAAGGTAATGCATGAATTTTAATTATCCAAGTTAATCCCAATAATATATCAAATACTACCTTGTATGGTATAATTGAAAAGGTATTAATCACATGTGTTGGCCCAACCTATAAAGATATGAAAATCTCACCAATAATTTGTTGTGATGTCTAAATGAATGCTCTAACTACTTTAGTCTAAGGATATAAGTCAAGTGTATATCCCAAATGTGTAAGTAAAATCATGGTACATACATTTTCACTATTGCCATTATCAATCACAACATAATGTATATGCTAAACATCAAGGTATTCTCAAATAAATAATGAATGAAGATCTAAGTTATGATCTACCATTTCACTATCATAAAAGGAAATAAAGGTTTTCTAAACCATAATAGGTTTTGTGCATGCTTAAGTGCCAATAATACCATCTAATGGTTACACATAATGTGGTGGAGGAGGATGTGTATTGTGTCGCATTTTCACTTTTAGGTCTTTCTTAGAATTATCTTAAAATGAATTTCTAAATATACTTTGGTTTTGATTATTACTGGGTTCTGAACTAGAATGCTTTGGATGATCATCAAAGGTGAGTTGTTGGTTATCAATAATTTATTGGATCTTATGTTTTAATGTATAACATCTACTTTTATAGTTTCATGTTTTTTTTATAGTCACAATATGCATTGGCATCATATTCTTTTGGTAGAGGTTGATTCATATCAACCTCTATAGGATGGATAGCTATGAGATGACACTTTACAAGCTTCTTAAATAGTGAAACCCGAGACTCACGTAAATTTGTAAATTGTTTCTTAGAAGCATAAAATAAGATAAGGTGACTAGATTGATGTAACATTACATTAAACATTGTGGTTTCTTCCTTTTAAGGTTCTATAGGTTTTACCTTGTAGCTTTTTTGATATGAAAATTAGTATAATACGTATTTGGTGTGTTTGATACATAGTTAATATTATTCAAGTAATTAAGTTTCATTTCTTGATCTCAAACAATATTGCATAATTCATCATTTTATTTAAACTTCTTGAAAATAATGGACTCATGTAATGGGGAAAGAAAGCTTTGTTTGAAGATATATTGTAGCTCTTTATCTATCATTGGATTTTTCATTCTAGCTAACATTGTTTTATACCTCAAGACATATTCATTGATAGGTTCCTTAGTTCCTTGTTTGATCTTATAAATATGCATATCTGACATCATTTCAGTGGTGTTGATACATAAATGTGTTAGAAACTAATTTATTAGTGATTTTAATGCTTTCACTATTTTTTTTAAGTCATATAACCATATTAATGTATATAAAAATTGAAAATATAATCCTTACCATTAGGTGGAACAAAACTAGTTTGCAAAGGGTTGAAAGATATTTTAGGGGTTAGAGCATTACACAATAAATATTTTTAATCAATAGTAGGCATTCATTTAAAATCATTTTGTTCAATGTTAGTAACCTTAGCTTCTAAATACTTTATAACTTGGAGAAGATCTTGCACTATATACCCATTTGGATTAAGATTAAAGGTTTGAGAAGCCACCAAAGGGGATGGAAACATAACTTGTGTTGGTGTAGGCATTAAAACTGGTAATTGGGTTGACATATTAATTATTCCCATGAAGATGTGGTAAGAGTCATTCCATCAAAAGTTTCACCATTATTAGATGTGGATGCACTAGCCTTAGCATGGTTATAGATTTGATCTTTGGTAACATGTAAGAATTCATTAATCAATTCTTTATTTGTATTTAAATGGTTGAAAATGATTCTTTACCTTCCATTTTGAAATGATCTTTATAAATATTTTCCATGTTTGATAAATGCAAACATAGTTGCTAAAGGAAATTAAAAACCTCAAATCTATAAATAAGTAAATTTAGAAATTTTAGAAACTAAAAACCCTAGAGTAAGCTAGGAGTTGCATGAAAAGACATAGTGATCGAGTTCACCAAATATTTAACCCTAAATTTAGATGTGTGGTGATAGGGTTAAAATATAGTATAGCCTCTACACAAGGATGAGTAAAACTATTATATATCAAGGCAATTAATTACAAACATTGATAAATAAATATTATAAATTAAAATACTAAGATATGCTCAACATAGAAAATATCAAAATTGAAAGATATTATATTCATTTTGATGCCAAGGAAAAATTATACTTAGTTGGATTTTTAATGTGAAGGTAGATTTGAGTTGTACATAGGTAGGAGTGTGTAGGATTAGGATTCTAAGACATTTATCAAATTATAATTTATTTTTTTTTTTTGGAGATACAAACACTATCATCAACCTTTAGACACTACTATCAATGTTACTATCCATGTTGTGATGCTTCTAGTTGGTCCATAACATATGTTGTATTTTTCTAAAAGTTGGTCCATAACATAAGTTGTTCATTATTTTGGGTTTTTATTCACCTTCATGTTGAATTATTTAGATATAGAACACAAGTTGTATATATTTTCTCATGGATCAAACATTATCTCTTCACCCTTTTTCACCCTTAGGATGTGTTTTTCTAAAAATGGGTTAGTGGGCTCACAGTGTTAAGATGATCTCAAAGACTCATATGTCAATGATTAATATCTACATAGCCAATACTCCAAGGAAGGACTCATACTTATTTAATTTTCCCCTATGTGTGAGAGTGTGTGTGGACAATAGTGTAATATGCTATATGTAGATGCATGAAATGATCTATATTATAACATGACAAATATTGCTCATGGGCTGCTATTTGAATGTGTGGAACCTTTTCTATGATTCATCCTATTAGTGATAAATAGATAGGGATGAATAGGGAATAATAAATTATTTATTTGATTGATTAAATGAGCCTTGGTATGTTCTTGCTTGGTATTTTTATATAATAACAATGAGAAGAATTAGACTTGTACTTATACAACACCTTTTGAAAATATGTCACAATAATGTTCAAAAAGGTAGATAGCTTGACCCATAGGTTTTGAATAATTTTTAAATTGGATGATTTTGAAGGACTACACACTAGATTAGGATTTGGATAGTAGCATTAACACTAGTGTCCCTCTATGGCCATAAGCATCTAGAAAGATAGGAAATAGGTATAGCTATGTAACTAATACTGAGGGATATATATTAAGTTTTATTTTTTCTATAGTGTGTATGTGGTTTGGGCCATAAGAATGATAAGGGTTAGACTAGGAGATAATCATTTAGGCATAGTGACATGGAGAATGTACCCCTTTCACAATAGGAAGGTTGAGCACTCAAGGGTAGAGCCATAATTATTATTTGTCAAATATATAAGATGTAAATGTTATAAATATCTAGTTTTAGTATCTGTAATATCTAGATGTATTTTTTACCTTGGTTCAAGATTAGTTCCATGTTTTTCCCATAAAATAGTACATTATTACTCTTTCAACAACAAAAGCATAATATGTAGTAGCTACTTCAACAATATGTCAAGTAGTATGGACTATAATAATGATGTCATATTTGAATTGAGACTAGGAGGAGAGATGCAAATTTAATATGATAATGATTCCATAATTGAATTAAAAAAAATCACGTTTTTCAACAAAGGAGCAAACACATTGATATGAAATATTATTTAATACGAGAACTCCTCAACAATGGTGAAATATACTTGAAGTTTTGTAGGTTTTAAGATCAATGTGCAAACATATTTACAAAACCATTAGGAAAAAGGGATTTTGAAAATTTGAGAATAAACTTAGTCATCACCAATTTGGTTATGCTAGAAATTCAAGCTTAAGGGTGAGTGTCGGAATTTAAGCTTGACAGATAATTGTTGTTCTAAAAGTTGTAGCCATAATTTAGTTATAAGTTTCCTCTTTTTTTTAGTTGTTAAATAGCTATAGTGCAGCTAGAAGTTTCACTTGTTTTATAAGATTTTATTGATTGTAGAATCAAATTACTTAAATGATTCGAAGAAATTTTTTATATATCATCTCTTCTAATATTTTATATTAAAAAAAGGAGTGTATCATTGATCCTACATTAAGATAAGATAATAAAATTTTGTATGAAGCATCATCTTTATTTTTTCTTCTATTTTATCCTATATTTTTTATTGATCTATGCAAGAGTTATAGATCTATTTGATACTTTGTTTTCCTTTTATCATATTACCTTTTTAACATATTTCCTTCACTAGTTTTTAATTTTCATATAGCTATCTACACATTAACAAAATTATCCCTACATTGCACAAAAATCTAATCCATCTTAGAATATTATTCCATAGGGATTCATGAATGTGACATGCACATGCCAATGTAATCTATCACCTCATGTTAGTGAACACCCCTTGATTGAATGAGATGGCACATGATGTGTTTTCAGCATGTACACCATGGATGACATACATGATGTTGTCAGTATCAAGGGTTGAATCATATAGTTTGGATAGCTACTTCCTCACCATTAGTGTTTCCATTTCTACCATGTCAAACTCTAAATTTAAAGTATTATCTATTGCCTCAAATAATCTTAATTCATGATACTAATCCCAAACCCTACTCTACAAGCTTCATCTTTGATTTCTCTATATATTTTTCAAGTGCAATGCATTCCAAATGCAATCTTCAAGGCAATGAAGCCAAAGCTTAACACATATAATTCAGCATTGATATTATTATAACTCAAAATTCGAGTGCTAGGGGTCCCAATATTTGTTCTATTATTTTGGTTGAGCCAATTGATTATGTTTTAAAATGTTGGTTAATTGCTATTGAGTCATATTTCTACAACATCTTCAATCATGAAAAATTCATGCAATTAATTTAATAATTAGTTAATATTCAGTTAATCTTTTCTTAGAATAATAAACCGTTAGAAAGGGTGGAAATGACTTTAGTTTATATTACATGAAAGTATATATATATATATATATATATATATATATATATATATATATATATATATATATATATATATATATATATATATATATATATATTGTTTTATTGATTTATTAGAAAACCATGTTCACATGCAATTCAATAAATACATTGTAATTCATCTTTATTATTTATGGAGAATGATTCAAATAATTTTAAGAACTAATTTTATTTTGGTTATTCTATATTTCTTCTGGTTATGCATATTGCATATATTTGGCTTTGAGTTTCTAGTTTCTTTCTTGTAGTGGTTTATTTTTCTATATCTAAAAATCTTCAATTGGTATCAGATCTTGGTTTGAATGGATGCTTTTTGTTTCTAAAATTTCTAATAATTGATCATGTAAAAATCTAATAGTCTTCCTATTTCAAAATTTAATGGTAATGATTATGATTATTGGAACATCATGATGATGACTCTTTTGATAGGAAAAGAATTAAGGGAAATTGTAGAAACTAGTTATGATGAACTAGCTGATCGATCCACTATTCTAGATAATGATAGGCAAGCCAAGAAGGAATCTAAGAAGAATAGCTCAAAAGATTTATTTCATATTAAAATGATTCTAAATAAGAGCATATTTCTAAGAATTTCCTGTGCAAAGACAACTAAGGATGCTCAAAATACTCTACGAGATGCTTATCAAGGTATTGAGCAAGTCAAAGTGGTTAGATTGCAAACATTAAAGGGAGAATTTGAAGATGCAAGAAGCTGAAAGTGTGAGTGATTTTTGTGTAAGATTAAAGGATGTAGTTAACAAGATGGATACACTTGGATAAATTTTGAGTAAAGAGGTTGTTGTAAAAATTGCGTTAAGGTCTCTAACACAAAGGTAGAATCATTTTGCCATAATTATTGAAGAAAGCAAATATTTGTCTACTCTTGAGTTTTATAACCTAGTTGGATCTCTTCTGTCCCATGAAGAAAGACTAATAAACACATTAAATGAAAGTGATGAAAAAAAAATTCTTCAAAATTAAATATCACAAAGAATGAAGGTACCAGCACTAGTAATACGAATAGCCACCTACAAGGCAAAGATAATTTCAAAAGTAATCAAGGACAAGGTAAAGACATGGATTATAGCTATTTAAAATGATACAATTTTTCAAGAGGATACATAGGAATGAGAAGTGGTTTAGTTGCAAGAGGTAGATTTGATAAAAGAAATATTTAATGCTAATACTGTCAGAGGTATGGTCACTCTGATTGGGAATGCAGATTAAAATCAGAAAATGATTTTTTTTTTTAAAGTTTACTAATGAAGATGGTGATGCATCATGCAATTTATTCATTTCATATCACAAAGCTAAAAATATTCATAATGAGGTTCAATATTTAGATTCAATTTGTTATAATCACATGTCAGGGAATAATGTGTTATTTTCTACAATGGATAAAAATTTCAAAACCAATATCAAACTTGGTGACGATAAATCTTTGGAGGTTGCAGAAAAAGAAAATATGAAGATGAATACTATATAAGGTATGAAAATTGTTAATGAAATTTATTACACCTAATATTTGAAACATAATGTTTTGAATGTTGGACAATAATGTGAAAAAAAACTATAAGGTGGTTTTTGATGATAAGCAATGCATGATCTATGATAATAATCAAGGAAACAAAGTTGTTACAATAGTACCTATGTATAAGAATAGGATGTTCTCATTGATGTTTGGAGAGTATAGTAACAACCTTGTAAATATGGCATATGAAAATAAAATTTAGATATGGCATCTTAGGTATGGACATTTGAATTTTCTATGTTTGAAGTGACTACCATCACAAGAATTAGTTTATGGTTTTCCAAAGGTTGAAGATAATAAGTAGGTCTATGAAGGTTGTGTTAAAGGCAAACATGAAAGAGAAAATTTTGTAAAAGGTAGTGCATTGAGGGATTATCATCCACTTCAATTGGTTCACTTAGATATTTGTTGTCCTAGGTAAATAAAAAGTTTGGGTATGTCATCATATTTGATTACATTTATTGATGATTATTAAAGAAAGTGTTGGGTTTATTTTTTGAAATAAAAAATGAATCATTTGTTACATTTAAGAGATTCAAAACCTTTTATTAAATGAAAGGGGTTACAGAATAAAGTGTTTAAGGACTAATTATGGAGGTGAATTTTGGTCAAATTATTTTATGAATTATTATTATTTGAATGGCATGAAAATATTACTCACAACTGCCTACACCCCTCAACAAAATGGTATTACTGAAAGGAAGTACCATACAATGTTTGAAATGGCAAGGAGCATGTTAAGAACAAAGGAATTTAACAACTCCATTTGGGGTGATATAGTTAATACAATAGTATATATTCTCAATCAAAGTCCCATTTATTCACTTGAAAAGATGACTCCGTATGAAGCATGGTATGAAAAGAAGCCTAATGTCTAATATTTCAAAGTTTTGGGATGTTTAGCTTATGTTCATATAGTTGATAAGAAAACAAAGAAATTAGATCCAAAGAGTGAGTCTTGTATTTTTGTTGGGTACAGTGAACAAATCAAATTTTATAGGATTTATAATCATATTACTAATAGTGTAATTATGTCAAGAGATGCTATTTTTGATGAAGGGAGAGTGTATCGTCATGATAAAGATAAAGACAATATCGAGAAGATTAAATATATTTTTATTGATGGTAATTATGATGATATTACTAATGAGCAGCCCACAAGTACTTCAATGCCAAGTATTACAAGTCCATCAAGTAACCCCTCATCTAGTGCATGTATTCCAAGCACAACTCCAACTTCATGTCCTAGCTCTTTAAGAAAGATAAATTTTGAGTGAAGTTTATTAGTGTACAAAAATCTAAACACATGAAGAATGTCCAAGAGGTGAGATAGTAAATTATGATTTAATTATACAAGTTAATTTTCAACCATTATGTTTTGAAGATGCATGTTATAATGATGTTTAGGTGCAAGTAATGCAAGAAGAGATAGATTCTATTCATAGAAATGATACATGAGAGATTATATAGCTTCCATACGAAAAGAAAAAGATTGGTACTAAATGGGTCTACAAGACTGAGTACAATAGTGATGGAAGTGTTGAAAGACACAAGGCAAGGTTAGTTGTTAAGCGCTTTACACAGAGGTATGGGATTGATTACGAAGAGACATTTTTACCAATTGAAAGACAAGAGAATATTATAACAATGATTCCACTAGCATATCAAAGTAAATGGATCATACATCACATGGATATTAAAAGTGCCTTTTTTAATGAGTGCTTAGAAGTATAAATATATGTAGAAAAACCATAAGGTTTTGAAGAACAAGGTAAATAATTTCAAGTATACAAGTTGAAGAAGGATTTGTACGACCTCAAACAAGCACCCAAAGCATGATATACAAGGATTGAAGGATAGTTTTAGTAGAATGGATTCAAAAGAAGCAAAAGTGAGCCTACTTTTTACTACAATAAAAAAAGTAATGATATACTTATTATAAGTTTGTATGTTGATGATTTGTTGTATATGGGTAGAAATTCCAAATGAAGGATGAATTCAAAATTGTAATGATGAATCAATTTGAAATGAAAGATTTAGGTCATATGAAATACTTTTTAGGGATGGAGGTTCATCAAAGTAAAGATGACATCTTCATTTTTGAGAGAAAGTATGTAAATGATATATTCAAGAAATTCAATATGGTTGATTGTAAACTAGTCTCCACTCCAACTGCTCATGGAGTTATGCTATGTAGAAAAGATGATGCTTAAAGTGTTGATGAGATAACTTCCAAAAATATTTTTAGAAGCTTAATGTTTCTAATTCACACAAGACTAGATATTACTTATTTAGTTTCTCTTATATCAAGATATATGTTTAAGCCTTCTGAAATTCATATGAAGGTAGTCAAGAAAATTTTGAGGTATGTGAAAGGTACTATTGGCTTTGGTATTCATTATTATTGGATTTGATCAATTGAATATTTTTAAATATATAGAAAATAGATGACTGCCAGAAAGAAATTAGAAACTCATAGCCAAATATATGTAATATGCATAACTAGAAGAAAAATAGAAGAAATAAAAAATAGCCAAAACAAAATTACTTTTTCAAATTATTCAAAATATTCTCCATAAATAATAAAGATGAATTATTATTTTTTTATTGAATTACATGTTAACGTGCTTTTCTAATAAATAAACAAAACATTCTAAAAATATCTAAATAACAACTTGCATGAAATATAAACTAAAGATATTTCCACCCTTTCTAAAGGTTTATTATTCTAAAAAAATATTAACTAATTATTAAATTAATTTCATGATTTTTGCATGATTGAAGTTGTTGTAGAAGTGGGACTCAATGATAATTAACTAACATTCTATGCCTTGATGTTGAGTGAATCAACAATTTAATCTCAAAGTTTCAAAAATTGATATTTTGTAATAGCTTTAGTAAAGATATATGCAACTTGTTCATGTGTGTTTATATAATTAAATTCTATATCTTTCTTTATGAGCCAAATCTTGAGTAAAATGATACTTCAAATGAAAATGATTTAACCTATTGGGATGCACTACATTCTTAGCTAATTTTATAGCATAAACATTATCAAAAAAATCACTTGAGGCTGAATTTGTTTCTCCCTAATTTCTTCTAGAACCTTTTTGAGTTATAATGTTTGTGTCCCTGTTGAAGTGACTACAATATATTGTAGATGAAAGAGAAATTTAACTTTGCTTATTTGAACTGTATGTAACCAAACCAAAACCAAGTGAATAACAATTCCCAAATGTTGACTTTCGGTCATCCAAACTACCACCCCAATCAAAATCACTAAAACCAAAAACTTTAAATTTTTTAGTAGCATAATAATGAATACTAAATCCAATAGTACTTTTCACACACCTAATTTTTTTTTTGGCTGCCTTCATATGAATTTCAGATGGCTCAGACATAAATCTTGATACAAGAGAAACTAAATAAGTAATATATGATCTTGTCTGAGTTAGAAACATTAAGCTTTCAATAATACTTATGTAAATTGTCTCATCAACTCTTTCATCACCATCTTCTCTACATAGAATAACTCCATGAGAATTTGGAATGGAGACTGGTTTACAATCAAACATATTGAATTTATTCAACATATCATTATATTGCAGGATTTAACATTTCTAGTCACCACACATTCATCTCATAACTCCCAGATAAAGTAATGTGGAGGCTATGTTAGAGACAATTCTATCCATGCATACCCAATGTATTTCTTCACTTCTTTTGAAAAATATAAAGTGATTTTACAAACTTTCATTAGGTATATATACCTAAACCAAAAATAGTTTGCTCTTTTCATGGCACCCCCTGAATAGTTGAACCAAACTTAGATGCCTTAGATAGGTGATTATTGTTGTTTTTGAAAGATTTTCTTTTTTCCCTTGCTTTTATCTTGAAGATATGTGCTTTACTACAATTATTTCATTTAATTTCATTAAGATATTTTTGTAAAAATATTTGAACCCTACCTATCCCTATTTTTATTTTATGACAAAGTTGTTGGTTCTTGCAGTCAACTTCACTTACAAATGTTTAGGGAATTTGATCCAATATCACATCCATATCTGCAACCGTTTTTACTCTACTCCTTCTATATGTTAAAACATCTTTGCATATTTAATGAATGACAAACAGACCAACATGACTATAACTTAAAAAATTTGACAACAAATACTTACACACTTACAGATACAATGAGGAGAGTGCCCACTAACTAAAAGGGATCTATTAGTTATGATAAAATATATGTATAAAATATCAAGTTAAAAATAAAAATAAATTATTAATTATTATAAAAATATTATATTATAATACAACTTATATTTAATAGTAATTTGTAAGATTTAATCACAAAATATTATATAAAACACACAATAAATAATTATCTATTTATAATATAAAATTTAAGTTAAAAACAATAAATTATAAAATTAAATAAATTCTATGTACCAAATAGGTACATGATTTTATATACAAAATTAAGATGCACAATTTATAATCACTCTTCTAATATTATTAGATAATGGAATAAATCATATATACCATATATGATTTTATCACCCGTCAAATTAGAGTGCGACTAACATACTCTTCAAAAATATTTTCCCTCCAGCAACGACAATCTCAAACATGATTTTAAGTCTCATGTACGCTTGAAAACAAAGGAAAACACGACAAAATAGAAAATGAAAAGTCCGTGTCCAAGACAAGGTAGATCTGACGAGCAAGGGAATCTTAAAACATATGTTATCCAAATGCGTTGTTTTTCTTTACGTCTTTTCTCGGTATTTAGCCAGTCCCCCACCGGATGTTAAAGCATATGTTTTCACATCGAATTTTCGTTCTTGGAAAAAAAACAATTATAAACCACATCACCCTGACAATCAGATTGTAACTATTTCAAAAGGTAACTGATGTTTGGGACCTTTGAAAGCGAATGCAGTTGACTTGGTTTGCTTCCTTGTGGATTTGTTCGACTGGTTGTGCCAAAACAGAAAAGTAATGGAGTACCCAATATCACGTAAATTTTTCCCAATCCATCTTCTACATATGAATGTAATATCTCTATCCCAGCAATTATCATTTCATATGTTTCGTATATTTATTTTTTGAAAACTAAAATTTTTCAAAATTTATTAATATATAATTGTCTTGGATTCCATTAGTCGAAATAATTTCTTAAGCTTTTGGTTATTTCTAATTAGTATAAATTATTTATTTTTTCTTAATCAATGAGAACATATCATGTCGAAAATTTTCAAATTTGTTTATAATTTTTACTAAAAAATTATTTTGTTTTTAAATTTTTTATTTTCTATCAATTTTATTTGTTGAAATAATTTGGTTGGGTATTTCATGTATTTTGTCATTTAAGTTATTATACATATACATTTAATATATGTCCTACTTTACATTCAATAAAGGTGGCCATGTCATATTGGTGCCTCTTTCTTATATTCGATGGCCTCTTTTTTAATCAATTCACACCATTTTTAGTTTTAATATACAAAGAACAATTCAAAAATATTTGACATAGACGAGATTATTGGCACAATATTGTATTCGATTGTGGGCATCTTTGACCTCTGAACATATACAATCTATATGTCTTTGTTAGTAAAGGACATTTTTTTTTAGTTCTTATAATTTTTTTGTTAAAATGTATTATAAGTGGGGATATATTCAATGTATATATGTACTCTATGCAAATAAACCATGTGGATGGCTCAAAATAAACATATTTTTTGTTTGTAAAAAAATTATAAGAAAAGGTTTTGGTCTTTTATTAGACAATTTTTTTTGTTAAAAAAATTATATATTAAATATATTCACTCTTATTACTATAAAAAATCATCTATGTGTCTCAATAATACATGTTCATATATCTTCAAATTAATTTACCATAAAAAATTATTTTGCATTATCTTAGTTTTATTATTTCTTAATAATATACTCTATGCAAATAGACCATGTGGATGGCCCAAAATAAACGTATTTTTGGTTTATAAAAAAATTATAAGAAAAGGTTTTGATCTTTTATTATATAATTTTTTTTGTTAAAAAAAAAATATATATATTAAATATATTCACTGTTATTATTATAAAAAATCATGTGTGTCAATAATACATATTCATATATATTCAAATTAATTTACCATAAAAAAATATTTTGCATTATCTAAATTTTATTATTTATTAATAATATAAACTAAACATATTTAATTTATTAATTTGAGACATCTTTAACCCAATAATAAGCGTAATATACTATTCTTTATTAATAATTAGTGCATATTGTTATCTCTATATTTTAATAAAATATTCTTTAAACATATGTGTTGTTTTTAAATAAGTCACATAGGTGACCCAATATAAAAACCATTTATGTTTATAGATACTCAAAAGGGTAGTAATATTTTTTTTTATAATAATTATTTTTTATATAAAAATAAATATTATAAATTATACATATTGTGCACCAACAACATGTAACGATATGTTTGAAGTATGCATTTTATTTGTTTTATAGTTTTTCAATAAAGAGTCATATATGTTGAATATATTTAATATTTATATATGTTATAAACATAAAAGAGCCATATGGCTATCCAGAATAATTGTTTGTTTCAGTTTGGAGAATATATAACTAAGAATTATTTTATAGAAAATTTAGAGTTTATATTAATTGTTAGTGAAAAAAGGACGTGTTAATGTTTTTATACTATTCGTTTTTTTTTTCTTTTGTTTTAGTTTGGAGGATATATATAAATATATTTTTTTTTGAAAATTTGGAGTTTATATTAATTATTAGTGGAAAAAAAGTATATGTAGTGTTTTTATAGTTTATATTTTTTATTATAAAAATATTATGAGTTTAATATATTATTATTTGTATTATAAATAAATTATATATGCCTTAACTCTTTGTCTGTGTGTGAATGTTTAAAATAAAATAAAATAAAATAAAATAAAATAAAAAATTTTTATATTATTTTAATTTTGTATTTTTATTAAATTAATAATATAGGATGGAGACATTCAATTTATATTTAGTTCATTTTATTGGGCACAGCGTAATTTTACTAAAATTCAAGATAAAGTATTTATTTATTAAAAGATAGAGAGAGAGATTAAGGGATGTTCTCATCAACGAAAAGAAACATGTTATGTTGATGCAAGAATATTAGGTAAAATGAATTTAAAGGCCATTGTCTTGATTGACCTTAGCTTGTGGTCACCAATATTGATGAATGTAGAAGGGAAAGGTACAACAAAAGGTATTTGGATAAGCTTGGGAACTTGTACAAAGCCAATTCTATCATGAATATGATATATCTAGTGAAGATGTTATATGTTCTTAACATAAAGGATGGTGATAGGATGACCAATCAAGATAAATGCTTTTAGTAGTCTTTTAAATCAGTTGAAGCCCATTAGAGACGATGTAAATGATGTTTAAAAATATATTTTTTTGCTTTCCAGTTTATTTGATTCTAGGGATAATATTATTGTTTCAATTAGTGGGAGCACTAAGGTGGGGAATATTAAAATTGATGATGTTTTTGATAAGCTATTAAAAGAAAAAATAGGAAATAGTGATTTGAAACTTACCATCAATTCAAAAGCATCGAAGACAAGAGGACGTGTCAAGTAGAGAAACAATGATAAATTTTGTAGCAATAAATTAAAATAAAAAGGAATATCTTCAACTAGAGGAAGGAATGGATATGAATCAATATCTTGGAATTGTAATCCAGAGTCAAAAAGGAAATTGAACGTATTGTTCATATTTCTAAGAAGAAAGATGACCTTTTTTTACAACTTCTAGTATGGAACAAAGCATGTATGTTGTAGCTATATGTTTGAAAACCCATGTTCTAGATGATGCATAACTAGTAGACTCAAGTGCTTCATTACATATAGCTTCCCATGGGAAGTGGTTCAAACACTATGAAAAGGCTCATGGAGACAAGACTATTTTTAGAGACATGATTATTTTTAGAGGCAAATTTAGTAATTTGTTGGGAAAATTAGCATGAGAATCAATCACAAAGATCTAATTGTGAAGTGGATACATGGTGAAAAATATGTTCCAAGTTTAATATACAACCTACTCTCAGCTAGTCAATTTATTAATGTTAGAGTTGACACAGTCTTCACCAAAGGGGCTTGAATATTCTCTGTAAAAATATTATGTTGGAAAAAAGACTAACAATTGAAATATTTCATATGTTAGATATTATTCTCCATGTTATGTATAGTGTTAAGTCAACATCCACAAAAAATAGAAAAATAGTGAAATTAGCAAATATGTCAAGATTGATGTGCTTACATTGAAAATTAAGACATTTTGAAAATAAATTCATGTGTAAGATGCCATGCATCTAGAATAAATAAAAATAAAGTGAACCTTTATAAAACACATTCATAAAATCTTCTATTATAAACACTTTTTTTAATAAGTGAATAATAAAACAATCACATTTGCAACACATATTTAAAACATTATATTTTTATTATTCTTCAAAAATAAACATTCAAATTTCCTTATCTATATTTTCTAATAACAATTCCACCTTACTTTATTGTTTTTTTAAAATTAATAATAGTTTTTCCTTATCAACAACATTATGATATTAGAAACAACCTTATGATATAAGAACCACCCATTAATAAAACATACCTTAGGTTAAAATTCCTATTCTCTAGCAACATTTGGCATTTATCAACCATTCAGCAAAATTTGTTATTTTTAAAATGATCAGTGGTTGATTTAATTGAGCATTATCTATACAATACTTAGTATCCTATCTAGGAAATTTTTTATATTGAAAAACTACTCAGACCTTAGTAGGAAACATCAACATAGTAGCTTTAGAGTAGGAGCATACACATAAATGAGAGATGATATCAATTTACATGGTCAAAGACTGTACAGTCTAGACACATGAGAGCACTTCACAATATTACTCTCAAATTCAAATATGGTTGTATGAGAACCAATATACAACTAGTTTTGTATTAAAATCTGATAATAAGAATGGATTCAAAGAATTAAATAAGCACATAATGCTGCCCAACAGCTATAGAGAATCCCATTGTAACCAAAAATTGTAAGATCAAGGAATACCACTGAGCAAAACTCCGAGTATTAATAAGTAAAATTAGAGACCCAAGCCATCCAAGATAAGCAACCACAAAGAAGCTTCATTTTTTGAACAAAACTAAAAACCTGAAATTGTCCAACATACATAGAAACTAGAGAACAACTTGGTATCTTTAACCAATTTAAAATTTGAAACTAAAAAGATATTGAAGCTATCTAGAGCATAAGATATCACCTTCATGGAGTTGAAGGCCCTACAATTTAATCCTGTCCAACTAGCTACCGATCTACAAATGCCTCTTAGAAACCCCCTATAGCTGAAATGTATCCTAGCTAGGACTTATAGATTTTATCTAGACCCAATGATCTAACAAACTAATTAATAATAACAGTAGATAGAATTAACTCAGATAAAAAAAAAACATAACATTAATACAAAATTTTGTATTTTTTGCAGCCTATTAAACTATTCTTTATTCATGCCTATATATAAAAAAGGAGTTACAAAAAAATATTTATACCTCTAAACATGCATTTCTTCATGCATTATTGGCTGTGCTAAAAAAACGCTTTAGTTTGTTTAAAATAATGTTTAACAACGAAATTAAAAAAGATAAACTATCAACAAAAGAATCTCATGTGTTGATGAGAACTATAGTTGAGAGGTAAGGATTGCATGTGGAGAGGAAACCATGCACAACAGAGGATAGCATGCATCACTTATCAACATACTCCCACTTGATGCTAAAAAGGCTCACAATTTGATCTCTGACTGTCAAAAACTAATCTGTTGCAATTGCTTTCATGAAGATATCTACCAACTATTCTTTAGTGTTGATGTATTTCAATTCTACTACCTTCATCTGAATTAAATCTCAGATAAAATGATGCTTTAAATAAAAATGTTTTATCCTGCTATGATGGACTGGATTCATGGCCAATTTAGTAGTACTAATGTTATCACAAAAAAATAACTATGAGCTAAAATTGAATCTCTCCAATTTATTCAAGAAGTTTTCTAAGCCATAATGATTGTGTCCCTGTTGAAGTGACTGCAACATACTCTACTTCTGTAGAGGAAATGGAAACTATACTTTTCTTCATTGATCTCCAAGTAATCAAACTAGAACCAAAAGAAATATAATTCCCAAATGTTGACTTTTGGTCATCCAAACTACCTTCCGAATCATACACTAAAACCAACAAGATTGAACCTTTTAGAAGTGTAGTAATGATTACCAATGTCTATAGTGCCTTTCACATACCTTAAAATTCTCTTGGCTACCTTCATATGTATTTCTGATGGCTTTGTCATGTACCCTAAAATAAGTGAAACTAAATAAGTAATGTCAGGTCTTGTATGAGTTAGAAACATTAAGCATCCAAAAATACTTCTATAGGCTATCTCATCAACTCTTTCAGCACCATTGTCTCTACACAACACAACTCTATGAGCAACTGGAGTGAAGACTGGTTTACAATCAACCATATCAAGTTTGTTCAACATATCTTTAGCATACTTTATTTGACAAATGAAAATTTTATTCTCCCTTTAATAAACCTCCATTCCTAAAAAATATTTCATGAGGCCTAAATCTTTCATCTCAAATTCATTCATCATGGAAACTTTTAATTCATCCTTCATCATAGAACTGCTACCCATATACAACAAGTCATCAACATACAAACATACAATTAGAATATCAATACCTTCTTGTTTGTAGTAAAGCGTAGGTTCGCTTTTACTTCTTTGAAAGCCATTCTTTTGAAAATATCCATCAATCCTAACATACCATGCTCTTGGTGCTTGTTTGATGTCATACAAAACCTTCTTTAACTTGTAGACGTGGTTTTCTTTTCCTTGCACTTTAAAACCTTGTGGCTGTTCCACATATACTTCTTCTAAATACCCATTCAAGAAGACACTTTTTAAATCCATATGATGGATGCTCCAATTCTTTTGAGCTTCTAATGAAATCAGCATTCTAATGGTCTCTTGTCTTTCTACTTGTGCAAATATCTCTTCATAATCAATGCCATACCTCTGTGTGAAGCCTTTAGCAACTAATCCCATCTCACCTTATGCCTTTCAACACTTCCATCACTGTTACACTTAATCTTGTAGACCCATTTGGTGCCAATCTTCTTCTTTTCATGTGGAAGCTTTGTAAGCTCTCAAGTGTCATTCTTATGGATAGAATCCATCTCTTCTAATATTGCTTGCATCCAAACTTCATTAGTATATGCATCTTCAAAACCTGATGGTTCAAAATCAGCCTTGGTAAGTAAATCAAAATTCAGTTTCTCACCTCTTGGATTTTCTTCATGTGCTTGATTTTAACTCCTTTGATAAATGTCACTCAATCTTCTTACCTTCCTTGTAGAACTAGGACTTGAATCTAGACTTACACTTGGAATTGAACAACTAGATGAGGGGTTACTTGGTGGATTTGTAGCACTCAAAAAAAAAAAATTAGTTGGCTGCCCATGATCAATATCATCCAATATAAATTCATTTAAAACATATTTTGACTTCTCCATATGGCCTTTTTGATGACCACAAACTCCCCCTTCATAAGAAATCACATCTCTTGACACAATAAGCCTATTAGTGAGAGGATTATATAACCTATAAGCCTTACTTTCCTCACTATATCAAAAATAATATGATGTAGGAGCATCTAGCAAGGACTAATTGAATAAGCCTTGGATAGGCATTAGCCTAAGCAATTATATAAGTTCCCCCCCCCCCCAAGTTATATTTTCAAATATAATACTTGTCATGTGGAGGAGAAATAAGGACTAAATATATTTCATATGGATTTATTAGTTGTCAAAGGATTTCAATAATCCTATTATTGTTGTAATCATTCATGGATGGCGTGGAGTGAAGTATAGTTGAAGAATTCTCTTATTAGATGAATAGTTGAGTCTTTATAGAACAATGCAATATTTAAGGAGATTTGATTTCCTTATTGATGAATCTGTTGGACCAGCCATAAAATAAATCAACTGTAAGTATAGCTGGTGCTTACCCTTGGAGAGTTCATTAAAGAGGATAGAAGGACGTAGGAGGAAAAATAGGGAGGATCTCCTTAGGGAGAGAAAGAGTCAAGGAAAATATTGTGGTTTACTAATGAAGGAGATTAACAGTTTTGTGCCTATGGGAGGAGATGCAGCGCCGAATGGGCATAGAGAGGACTCTTGGTTTGTTTGTTTTTTTGAGATGAGTGTATAATAGTAACTGGGTGATGGAGCTTGAACCTTATGTAGGTCCGAATGTGAAAGGATGGGACTTTTCATTTTTGACATGGCTTTCCTAGTTTTTGGAGCCCATGAGGTTGGCTATTAATTGATGGATATTAGTATGGATTCATATTGCCCCGAATGGGGAAGATAACCACTTCGATAAGCTAGAGCTATGGTGAATGATAGTGGATATACAGTCTGAATGTGATTGGTGCATACTTGTTCTAGTATGACCTTCGACAGGGAATGTGTTTTATATAAAAATGTTGTACTAGGTTGTAGTGAAATACAATGTAAGTTGTATTTGCAAAGAGAGAGGGTGGTTTCAAATATAAATAAATATGAATCAGGCACATAGGTTGAGTGTATACTGATCTTTGTAGATTGATGCACAGTTTGGATGTAATGATATGGGTCTAGATGGATGGAGGGCTCATTTGAATAGAGCCGAGCCATGCAAGAATTAGATGAGAGAAACATAGAGAAGAGAGAGAGAGCGAGGATCTCTCATTCAAGAGGAGAGAATTATGTAGAGTTCATTAGTGAATCGTGCACATGCAAACATGTAATTGAAATTGGTATGTTCTGTTATCTTTATGTATTAAAATCTGAAAGTGTGGTTGAACATTGAATGGTAAAATGTGAGCAATGGTAGTGAAAGGAGATTCTAATGCATGCATACCAAGTCTTAACCCATAGTTTTAGAAAGAAACTAATAAATAGATATTTTGTTTAATTCATTGGATATTACATGTCTTCTATGTGTTAGTACCCGATTCAATTTTACAGTAATCTTTGCTAAATCTGTCCCTTCAAAGGGTAGAACCATTTTTCACTTCCTTTCCACAATGTTTAACACGTACAGCAGACACAGTTGATTCCCGTCCTATTGCCCAAAATGTAGTGGAGTCATCATCAACGTATTTCATCTTGATTTCACAGCTGGCCAAATAGTCATATTTCACATTGCCTGAACATTGTGTTAGGTTGTGGAGCTAAAAGCTTCAACCTTTGCAAACTGAGGAATAGATGGTTGCTGAGTTCTACAGGAACCGGCGTCGGCAGCAGGACCGACGTCGGCAGAATCCAGTGCAGAAGGCCACCGGCGACGACAGGAAGTCGGCCGACGTCGGTAGAACCAGACAAGCAGGGACCGACGTCGGTCGCCTGTGTGTTCCAGAACTGTTCGTTTCACGGACAGTTAGTTAAGTGAACGAAGAGTTTGCATGTTGAGACCAGTTAGAGTCTTGTGCTGCGAGGACAATTGTCTAAATTAAGAGTCTAAGTTATTGTTTGAGTTAGGGATCTATTTATAGACCCATTGGCATGTATTGTATAAGGCATGAGATAGAAAGGAAGAGTTCCTTCTAGTTGTAAGATCTGTGAGTTGCAGGTTGTTGCAAGCTCATTGGGGATCTACATGTAAGTTTGGTCTTTGAATTGCAGGTTGCAGGTTCATGAGAGATCAGCTTGAAGTGCTATAAAGTGCTTGATGTACCGGCAGGGTTATTACTGACTGGTTGGTGAGGTGAACACCAATTCTGTGTGTGAGTTGGTTGTTGGGACCATTTTTTGTGTAGGAGAGTGTGTGTGAGAAGAATTACTGAACACTTTAGGTGTGGCGAATCTCTGTAAGGTGAAAGAGTGTGGCGGCTCTTTGTTGTATTCTTTTCTGTTAGTGTTAATACAAGATAGTGTATTGTCTCTCATATTCTGTGCTATTGGTGAATTCTAGTTACTTGTGTTTCTGGTTATTTCCGCATATTCAATTGCTTATATTTGGTAATCATACTGTGCTTTTTCTGAGGAGCAAGATCCCAACTAGTGGCATCAGAGCATGTTTGTTGTTCTTGATTCCTGACAACTGGTATCAGAGCCTAGGTTGTAGGTTCTTAAGCTTGATACCAACAATTGGTATCAGAGCTTTTGGTTGGGATACTAACAGATTGGTGTAGATCTGGGTAGTGTGTTTTGATTACAGGTTACTCACAGGGTTTCTGTTTGAGTGGGAGTTGAGCAATGACAGAAAATAGTCAACTACGAATGGAGAAGTTCAATGGCAAGAACTACCAATTATGGAGGATGCAGATTGAGGACTATCTATATCAGAAAGATTTGTACTTACCGTTGGGTGGGGTTGCTAGCAAACCCTTGGATATGAAAGATGAAGAATGGGAGGTTCTTGATCGGAAGGCTCTGGGATCTGTTAGATTGAGTCTTGCATCATCTGTGATTTCCAGCTTATCACAGTGTAAGACAACGGTGGAGTTGATGGAATCTTTGGCAAATTTATATGAAAAACCCTCAGCTTCGAATAAGGTATTTCTTATGAAGCGTTTATTTAATTTGCAAATGTTGGAAGGTGGATCTGTTCATAGCCATCTTAGTGATTTCCATGGTTTAGTAAACCAGTTAAGTTCAGTCAATATTGTATTTGATGATGAAATAAGAGCTCTCTTAATCTTGTGTTCATTACCTGAAAGTTGGGAAGGTATGGTAATGGCAGTTTCTAATACTGTGTCTCCTTCAAAAGTCCTAAAAGTGGATGATATTGTGAGTGTGATCTTGAATGAAGAGATACGCAGGAAAAGCACAGGTGAATCATCTGGAGATGCTTTGAGTGTTGAAGGAAGAGGAAGGCCAAGAGAGAAGATAGAGCGTGGGAGATCAAGGTCGAAGACGGGCAAGAGATCCAAGTCCAGGTATGGCAGAATAACCTGCTGGAAATGTGGAAAGCAAGGGCACTTAAAGAGAGATTGCAGATCGAGTACAGATCAGCATGAAGAACATGAAGAAGAAGCAGATGCTGCAGGTTACATTGCACAGGATGCTCTGGTATGTTCTTTGGATAAAGTAGAATCTTGGGTATTAGATTCTGGTGCCTCTTTTCATGCATCCCCACATAGGGAATTTTTTCATGAGTATGTCCAGGGAGATTTTGGAGAAATTTGTGTAGGGGATGGTAAGTCTTGTCAGATTGTTGGCAAAGGCAAAGTGAAGCTGAAACTGCAGACAGGTAACACATGGGTGTTAAAGGAGGTCATGCACGTCCCAGTTCTGAAGCGGAATCTGATTTCTGTTAGAAGCTTGGGTGAAGAGGGTTGCACAGTAACTCTCACAGCAGACTCTTGGAAGGTTACCAAGGGTACACTTGTTATAGCTAGAGGTAAGAAAGTAGGTACGCTTTATCTATCTACTTGTTTTACTGATTCTTCTTCTGGGTTATCTACTTCAGCTGTAGATTCAGAGATGTGGCTTGATAGGCTTGGTCACATAGATATGAAGGAGATGTTGGTTCTTGAGTCAAAGGATATGCTTTCAGATTTGGAAGGCATGGATCGTGATTTCTGTATGCAGAAGAAGAAGGTGAGATTTCTTGAGGAATCTGATGTTAGTGACAAGAACAGGAAAGCCTTGGTTTTCAAGGAGAAAGTGACGGACAGAGTTCAGCACAAGGTGCAGAGGAATTCTGAGCAGAGCAAGGGTGATTTGGACAAGGGTTTGATCCAAAAGGAGCTCGCGGGAAAAAGTCAGGTCTCACAAGAAAAACACAGAGACCGACGTCGGCAGGAAAACTGGCATCGGTGTCCAGACAGGGACCGATGTCGGCTATGTGCAGCCCGACGTCGGTGACTCGGGGCAGACAGAGACCGGCGTCGGCCAGGGGAAACCGACGTCGGCGGAGAGGCAGTCGCAGGGAACTGATATCGGTCTGCTGTAGACTGAGATGTGACCGGCATCGGTCACTGAGACGAATTTTGGGTGGACAGCAAGTTGTCATGGAGTCTCAAGCGCCCATATGGAGGACTGAAGGTGTAAGTAAGTTCTTAAATTCATCATTTCCCTTATTTACACTACTTGTTGCTCACTTATGGCATAGGACCAGGAAGTTATTGAAGAAGCAGAACAGGGAGATCCAAGAAACAGTGGGAGCTAGGCATGGATGAGGATGTGATTCCTTAGAGGAGAACCAAACAGGGGTTTTGGGTAGTGTTGCCAGCTGGAAGTAAGCACTGAGAGACGAATGGATGTTAAGGATGAAGAAGAGTGGAATTGGATACGTGAGATGGAAGATCAGGGTATTTGATCTTGTATTAGCTGCAGGGCAATGGAGGTTTGTTCATTGTGTTTCTCTTTACCAGGTTGGATAGTATTAGCTACACTATCCTATTTTCTGTATGATGTGCTTGTTGCAGGGTTACATATACAGGTATTGCTGAACTAAAGGTAAAGCTAGTTCAGGTGTTTGTCATGGAGAATCTGGGAGCAGCAAGATTCTTTGGCAAGAGTGTGTTCTAGAGACATGGAAGGTCATGTGTTGACTTTGTTTCAGGATGATTGTGTGAAACCGGTTAGCACGCCGATGGTTGGACAGTTCTATGAACAGGTGTCTTGATTCACATAATGAGGTTGAGTGCATGGCATGTACTAAACCTGAGTTTTCCCAAGCAGTGGGAGTTGTCACAAGTTAGGAGCCAATCCGGGAGAGAACCATTGGAGGACAGTTCAGTGGATTCTTACAGGGACTAGTAGCAGGTGCACATGCTATGCAAGTTCAGGTTTATTTCTACATGGTTGTGGATATGGATGTGGTAGGTAATTTGGATGACAAGTTTTGCACCACAGATTTTGTGGTGGTTGGTCTTCAAGGATGATTTTGAAGATGGATACATAGCCAAGGTAACAAACTAGACGGTGTACAGGTACATGTACAGGTTGCAGCTGTTTATCTCCAAGTGGGAGATTGTTAGGTTGTGGAGCTAAAAGCTTCAACCTTTGCAAACTGAGGAACAGATGGTTGCTGAGTTCTACAGGAACCGGCGTCGGCAGCAGGACCGACGTCGGCAGAATCCAGTGCAGAAGGCCACCGGCGACGGCAGGAAGTCGGCCGACGTCGGCAGAACCAGACAAGCAGGGACCGACGTCGGTCGCCTGTGTGTTCCAGAACTGTTCGTTTCACGGACAATTAGTTAAGTGAACGAAGAGTTTGCATGTTGAGACCAGTTAGAGTCTTGTGCTGCGAGGACAATTGTCTAAATTAAGAGTCTAAGTTATTGTTTGAGTTAGGGATCTATTTATAGACCCATTGGCATGTATTGTATAAGGCATGAGATAGAAAGGAAGAGTTCCTTCTAGTTGTAAGATCTGTGAGTTGCAGGTTGTTGCAAGCTCATTGGGGATCTACATGTAAGTTTGGTCTTTGAATTGCAGGTTGCAGGTTCATGAGAGATCAGCTTGAAGTGCTATAAAGTGCTTGATGTACCGGCAGGGTTATTACTGACTGGTTGGTGAGGTGAACACCAATTCTGTGTGTGAGTTGGTTGTTGGGACCATTTTTTGTGTAGGAGAGAGTGTGTGAGAAGAATTACTGAACACTTGAGGTGTGGCGAATCTCTGTAAGGTGAAAGAGTGTGGCGGCTCTTTGTTGTATTCTTTTCTGTTAGTGTTAATACAAGATAGTGTATTGTCTCTCATATTCTGTGCTATTGGTGAATTCTAGTTACTTGTGTTTCTGGTTATTTCTGCATATTCAATTTCTTATATTTGGTAATCATACTGTGCTTTTTCTGAGGAGCAAGATCCCAACTAGTGGCATCAGAGCATGTTTGTTGTTCTTGATTCCTGACAAAAATGTAGTGGAGTGGCCCTTGTCCTATTGCCCAAAATGTAGTGGAGTCATCATCAACGTATTTCATCTTGATTTCACAGCTGGCCAAATAGTCATATTTCACATTGCCTGAACATTGTTCGTAAGGATGCAGCTTCAATGTCCCCATGTTTTCATGCAAAACCATATTGAAGGTGTCATCCCATGTAGGACTTGAACCCCAACATGTTGCAGTACTCCTTGTTAGATCTCCAAGTTGCACTTCGACAGACATGTTTAAGTTTTTGCCACTGCTACTTCCACTGCCATATAGATTACTGTTTCCATGTGAATTCACGTGTCTGTCTGATATAACTCCTTTTGTATTGAGATTGACAAGATTGTTTGCTGAAATCTCACTAGAAAAGATAGATCTGGAAGAGTGACCCTTATATAAAGCTGCAGTATGGTAAGATTATTCGAAGAACAAAGTCAATCTCTCAAGATCTCAACCCTATGTGGAACCAAGAATTTGAGTTTAATGAGATTGGAGATGGTGAGTATTTGAAAATAAAATGCTATAATGAAGACATGTATCAGTGCATCAATTTTGGTATCAAAGCTGAGACTGTTTAGTGTGCATCATTTTTTTTATCAAAGCAGGTTTCATCATTTTGGTATCAGAGCTTGAAGCTCTTGGGATTTGTTGAGGAAAGGTATGAGTAACCTTTGATATTTGATTTGAGTTTATTTTGTTTGAGAAACAAACAGGTGAAAAGGTAGTCAAGCCATTGAGGCTTAAGAGGAAAAGAAGCCAAGGAAGGCTTAGTGAATAGCCAAGAGAAGCTCTAGAAGAAGAGCATAGTGAATTGCTCAAGAAGAAGAAGAAGATCCAAGAATAAGCTTGGATAGTTTGCCAAGAGACTAAGGTGAAATAGACTTAGGTGAGGTAAAAGATGAAGTTTGAAGAATTGAGAAGAGAAGCTTGGAGAAGCTCAAAAATAAGGGAGCAAGTGAATGCTCAAGAGGAAGATCCAAAGCAAGGTAAGCTTGGATTTGTGATTTGTGGTTGATGAAGTGTTGTATAAAGAGTTGCTGCAGGATTGAGAAAATGATCAAAAGACTAGGATGCAAAAGGCCTAGGTGAGATCAAGGAGATTGTCAAAAGACCAGTCAAGGAGAAAGGCTTGGGTGAGGCAAGTGGACCTAAAGGGATCAAGAGACCAAGGTGGAAAAGACTTGGGTGAAGATCTCAGAAATGGAAGTATTGTTGAAGGCATTACAGAGCAGCAAGGTACATGAGAGTGCTAAGAAGAAAGCAAGCACCCCAAAGCAGAAAGGTATGACTAATGTTGACTTTGACAAAGAGATTGCTATTTTGTGGAAAGATTTAGCTAAGATTAAAAGCATGTTTGAGTCTAGGATGCAATCAAATGAGAAATCATGGGTATGGCCAATGAGGAAGAGGTTGAAGTGGCCAATTGATCTCCTAGTGAAGAGGAGAAGAAGGCAAAATGAGATTGCCAAGAAGAGAGAAGCCCATAGAGGCTTGAAGAAGATAAGAAGGTTGCAAAGTGAGCAACAAGAGAAAGAAGTTGAAAAGAAGGTTCTCATTGGAGAACAAGAGAAGAGAAGAAAGAAAAGATGAGGTGCTAGGAAAAGCACTTGAGAAGATAAGAGTGTTGATGAAGAGAACACTCATGGAGACATTATGGTCTCTTGTTTTTATATCTAATGCTATTTTTTCATGGGTAATTGCAGGTATGAGCAGCCTTATGAAGGTCAAGATAAGGGCCTTGAAGAGTGAAGAGATTGGTGCAAGAGAAGACACCAAGTACACAAGTGAACGTGTAAGAGAAAAGAAAAAGTTTGCTGTTGTTGAGGAAGAAGAAGAGATGCATTGGTTAATGCATGAGGGAGGTGTTGAGGAACCCCTACAAGCAAGAGAAGAGATGGAAGATGAAGATGAATTCCATGATGCCATTGAATGCCAAGAAGAGGAAAGAGAACAGCCAAGTATAAAGGAAGAAGAAACTACAGATAATCAAGAAGCTATGCAAGTCAAGGAACTAATGGAGCAGCCCATTAAGGAGGTAAAGGTGAATAAAAAAATTGATTTTTCTTATTCTTATAAGCATGAAATTGTTGATATGCATGTTAGAGAAGCAAAGAGAAAGGTGAAGTTTCCAATTAACCATGGATATGTGATGCCTAAATGGTGGAAGAAGCAAACTCCCAAGCAACAGGAAGTGTTGGTACAAAAGCATGGATGCAGGATGCCTACATGGTTTGAGAAGACAAATATAAAGGACATAAAGCTCAATCAAGATGATGACTCAAGCAAGAAGCAAATACAAAGCATGAAGGAAGAGTAGAATGTAAAGCAAGCAAGGCCAGCTATCAAACAAGACAACATGAAGATGTCAAAGAGCAGAAATTGGTTGGTAAATTGAACAAGTGTCATCCTAAAGCTATGAAGAAGGTATGGATGGCTAAAGGTGAGAAATAAAACTTCTCAAAGAATAATGAGGTAGAGCATGAGGATACAAAGATGAAAGGTAAGTCAATTGCTTGTAATGAATGGGATAATGATGTTTTTGAATCATTTAATGATATTTTCATAAGAAATTAAAAATGGAAAGTGGTTGTGTGGACTAATGTGAAGCAAGGAGAGAGTTCCAAGAGGATGGATGATGAAAGTAGAGATGTGAAATCAGTTCACATGATTGAAAAGAGCAAGGAAACACAAGGTAAGAGTGCTTCAATTGTATTTGATGAGTATATTGAAGAAGTTGGTTTGCATGAAGACAGCTCAAGAAAGGATGAGATGAAGAGTAAGGCTAGTGAAGGACAAGTAATCCTTGTGAGTGATCAGCCCAAGTTTGATGAAGATGGTGAGATAGATGAGAGCTCACTAAAGGAAGAGTTGAGAATGTTGGAGGAGCTGTTTGGTCATTCAAGAGAGTTGTATAAAGATACAAGCCATGGTGAAGACAACATTGGGAAGAGTGAAGCAAGAAAAGAGCATACTAAAGAGGCAAAGGCAGTTTTGGCCAAAAAGCAGAAGAGTGGAGGCAGCCAAGAGACTTTATGGTCTCAAGTTTTTACTTCTAACATTGCCTTTGATGTTTTGAATGTAGGTATTAAAGTTGTGGAGATGAATGAAGTCCATAGTTCAATGGACTAAATTTTGAATCAAGAAGGTCAAGAAGATCTTGAAGACATGTATGAAGATGAAGAAGCATGGAAGCGGGAGATGGAAGCTGAGAAAGAGATGAGGAGAAGAACATTCCAGAAAAGGAATAAAAGCAAGAAGATGAAGGACAAATACAATTCCAAACAAAGACAAGCATTGGAATTTACAACAAGACCTTGGGATACAGGCATATAGTGAAGACTAATACATGGAGGCAGTAGTTCATTTGAACTAAGGTTCAAAATATTTCTAGAGGGAGAGTATGATGCAGGAGCATCTAGCAAGGACTAGTTGAATAAGCCTTGGATAGGCATTAGCCTAAGCAATTATATAAGTTCCTCCCCGCCCCCCCCACCCCCCAAGTTATATTTTCAAATATAATACTTGTCATGTGGAGGAGAAATAAGGACTAAATATATTTCGTATGGATTTATTAGTTGTCAAAGGATTTCAATAATCCTATTATTGTTGTAATCATTCATGGATGGCATGGAGTCAAGTATAGTTGAAGAATTCTCTTATTAGATGAATAGTTGTGTCTTTATAGAACAATGCAAGATTCAAGGAGATTTGATTTCCTTATTGATGAATCTGTTTGACCAGCCATAAAACAAATCAACTGCAAGTATAGCTGGTGCTTACCCTTGGAGAGTTCATTAAAGAGGACAAAAGGACGTAGGAGGAAAAACAGGAAGGATCTCCTTAGGGAGAGAAAGAGTCAAGGAAAATATTATGGTTTATTAATGAAGGAGACTGATAGTTTTGTGCCTATGGGAGGAGATGTAGCACCGAATGGGCGTAGAGAGGACTCTCAGTTTGTTTGTTTGTTTTTGAGATGAGTGTATAATGGTAACTGGGTGACGGAGCTCGAACATTATGTAGGTTCGAATGTGAAAGGATGGGACTTTTCATTTTTGACATGGCTTTCCCAGTTGTTGGAGCCCATGAGATTGGCTGTTAATTGATGGATATTAGTATGGATTCATATAGCCCCGAATGGGGAAGATAACAACTTTGATAAGCTAGAGCTATGGTGAACAATAGTGGATATACAGTTTGAATGTGATTGGTGCATACTTGTTCTAGTATGACCTTCGACAAGGAATGTGTTTTGTATAAAAATGTTGTACTAGCTTGCAGTTAAATACAATGTAAGTTGCATTTGCAAAGAGAGAGGGTGGTTTCAAATACACAAAAATTTGAATCAGGCACATAGGCTGAGTGTATACTGATCTTTGTAGATCGATGCATAATTCGGATGTAATGATAGGGCCTAGATGGATGGAGGGCTCATTTGAATAGAGCTAAGCCATGTAGGAATCAGATGAGAGAAATATAGGGAAGAGAGAGAGAGAGCGAGGATCTATCATTCAAGAGGAGAGAATTACACAGAGTTCATTAGCGAATCGTGCACATGCAAACATGTAATTGAAATTGGTATATTCTGTTATCTTTATGTATTGAAATCTGGAAGTGTGGTTGAACATTGAATGGAAAATGCGAGCAATAGTAGTGAAAGGAGATTCCAATGCATGCAGACCAAGTCTTAACCCGCAGTTTTAGAAAGAAACTAATTAATAAATATTTTGTTTAATTCATTGGATATTGCATGTCTTCTATGTGTTAGTACCCGATTCAGTTTTACAGTAATCTCTACTAAATATGTCCCTTCAAAGGGTACAACCATTTTTCACTTGCTTTCCACAATGTTTAACACGTACAACAAACACAGTTGATTCTCGTCCTATTGCCCAAAATGTAGTGGAGTCATCATCAACGTATTTCATCTTGATTTCACAGCTGGCCAAATAGTCCTATTTCACATTGCCTGAACATTGTTCATAAAGATGTAGCTTTAGTATCCCCATGTTTTCATGTAAAACCATATTGAAGGTGTCATCCCATGTAGGACTTGAACCCCAACATGTTGCAGTACTCCTTGTTAGATCTCCAAGTTACACTTCGACAAACATGTTTAAGTTTCTGCCACTGCTGCTTCCACTTCCATATGGATCACTGATTCTATGTGAATTCACGTGTCTATCTGATATAACTCCTTTTGTGTTTAGATTGACAAGATTGTTTGCTGAAATCTCACTGGAAAAGACAGATCTGGGAAGAGTGACCCTTATATAAAGCTACAGTATGGTAAGATTATTCGAAGAACAAAGTCAATCCCTCAAGATCTCAACCCCATGTGGAATGAGGAATTTGAGTTTAATGAGATTGGAGATGGTGAGTATTTGAAAATAAAATGCTATAATGAAGACATGTATCAGCGCATCAATTTTGGTATCAGAGCTGAGACTATTTAGTGTGGATCATTTTTTTTATCAGAGCAGGTTTCATCAAAATACATGACTCACTTTTGGGATCTAACTTTTGCCTCTTTTAATCAGGAACATGAACATAGTCTAAGCAACCAAAAACTTTGAAATAATTAACATTTGGCTTTTTCTCATACAAGGCTTCATATGGAGTCATCCTATCAAGTGCACTAGTGGGACTTCAATTGATAATATATACTATTGTAGTAATTGTATCTCCCCAAAAAAATTACTTAATCCCTTTATTTGTAGCATGCTTCATGCCATCTCGACCATTGTATGATTCTTCCTTTTAGTTATACCATTTTGTTGAGGTGTGTCTGTAGTGGTGAGTTGTCTTCTGATGTCATGCATATCATAATAACCTTGAAAGTCTTTTGAACAAAATTATCCTCCATGATCAGTCCTTAAGTATTTGATTTTGCACCCTTTGTCATTTTCTACAAGGGTTCTAAGAGCTTTACCTTTAGTCTTCAAAAAATAAACCCAACACTATCATGAGTAATCATCAATAAAAGTAACGAAATATGATGACTTACCCAAACTATTTGTCTGCATAGGACCACAAATGTCTGAATGAACTAACTGGAGTGAATAATGAACCCTTTATGCATTGCCTTTTGGAAATTTATCTCTTGCATGTTTTCCTTTAGCACATCCTTCAAAAACTTCCTTGTGCTCTTCCACCTTAGGCCAAATTAGAAACTAATGCTTTTGATGTTAGAATTTTCAAACTATGAGAATTTAAATGCCCATACCTGAGATGCCATAACCATCTTGTATCATCATATGCCATATTGACAAAGTTCCTGTCATGTTCACCAAACTTCAATGGGAACATCATATTCTTTGTCATAGGCACAACTATTACCACCCTATTTCCTTGATTCTTATCATAAATTATACATTGTTTATTTTCAAATACAACTTTATAATTCTTCTCACATAATTGTCCAACACTCAACAAATTATGCTTTAACTTTGGATTGTAATAAATGTCTTTAACACTCTTCATACCTTATTTTGTATGGACTTCCATAGCTCCTTTTGCAGCAACCTCCAATGATTTGTCATTACGAAGCTTGATCTTGGATTTAAAACTTTCATCCATTATAGAAAAAAGTTTTTCATTCCCTGACATGTGCTTAGAAGATCCCGAATCTAAAGAACAAACATCTTTAGAAATATTCTCAGCTTTGTCATAAGATAAAAATAAATTATCTAGAGGATTCTCATCACCTTCTTGAGCATAATGAATTATTTTATCATTATTACCTTATTTTAATCTACACTCATAATTAAAGTGGCCATACCTATTATAATGATAACATTTAATATTTATTTTATCAAATCAGCCTCTACCTTTTCCTCTAAAACCATCTCTTCCTCAAAAATCACCCCTGCCTCTATTTCCTCTCGAGTAATTCTGATTTTGACCTCAACCTTGGCCTTGATTACTTTTGATGCTACTATTAGCATCTTCATTCTTTGTGTTTTCTAATTTGGAGGAAAAAGCTTTCTCATCACATTCTCCAAATGAATCTCTTAATATTTCTTCATGAGACATCAAAGATCCAATTAGATGATCCAATTGAAGGGTAGACAAATTTTTTCTTTCTTCTATGATTTTGGCAACATGGTTCCACCTTGGTGTGAGTGTCCTCAACGCTTTTTTGATCATAACCTCATTGTTAACAATCTCACCAAGTGTAGCCATATTATTGACCACATCTTTTACTATGACACAATAGGTACTCACACTTTTAGCTTCTTGCATCTCTAAATTCTTGAATTCTCTCTTCAATGTCTGTAACTTGACAACATTGACTTGATCACTACCTTGGTAAGCTTATTTTAGAGTCTTCCAAGCATCCTTTATTGTCTTTGCTCCTGCAATTCATAGAAATATGCTCTTATCTACAGCTATTTCAATATGAAATAAGGCTTGAGCATTCTTCTTCATAGCCTCCTTAGTTGTTGTATCATTTGCTGTGAGGGCATTCCAATCAACTAGCTCTGCATAACCTGATTCAATAATCTCCCACAAATATTTTTCTATCAAAAAAGTCATCATTTTGATACACCAATAATCATACTTATTTCCATCAAATTATGGAATGGGCAAGGAATTAGAATTTGACATGATAAATTTTTGGCAAAATTCCAACTACTAAATCTTTAACCTAAAAGAAAATACCAACTCTGATACCAAATGTATATTTTATCTAGACCCAACGATATAACAAACTAATTAATAAGAACACCAAAAGAAATAACTCAGATAAAAAAAGAGCATAGCATTAATACAAAATTTTGTATTTTCTGAAGCCTATTAAACTATTCTTTATTCATGCTTATATATAAAAAAGGAGTTACAAAAAAAGATCTATATCTCTCAACATGCATTTCTTCATGCATTATTGGCTGTAATAAAAAAACATTACAGTTTGTTTAAAACAATGTTTAACAATTGAATTAAAAAAGATAAACTATAAATAAAAGAATCTCATGCGTTGATGAGAACTATAGTTAAGAGGTGAGGATTGCATGTGGAGAGGAAATCATGCACAACAGAGGATAGCATGCATCACTTATCAACATGACTTGAGAGGTTACGGTGTTTTTTACACTACTCAAAGAATTCAAATTATTGAATGGAATGAATGGACATTTGGCTAAATAGAAATTTGATCACCTCTCGTATATGATTAAGTTTTTGAAGGTGTTGTTTGATATAATTTGTGTGTATTGTGTTACATTACATTCTTTAATCATAATTTTGGTAACATTCTTATCATCTTAGATTGATACGATGTATTTTTTCTATATCAAACAATATACTCAGCTTTCTTATATTTATTTGAATATAGATTGCTATGGCATTCACTCATGGTATATATTGGATCATTGGTTGTATGCTCTTCTACTATATATAATATTTTTGTCTAGGACACACTCAATGAGAATCTTCTCTATTATTCTGTTTAGTGTTGTATATCTACTTAAATTTTGCTAATGCATGGAGCTTAAAGGAATTCAAATGGTTGCAATAGTAATCCTTCTAATTGTTAATGAAGTGAAATATCCCTATATGTGCATAACTTGCATATCCTAAAAAATGAAAGGCCTTGAATTGTGATATTAGAGCTTTATAAGAATAAGAATGTTTATATAACTTTGACCTACCAAATGGTGGAGAAAATCCATACAACTTTTAGCTCAAATATATCATGTTTACAAACAACAAAATTTAAAATCATCAAACAAGTCTGGTGATTATAGACAGCAAAATAAAAATTCATCAAACAAATTTGATGATAAACTCTCTGTTTAAATGACGCTAAAGATTAGGTCAAGGCAATGGTTGAATTGGTGGATGCCGACACCTGAGTGGAACTACTCTGTATATCTTTAGCCACTAAACTTGAAAATACTTTCATCTCTTGTGAGTTCTCATGACCCAGAGGAAAATATGACATCTCAGAGAAGAAACCTCCATGAATAGGAGAGTGTGCTTCTCTAGGCAGTCTGTGGGGTAGATTGGGCATGGGTACTTTAAAGTTTAAGAGCTGTAGCACTTGCCTTATTTTGGGTCTTGTAAAAGGATCTAGATGAGAGCACCATAATCCTACCACCATCAGTGGTTCTACTTCTACCCAGTCAAACTCTCCATTTAAGCTATTCTCTACTACATCAAATAATCTACCTTGCCCATATAAATCCCAAATCCACTCCACAAGCCACATGTTTGATCCTTTGAGGCCAAAATCAATTGTGCGTCTTCCACAGGCAATTTCCAATACTACGACACTAAAACTGAACACATTTGAGTCTGCACTGGATATTCCTGTAATGTGCATTCGAGTGCCAGGTACCCTAGAGTTCCTACAATTGTGGAGGTTTGAGGCCATTGATCATGCTTCACAAAGCATGTGAAACAAAATAAATAGAGCACTAACACTATACTGAACTGTTAGAAAATAATATAGAGTTCTTATAAAAACTAGCTACTCAGTAATAACTAAACTCAGAAAAAAATCAAGATCCAACAAAGACTATTTTTATTCCATTGAGTAGTGATGTACATAATCCTTATCTTAATAAAAGGAGTGTTAGATTAAAAAAAATTAACATGGTGTTTTAATAGCAATCCAAGGCAGACTAAAAATTTAAAAAAAAACATCAAGCATAAAACTAGTTGTCATGTGTTGAACATGCAGAGAGGCTAAGAATAAGTTTAACTAAAAATAAATTAAAATTAACTAAAAATAAGAAAAGTGATCTTGCACGTGCACTCCTTTGAAGCTGTTGTTGTTGAATTGGTGATGACTAGAGATAGTTGTATGAATTTGATCATGCACTCTTCAATCTCCCCTTGTATGAACAATAGGGATGAGTCCCAATTGATTCCTTAAAGCAATAAAATTCATTGTAGGTAGAAATTTGATAAAACTATCAGCAACTTCTTTAGATGTAGGGTAAAATTACAATTCTACTATCGCATCTTGAACTAAATCTCGTATAAAGTGATGTATGATCTCAATGTGCTTCAATTTAGCATGAAACACAAGATTTTTGGTCATTGTAATGGTACTAATGTTATCACAGTAAATAGTGGTTGGATGTTCCTGTATCAATTATAGATCTTCCAAAATCCTTCAAATCCATATGGCTTGACAACTGGTTGCTATTGCTGCAATATACTCTATTTTTGCAGAAGAGAGAGCCATGGTTGCTTGTTTTTTACTACTCCATGAGACAACCTCAGAACCAAGTGAGAAAATATAAACAAATGCTGATTTTCTATCATCCATTGAACCAACCCAAATTTTGTAGTGGAAGAATAATGAATGCCAAAATTTTGTGTATCAGTCACATACCTTAAGATTTTTTTTACAACACGTCAATAAGACTCATGTCGATCTTGCATGAACCGAGAGATGAGACTCACAGCATACATAATATCAGATTTTATTGTAGTGAGGTACATGAAACTCCCTACCAAACTTAAAGGCAAACAATGAGAATATTATTACCAATACATTGGATATAAAAGGTTGGCTCTAAAAAACTATGGTTGAATCCTTTCTTCAAAAAATAACTATCAATCCTTACATACCAAATACGAGGAACGAACTTCAACCCCTAGATAAATTTTTTTAACTTGTAGATCAAATGTTCTTTTCTTAAAATTTCATAACCAATCGGCTGTTCCACATAAACTTCCTCATCAATATAACCATTCAAGAAAAACTATTTTTTATTCCATCGAGCAGCGCTGTCCATAACCCTTATTTTAATAAAAGGAGCGCTAGATTAAAAAGGTTTAACAGGGTGTTTTAACAGTAGTCTACGGCAGACTAAATTTTTTTAACAAACATCATGCATAAAACTAGTTGCCATGCGTTGAACATGCCGACAGGGTAAAAATAAGTTTAACCAAAAATAAATTAAAATAAACTTAAAATAAGGAAAGCGATCTTGAACTTGCACTTCTTCGAAGCTGTTGTTGTTGAACTGGAGATGACGGCAGATAATTGCAGAACTGGAGATGACACCAGATAATTGTATGCAGTTGATCATGCATTCTTCAGCGTGCCAATCCGAAGTCTCCCAGCTTCGCGTTGAATTGAGAGTTGAGCATAACATTGCTGGATTTAACGTCTCTGTGCACAACACATTCATCCCATAACTCGTGCAGATAGAACAATGCAGACGCAATGTCCGATGCAATTTTATAACGGCAAATCCAATGTAGCTCTCCTCTTCTTTTGCCAAAAAGGAGATTGTCTAGACTTCCATTAGGAATGTATTCGTAAACCAACAGCAGTTGGCCTTTCTCATGGCACCACCCCAACAGTTGAACCAAATTGCGATGCCTTAGACGGGTGATCGTCGTTACTTCTGCAAGATTTTCCCTTTTCCCTTGTTTTGATCCCGCAGATATGCGGTTTACTGTCACAATTTCATCTGACTTCAGCAAAACGCCTTTATACACATCTCCGAAGCCTCCTTGGCCCAGCTTTTCTTTTTCGCTGAAATGATTGGTGCCTCCACTGAGCTCCGCGTATGTAACTTTACGGGGAACATGATCCAATATCACCTCCATATCTGAGTCAATTTCTGGTTCTACCTTTTCCATGTGCTTAGACGTTCTTGCATGGCGATGAATGAGTAAGCAAACCGAAATGACTCTAACCAAACCGCCGAAACAAATAATTATTATAACCATCTTTGAAGAAATTTTCTTCTTCTTAGAAGCCTCAGAAATGACAATGGTGAAGTTCAAAGAACTCACTCGATGAACCTCGCTTGACGCAATAGCTGCAGCTGAAAACCCCACCACGACATTTGGGGGAAGATATTCTGTCAAATTTATTTCGTGCGACAAGTTCCACGGTCCTTGTCTGTTACATCTACTGCATAAAACAGACACATTGAGCATATTTTCTTGGCCGTAGTAATCTATCTGAGCGTCCCATATTTTACCGTCATTCAATCTTTGATGGAGGGAAAAAATTTGAAGCTACAGCTGCATCAACCTGAAAGAAAAAAAACAGAGCAGCAAGAAAAACAGAGTACAAAAGAAAAACAGAGCAAGAAGCAGATTTCAAGGTATTTCCTTAATAATAATTGAAAAAGCCTTAGCCTTAACAAAAGTTACAAGAGCATATCAACCGCAGCAAAGTGAAGCGGTGAAAAAGAGGAAAAAACAGAGTTCAACTGCTGTTTACCCATCGTTATTTGCATGAAGGTGGAGAAAACAAAAGAATTGCAATGCATTAGTTAGCTTAGATACACAGGCAGTTAGCTTGGCGTTGGACTGCCCCTGGCGCAAGAGAAATTGACGCTAACATTACCAGAGGTGACGTTGTTGACATCAATTCCAAGGTGACTTTTGTCTGGATCCATAGCGTCAATAGTCTTGTACGTGTCGAATTCAACAGCTACAAGTTTGTTGCTTTCGTTACCATTATTTTCTGTGTTAAAAAGGCCGAGCCATCCACCTTCTCCTTCATATTCGACGTTGAAACTTGAATCTGGAGCAGCCATGAAGAAAGCAAATCCATCGCCACCGAAATCTCTGTAATTTTCATTACTTCGGTTCCTCCAGTTGCTTTGAAATTGAAAATGTGTGGTGAAGCTAGCAACTTCTTTAGCAGAATGGTTCCATAGCGGAATTATTGGAATGTAAGCAACTCTCCCTGCACATTACCCTCTTTCTAGATCCTTGCTACTTTTTGTAAGTTCGAATATATTCCCAGTTACAAAGTGAGCATCTCTATCAGTTGAAAACAAATTTCTAGGGGCAGCATTTAATTGGAAGCTAAGTTTGATATGTTTAGCTTCCATGGTGGAAATTATGAAAATGAGAATGGCACAAACGGCAACCAATGTTAGGGAACTGATAGCCATTAAGGAAAGCACGGCAGTACTTCAAAATGTTTCCACCAGCAGCAACGACAGTGTCAAATAGTTTTCAAACCAGATAAAACACAGCACAGTTCGGATGCAGTCCTCTCTGCAAAATCAATATCAGTCGTAGGATATAATACCCAGAAAACAAGGAATCTTGAAACCAAAGCGCATCCCTCGGATACTATACATAAGTATTGTGAAAAATAAAATTGATATTGAATATTTTATATAATATCATACAAAATGATTATATAATATCAATGTTTCAATTCATTAATCTATTTCAAATGATTATATAATATCAATGTTTCAATTCATTAATCTATTTCAAATGATTATATAATATTTTTTATATTATTATAGATTCTGAATACTTAATATTTTTGTCAATTTATTTACAATTCATTTATCCATACCACATTACCTAAAGTTGAATAAACCTCTTGAATATATCAATCTTAATTTGTTAATTAGAAAATAATAATTAATTTATATTGTTATTTAAGCAATACAAATTAAATAATAAAATAAATTATAAGAAAACAAAACAAAGTGATATCAATGTACTTAGAAAAATAAAGAAAGAATGTGAGATTTAAAAAAACAATATGTGAGGAAAGGTGAAGCAAAGGAAGCATGGAAGGGGATCACACAAATTATAAGTACTTAACTTTATTACATGCCCTCCTTTCAATATGAATACAATTTACTTTGGCATCTTGTTTCTTCTTGCCACTTATTTTTCCGTTTCATTTTCTCGAGGGGAACGGAGTTTTCATTTTCTCAAGGGGAATGGAGTTTGCAAAGCCATGGAGTAATGTTAGTGCCTTTATGGTGTGCATGAGTGCCATGCTTATGTTTTGTGGAAAAGAAATAAAAACACTTGACCACAACACAACCTTTAGACATCTCACTTCTTAGACTAACTTCTTCCTCAAAGGCCATTCCTCATTAATTGTTCCTCATCAACAATTAATGATTCATGTTAGGTTATCATGAAGGTGTCACTACATAAGATAAACTTAGTAGATTTAAAACGTGTTCAAAGAATTAGGTCATTTATCTCAAATTCAATAAGTTTGACAATACTATTGTAAACATTATTTGTAACTATGATATAATGGTGAACGTTAGATTGAATTTAAAATATATACATTTTAAATTCTTAATTTGTAATAGTATTTAATTATAAAATTATATTTTTAATAAAATTTACTATGATATAATAATGTTAGTTTCGATAATATTATTAAACATTTTTTTAAAAAATAGAAAAAATGATTATCAAATAGATGCTAAATTTAAAATTCAAATTAAAAATTTACACACTCATTCTATCGAAACCTATTTCTATCATAAAATAACAATATAAAATTTTATATATATATAAAATTTATATATATATATATAAATTTTATGTAATATATTTTAAAAAATAAAAATATTAATTTGTTCTAAAGTTTTAAAATTAAAAGGATGGAACGTAATTTTTCAAAATAAAGAGAATATTTTGAGTTTTTATACCAAATCACCCCACGCGATATATTAGGTCTTACCATATTTTTAAAATATTGTACTATTGCTCATCCACCTATAAAATAGATAGGCACAAATCCTTTAAGAGCTCGCCAAAAAAAATTGATGTCTCATGCAAATGAAACCGTGAATTAATATAATCATAACAAATCAATATTACAATTACTGTCCTATATTATTATACACCAATATTATCAAGAAATTGTTTTTATTCAACGAAAATGATTGTATTGTGTTGTCCCGACCTGAGTCATCACTAACCCTTATTATAATGGGCTGATAATATGGAATTTTGGCATTATACGATTTTAAAAAAAAAACATGATATTTTATGAATGGCGAGCAACATTATAAGTGCTTTTATACGTTAGAGTGATAATGTAGAAATGTAAAATTGCACTACACATATTGAAGTATAGAGATATGAAAATAAATTTTATTTTTATATGATTTTGTGAAAAATATGGTGGTGGTGGTGGTGGTGGTGGTGGTGGTGGTGGTGGTGGTGGTGGTGGTGGTGGTGGTGGTGGTGGTGGTGTATTTTGTAAATAATATTGTAGAAGATTTGTCTTTAATATTTTAATTTGAAAATATACATGCTATGTTTTTATTGAGGTCTTTCTAAAATCTAGATCATATCATAAAAGGATGTTAAAATTGCAAAAATTATTCTTGGTAGATGCTAAGAAGGGAACATTTTATTTTGGTAAATAAATCTATAATCAAAATTCGAATTTATTGGTTATTTCTCCTAGTTTACGCACTTTGCTTCTTTATCTTCAATTTTTACAATGGAATTCATATGCTTAGAGTTTTTTTACAATTTTCATAATAAAAGGTTTTCATTCTCTAACTTCAATTTTTATAATGAAACTCATATACATAGATTTTTTTTATAATTTTTATTAATAATACATTTTCATGCTTTGAAATTTGGCTAGAGAATATTTCTTAATTTAAAGGAAATGAGATATACATAGGCAAATGTACCAATTAAACATAAATCTACATGAATTAAAGGCCATAGGACCATTTTAAGATACTACACTTTTCTCACATTGAGGTATATGTTAAACCAAGAATTAGATGGTGTAGGCATACACTTCAAAACGTAACATATAGATGATACTAAAAATGAAATTGTCAATCGAGACTTTTGAGACTAAAAATAAAAATTATACAAACCAAAAAAATAAATAATTGCAAAGACATGTGTGAGTAGACAATAATAAATGATAAAAAAAAAAAAAAAATAAATAAATAAATAAATAAATAAATAAATAAATAAATAAATAAATTATAATAACATAATTCATTTTTCCATAGTATGAAGTGAAACTCACATGGGTATATCATATAATTGATGGAGACATTTCACTTTGCCCCACTTTAAGGTGTATGTTTAGCAAAGAATTAGGTGGTACAGGTATGTACTTCAAAATATAACACATAAATGATACTAAAAATAATATTGTTGATCTAACTTCTTAGCATAAAAAATAATTATTATATGAACCTCAAAAATTAAATTATTGAAAAGACATGGGTGAGTAACTGATAATAAATGATATAAATGGAAATCAGTTATAACAAGATACCTTTTTTTAATAATATGCAATGGAACTCGCGTGAGTGTATCATATCATTAATGGATATAGGTGGATGAAGTAGAGTCAGAACCCTAGATGTCATGAAATGACATGAATCTATATCATATAGTAAATATATATCATTAGACATTTGGGAACTTAGTTTGGGACCCTATATTCATCTAGTGATAGGCCTTGGATCAAATAATCATTGTGAATATTGAGTATATTAAGACATGAGAATGATCACATGTAAAATATGTAATATGGTTAAATCCATCAAGATATTAGTGGAGTACATGAAATAGAGTGAGACTTGAGTCTCTAAAAGAACAAAAAAATTCACTGCAAAATAATTCCATAAACACCATCATCAGTATGTTTTTTCCCATGTGAGCTCAGGTGATAGTAGATATATCATACCAATAATTGGATCATTTATAAAGATGATCCATTTATATATAAATATATAGAAATAAATATCATGAGTAACAAAATATTTTCCCAACAGTATCCCAAATATTTGCATGGTATACATTACAATCACATTATCTAGGTGCAGTCATAATAACTGCAGGATAGGAATCATGGAAATAGATAAATAAGATCAATATAATAAAATATGTTACAAAGAACATGGAAGGCACATAAAGTATTAGACAACACATAGTACATATAAATGTAGTGAACATGACAAGTCACATGGAAGAACATAAGGTACATAAGCATATTAGGAACATAAGCACATAAGTAACATATACATATAAATCAAATAATCACATTGGGCACATAAAAATATAATTTAGTGAGTGTAAACATGAATGAAAATGACAAGACTCATAGATACCAAAAAATGCATAAGCATTGATACACATGATAAGGATTGTTAATAATAAATAAATTAGCATAAGAACCACTTGTATATAAATTATAAATCATATATAGAATAAATTTAAATATTTTATAAAAAAATCTTATGTAGAATTGAGGTTATAAATTTCATCATAGAAAACACTTTGTTGTATTAATTGTAAATTATGTGTGTGATGGAAATCTTGGATCATAAGTAAAGTTTTAGCATTAACAAATTATTTTAACATAGTTTTCAAAAGTAAAGGAAAGAGTGACTTATACGGTAATGACGATATGCCACATGTTTCTTCGAGATAAGAATCACATAGTTTAGTAACCAAGAATGGAAAAAATGATTTTGATTGAGGCCTTAAAAGGCTTTGTGGTTAAGTTAGAAAGAAAATATACCCCCATAATTGATTTGACAATGAGTTTTCCCTTGCCCCATTATGAAATTGAAATAATGAAATTTTGACTTGGTAAATATTTTACAAATATATTTCAAATCACATTCATATTAAATGTGAAGATATGTAATATAGTGTCTTTATATATGTGTTTATGTGTGACATGAATGTGAATGTGTGTTGGGTTTAATGTAATCACAAATTGGAAACTTATTAAGATATTATGGGAAAAAAATCATAATAAATAAATGGTAAAACAAAGTAGCTCCTATGTGTGATCAATATCAAGTATTCAAAGTAATTTAAAAGAAATTATAAGTGATAAGAATAATGAGGTTACCAAAGGGAATGTTACTCATTCACTCTTTCTATCTGAGTACATTAATCATAGTTTTAACAACTCAAATCATTATTATCATTTATAAATCATTAGTTAGGAATAGGGAAAGGAAAAAATAGCTAAAATGAAAAATAAAATATTATGAAAATCAATAGAAATAAGTGTTGTCTATAAGAATAAAAAACATGAAAGAAAAACACATTGGAGATAAAGGCCAATCCCATTAAGGAGGGATATTAAAACTAACATAGGAGAATGAATAACTCAAAAAATGGTATAAAGTATACATAATATTTAGAGAAAATCAAACCATATTAAAAAGATCACAACAAGGAGATCATAACAAATAGAAAACATTATTTATGAGTATTGAAATTAAATAAAACAACAAAAGAATCACTAGTGAAATTTGGAAATGGAATTAGGAAAAATAAATAATGAAATGAGGATTAAGAAATAATATTGGAAAAATTAGTTTGTAATTTCCTGAATAAATCACCTTGTTGGAAATTAAATGTAGATTTTATATTATCCATCCTATAACAGCTTGAATTTATCAAATGTTATTATTTTATAGTGTGTTAGAGTGTTATAATATACAATAGAATGACTGCCATACTACAAAACCATAATAAAGTATAAATGAATGGAAACAAGATTAAAAAGCATAAAGGATTTTAACAAGGAAACCCTAATTTGGGGGAAACTAGTTGGAAGGGAAAATTCCACTCTTTCTCTACTTCTATTGAATGAAATGGTCCAATACAAATAGGTCATATAGTATAAAACTCACAAGAAATGTTTTTTATATTTTATTAATACTTTTGTGGAAGAATTATAAGAGTAGAGAATAGTTACATCCATGAATAATATGCTACTCTCTAATACTATCTCACAAATTCACTCCTACACTCTTGTACATCATTGATCAATGATTACTAGTTTAGATTATCTCTCTCATGAAATGTCTTATGTATTATTGGAGATGTTCCTTTGAATAACCAATATTTTAAAATGCATATAATGGGAAGACTAATCACTTCTTATTAAGATGATGTCATCATGAAATGAATGTGAAAGCAGGGATAATAAGGTAAGACAAAATATCTTAGAAAGCACCATGGGCTTTTTCACCCAAATCCTATATTAATCCTTGGTGTATACACTCATGAAGATTAATGTGCCAATGAGCCCTAAAATATAAAAGTGTCAATAAGTAAAAATAAGATTTATATAGAGTGTCACAAAAAAATATAAAAATATCATACTTACTATTGGTTCCTAGTTATACACCTTGTGCAATCAGCCTTTCACACTTGAGATAAATGGAAACCAATGATGGAAAACCAACTAATATGTCATTGGATCTAGGGAAGGGTTTGACATCAGGATTAGACCAAATGCAAAAATTGACTAATAAGAACATACAAAGGGTACGGATAGCTCCTTGATTTTTTTGGCTCTACCTGAACCAAGGTGAGTGAACCTATGGGGTAGCTTGATCATATGGATGGATTTTATGATTCAATCTCCATGTAGAATCTTGGCACAAGGGGGAAATATGACCAAAGCATAACCAAGTTTTTACACTTCACCCATGAAGGGTTATCACACAAAATGCAAAAATGATCTATGTCATACACAACCTGCTAAAGATAGATGAAAGGATGACACCAATATTCATTTCTATAAAATATTAAATAAGAGGGGCTAAATGGAAAATTGAAGAACTAGTTTTTAAAGCACAAACTACAAATACATTTCAAACATGCAAGATCTTATGCATTTTCAAGGCATGTAACACTTATAGTATACAATAAGGCATGTTATTTATAGGGTAGGATAAGTTAGATAATTAAAAATGAGGAGGGTGGTTGGTTGGTGGTTTCCAAATAGTAGGGTATCTATCAATATTTCATGACAATATTCCTTAGCAAAGATGCAAAAAAAATTTAAATGCAAGGTAATGGTTAACACTAAATGATCTCTAAAATCCTAGAACACACACTAAAACTATAATCTCATAAACTCTCTCATATTAAATTCATGAATCTAAGGTGCCTTTAAAAGTTATTCAACAACACGTTTCCAAATATAACTATAGAAAGGTATTTATAACCTAAGTACATGCTCAGAATGACAACCAATAATGAACACACACCCAAATATCCAATAAACAAAACTTGTAAAACATATTATTGCATTTCATTAACAAGATACAATAAATAACCACAAACATTTTCCACTTGACTTGAAAATAAAAATTACAAACATTAACACTTAAAAATGCTGCCATGGGGATAAGCAAGGTGAGATTGCTCTTTTGACAAGAGAGATATGAATACACTCTCAAATATTTCTAATGGTTGTACAGATGCAACCACCTTAGCAAGGGAGGCAAGATATACACACAATAATTGATCCCAAAAAATTCTACAAAACCTAAACATTGAGAGAATGGATGCCCAAAATGACCCACAATAACTAATAACCAGTGATAAGCAACCCTTGAATAGAAGAAAAGCCTTCTATTTATACATAATTTACCATTTTCAAATCTGGGAATGAGGTTTGCAATTTGAAAAAGTGTAAAACACCCTGACAAGTTTCACCAAGATGCTCCCATCTAGAATAATCTTTTGCCACACACGAAATCTTCATGTATTTGTAAAGAAAATGGATATCCTAGCTACCTCTTTAAATAATAATGATGATTTACAACAACCCATTTTTCTATTTGGCTAGAAATGCAGTCTACATGAGATGGAAAGAGAATATTCACTTGAGGAGCCAAACAAACCATGTCTTTTGTGTAACTACCTAGAGATGCCCTGAACCACTTTTTTGCATAGTTGGAACTCCATTGACAAATTCCCTTCCTCTTGTGCACACCATGGATTTACCCATCCTGCAATTATTTAATGGGAATATTTTAGATCCATGTCTATTCAAGTGATCTATCTTAGAGTATCCCACCTGGGACTTACAAACCTACAATATCCTTCCATGGAGGAGTTTAGATAAATGAAGAAAATGAAAATACAATAACTTTGGTTATTTTCCACCTTTTACTTTTTGTCTCCAACTTGTATTTTCACACATTGCATTTTACACCTTTACCTTTTACAATTTTTCTTTTTTGTACTTTTTAATCTTCACATTTTTAATGCATAAATGCATTATTTTCATTTTTTCCCTTTTTTAGACATTTTGGTTCCTTTTGAAAATTTATACTTTGAAAATTTTCATGGGTGGAAATTACACAAGCAAAATTTGCATGGGTGCAATTTATATAGGTACAATTTTCACTTGTAGCTCCCTTAGGGAATCTGGAACTCCAAATGCACTTTGTACTTTTATAGAAGTGAAAATTGCACATGGCATTCTGGTTTCCCACAAAAGCTCTTTTTAGGGAATCTGAAACTCCAAATGCAATTTGCACTTTTGCAAAAGTGCAAATTATACTTTGGATTCCCATTTCCCTCAATAGTTACTTGAGTTGACTTTTCTCCTCCTTACTTTGACTGGTAGGATTGAGAAGTTGACCGCCCCTTACACCGTGCATTTGGATATCCTAATTTTTTGAATGGTGAAATTTAGGAATTTATAGGTTGCATGGTGCACTTGCCACTTATATTTCGCTAGGATTTTGGTATCTCATATGAAATTTTTTAAACTTTACAAATATTAGATTTTTTTCATTATTCTCCATTCCTACATGGTGAAGCATTCTATAGAGGATTTTTAGAAACCTAACTTTTTGTCAACATTCCATTAATTACTTCAATAAACATTCATTCTCAATTTGCACAATGAACTAAGATCTTGAGAATTTAATAATGGAAATCTTCACTACCTTGTAGCCATTAACAACCATCCACTTCCAATTTTATTTTACTATGCATGCAATCCTTGACAAAGAACAACCCATAAGTGGAAGAATACCAGCAAGCAAATAAGCACCTGTATAAACATTTATATGCACATGGAACATTATATTCACTTTTACTTATTTCAAAGAAATCATTAACCATTGAAAATCTTCATTGCCCAGGCATTCTCTTTTATTCACATTGACAGGCTCACTCTATCAACCATAGTTGAAATGAGGAAAATCCATTAAATACATTACAATGGACACTATTTGTGATCTAGTTAACATAATTTTGATGAGCTCCCAAGTGTTTTCCATTTTCCCCATTTAACTTCAGGCAAGGGTAGTTTTGATTTGTTGATGAACAACGTCATATGATTTATGAGCTACTTTTATGTATATGTTTAAGGAAGATCCATAAATATTATGTGCTCCAATCACTAGCTATGATGTCTTCTTGAAAATCATTACCACTACTAGATAGCTTCTATTTGGCATATTGATCCTTAAAAATTTAAAACTTTTGCTTGATGTAAGACCTTCACTACCATGTCTACAACAAGATATTTTAATGCTTTGGCCATCTAATGAAAATCAAAGCCCTGTAACTACATCATCATATCCCTTCAATGTATTAATATCTATAGGGTGGTGCCACTAACCTTGTACTTATTAACAACTGAAACATTGGGTGAAAGGTTTGCTTTATTCGAAGGCTTTGAATTTTTATAATTGGTGGTAACTTCTACAAGCAGTTTAGAGACAATTTTCACCTCTTCCCATTTTATTTTCAATCACATGACTTGAAGGGAACAATAGTAAATCAACATACCAATAAATTTAAGTAGGATTTTTTTAAAAGGATGACCTTACTGGTAAATAATGGCACATCTTCCCTCACATCTTTTCTATGCATCAAACAATTAATCACATCATTGTAGAGAAATAAATTATTGTACATATTTACCTCTAATGGAACTAACTTCCATGCTAAAGGCATGGGGGACAAGTTTCAAACATATTACATACCTTATAGAACCCGTCGTGAATGGGAATGTCTGCTGCAATTTTCAATTTGTAATTTTTGTTTTTTTGTCTAGAAATTTATGCCCGTGGGATCTAGAAGTGTTGTAGTATTTTTAATTTTACACTTTTCTAAGTGTAAAGTTCACTTATAGCTCTCATTTATACTAACCTTCCATTTGATCCCATATTTGGCATACACATCCTTAAGGGCACCCCCTAAAATGACATTAAATCATAGTCTGCTTTAAATAGCATCTTCATGGACCTACCTCTCATGTCCTAAAGATGTTAAAGTAGAATAAAATAATAGAACATTGGTAGGTGTATAATTATTGGGTTGGAATACCAATCAATCACATCTGGTGAAATATATTTAGGCTCTCATCAAAGTATTGGTTCTATGCATATGTTGCAAGTATGTACCTCACGTCATCTAATTCAACATGATTGTACCTATTTGAATTTTTTCTTTTCCCACTCACTTGTCTTATGCCTATGCTACATGATGCATAGATAGAGGTGCACATTACACTTTACACAATGTATTAGTGCAACATTCATATAAGACTCTACCTTCCACTACATTTCTTTTATCCTCCATAGAATTTACACCACCACTTGCAAGTTTTAACTTATGCAATCAATGAGTTTACCTCCACCAAACCACTCCTCTCTCTATATGATCCAAAGACACTACAAGACTTTTCACCTTGTGCTTTGTGTTGGTGAAAAATGCATGGAAGACTCCCAACTCTATCATTTACCTTTTCACTTCATGTTTCATGGAATATGGAGCTACATAATCACTTTTCACTTTAAGAAGGTGCATTTGGAGTAGTTCATATCCACCATATTTCCCCCTAGAATATTATACCACCATTTACACATGCCTTTATCCTATATGCCTCCAAAAAACTATAATGCCTCACTTACACCTTTTATACCTATATTCAATGCATTGACTCCTACCACTTACCACATGTTCTTTCATGTAACCATATGTCATTTATTTTAAACTTGATTTGTCCTTGTACTTCCACATGGATCATTCATCAATGTTGCATTGAATATCTTAATGCCACATGGGTAATCTAATGTGGCACAGTTGCATGTGGCTTGAATCATATGATGCATAATATAGCACCAATATTAGATCTCACCTAGGGATGTACACCCCCCATGGGTGTACAAAGAACCTCAAAACACAAGACCAAGTTCCAATCCCTTGGGCCATGGAGTTAACACTTAGAAATTTATTTGTAATCACTCATGAAGGCTCAATAAAGCAAGGTAGACTAATAAAAATAGATCAGGAGGATCTAAAAATAAACACATGACCAAAAAAAAAGGAACTATACAAACAAGGCTCAAAGTAGAGGGGCAACAAAGCAAAAAAATAATAGGACACAACTATACATTATATAATATGGTACATAGATTATAGACTCAATCAATGAAGTAATTTAGATGCCTACCATTGATTGGTAGCTCCAACATTTCACCATCTAAGTCTCTCAAAATGCAACTGTGCTCCCAAGTCTAACAATCAATGGAATAAGGACCCATCCATAAGGCATTAAATTTTCCATGATTAACTTTCTCCTCATGCATGTTATCCAAAAGTAGAACCAGATTACCTAATTGGAAAGTTATTGGAGTGACCTTCCTATCGAATACATTTTTCAACTTTTCCTTCAATTTGAGGTGTTTTTCATGAGCTTGTCTTCAAATTTCATCAATCTCAATAATTTGGTTCATCCTACTTTCATAGTGGTTAATTTGATCATCATCCCATAGTTGTTGTATAAGTTGATAGATGGGAAATTGTAAATTCATAGTGAAAACATCTTGAGCTCCATAAACAAGATCAAAAAGTCTTTGCCTATAGCTCTTTTAGGTACAATGATATCAATCTATAGGGAAAACTTTAGTTGTTCACCCCACTTCTTCTTGGTTACTTCCAATGTTTATTTGATGATCTTGAATAAGTTCTTATTACTTAATTATGCTTACCCATTACCTTGAGGATTGTAGTTGGAATCATAATTGAATTCAATCCCATAGTCTTTACACAATGCCACCAAAGGTTTCACTTTGAATCTCATGACATTATTAGAAATTATATTAATAGGCACACCAAATGTAAAAATAATTTGATTTAGTAAAACATCCATGACTACTCGGTGTGTTTCTTTCCTTTAAGGAATTATTTCAACCCATTTGGTGAAGTAATCAATTGTAACTAGTATCTATCTATGATTAACACTTGATGAATTAAACATTTATCTATTGAAATCCATTCCCCATTATCTGAATGGGCCTTCAATCATCATAGACTATAATGGAGGGAACTTAAAACTTTTATCCTCCCAGTAAAGCATTCACATTTCTCACACCTTTTGACTGTTTGAACAAGATCCTTAAATAATGATGGTCACTAATAACTAGCTACCAAAATCTTAAGAGATGTAACTTTAGGTGAAAAATAGTCACCACATACTCCACTATGAAAGTATTCAATTAGGACAATAGTTTATTCTTCTAGTACGCATATTTAGAGAAACCCATTTGGATTCTTCCATGCAAGTCCATTTTTAGTCAAGAGGTATTTTTGGGAGATAAGATTGAGAGTTCTCCTTTGACTCTTATCCAAGTTAGGGGGATAATTCATATTTTTAAAGTAGTAAACAATGTCTCTATACCATAAAGACATGTTAATTGAGTTAAGGAATCATCAACATCAAAAACATTAGTGTTCACCTCAACAAATTGAAAATTGGTCTCAATCATAAGCTTTGATAGACCCATTCCACTTACCAACTTGGTGGTTTAGATATCCATGTCATAATATTGTATATTTTTGACCATCCTACACCTCTTACAAGATACATCAATCTGAGTCAAAATGTCCTTCACCATGGTGTGTGGGATGTAATTATTATCTTTAAACTTAGAATATATGGCTTGAATGTTTTAACAACTTTCAAAAGAGTGAAAGCTTGTTTTTCCATGATAGTGTAGTTTAGTTCAGTACCTTGCATAGATTTAATAAATAAATCTATGGGTTGATCATGACCTTATTCATTCTTTTGCAACATGAAAATAGTAATAATATTGTATGATGTAAAAGAGAATACTTAAAATGGCTTTGTGTAATCAAGACTGGCCAAAATAGGGTCTAATTTTAGAGCTCCCTTGATGTCGTTGAATTCTTTTAAAACCTTGTCCTCCCACTTGATGGTCTTATAATTATTCATCATGGAAGTGATAGGCAGAGTGATCTCTACAAAATTAGACACAAACATCATTACAAAGTTGATTTATGCAAATAAAGATTGATTTTTTTTGAGTACATGATGGGCACTTTGTCAATAGCCCTAACCCTTTTTAGATCAATCATGACACCCTCCTTGGACACTATATCTCCCAGAAACTTATCCTTTTTTACTCTTGTTGATGTTTCTAAATGTACCACATGAGCCCTTAGTGTTTAAATAACACTTCTTATTTTAGAATTTAGAAAATTCAGAGCATGAGTTGTAAGTTTTGACAATCTAGTTGCCTAAAATGAAAAAGCAACAAAGTAAGACAACTGTTACACAATATTTATACAATTTTAGTTTTCAGGATCCACCTTAGCCCATTATTCATGAATCCTTATTGATACTTAGTAAATTATGTTCCTACTTTAAACTAAAGACTAATCTAAATGGATATTTATAATATGGCTAAAACTAAAGTGATCATGGTGTAAAAAAGAACAAAGAGAAGGATAAGGCAGAAAATAAATAAATGATTTCCACTTTTAGTCCTAAACATTATGACAAATTATTAATGGAAAATGAATATGCATTTAATAAATATATATTGCAACATAGCCTAAGCTCAAATCTCACTATATATCAGGAAAACTTTAGAGGAAAACATTTAAGAATCACAAGTAAGAACTATGTCTACTTTAGGGATTTACCATTATAATCAAATAGCCATAACACATCTAAATATAGAGAAAAGTGAAATGAGGTATAACCTAAGATATTTCAAGTAATCTAGCATAGGCACAAATCAGAATCCCTATGATTAAATAATGCTATTCATAATTCAAAGACACTATTCAAATTCAAGACCTCTACTAACAATTGAGATAAAAGCTACATTAGAAATTAACACATCAAAATGGAAAATCTTTGAAGAATTCCTTGATTCTATTAATTTATTCAAGCATATAAAGTTGCTCAAAAATATCTCCCTTTTTAAAATGGTGATACATGCCTATATAGGAAGAATAAGTAATATACCGGTTAGTTACAAAATATAGGTGCACAAAGGTATGGATAGTTTTCCCTATAAGCTTTATAATACATGTGCTTTCCCAAATAATATTGACCTAGAGGAAAATATGATAACAAACTAGAATATTCCATTACAATGGAATATTCTATTATAAAATGTTACCTAATTTATATTATAATAAAATATTTCTCTAATTTGTTGGTGGGGCCCCTGTTTGTTGTTGGAGGATGCTCATGGCCCTCTAATGTTTTTCATCAACCATCTCAATATCTATATCATGATTCATGATGCACTCCTCCTCTTGGTTTGCTAGCTCATCAAAAAAAAATATTTTTGTCCAAGGCCTCCTTGATGATTCTAGCTTCGCTGATCCTCTCACTGCATTAAATATCATATCCAAGATCTTGGTGTTATCCTATCTAAACTGGCCTTTGTTCTTCCCTTGGCTTAATTGATTCACCATAGTGTCCCTATGATTGAACTATTCATCAATGATGAGGCCAAGGGTATTAGGTTGTGTAGGATTGACAAGCATGATCCCAAGAAGTTGTTCAATTTTAATAATGAGACTTTTGTCATCTTTTAGAAGCCTATTTACCTTGGTGTGCTAGGTAATCAAACTCTAAACCTTATCAATAACAATCCCCAAGATTATACCATGGTGTCCCATACTTATGGTTTTAATGTTTGGGATCTACTTCTTTTATTGAATGTTGAAGAGTTAGACAATCTTGTCCTCTGAGGCCTGCCAACGGGTGACCAGGTCTTTGGCTAATGTACCTTTGTCCTCTAATGCACTCTACCTCATATTCATTGAATTTAATGCCACAAACATGTCATAAAATGATTCTTCCAACATTTTGGCAATGGCATCTAGACTGATAAGATAGCCTATGTTTATAAATTCTCCTTTTTTTCTAAATTTTGGATCCTTTGTTTTATACCCTAGACTCTAGCAATGGCTTGTCATGATTGAGCTTCTACTAGGGTTTCCACATCTTCCACATAGATGGTAGCTTCACCAATTTGTTATCCTCCCATATGAATTAATCCTATAAATGTCTCCACCTTTTGAAAGGTGAATTATTCTATCCCAACCATGGTTGTCCTAGTTGTTATTCTCTCTAACCCTACTATCTCAAGATTGAAATGAACAGTGGTAATTGGTTCCTTGATCTAGGGAGGATCTGAGACCTCCACACCTGAGCTAGTAGATGCTCATAGAGAATTCATCATCTTATTTCCTAATCCTTGGGTGATCATAATTCTCCTCTCCTCTTGCTCCTTCATTATAACCCTTATCCAAGGCTTAATATCATCATGCACATCCATACCAACTCTTATCATAGCCCATGAGTGGGAGATAGATATGATCTTTTTGCAATTTTACATAGATGTACCAGTCAGGAATGACTGGTCCATAAATTAGAAATTCATCAATGAAGAGATTAACTTCACTAGTGGGATGAGTGACAGTCAATCTAGGTTTATTCCTAGGTTCTACCAAGACCAAGTCCAATTTTTCCTTCCTTTTCTCTTAAGCTACCACAGGAATAAGCTATTTTCCTATTGTCTCCCAAAAAGGGTCCTCCTCTCCACTTGATCCATAGGACTTTGCATGTTCCTTGATGGTAACCTCAATAGTATTGTTTGGCCCCAAGGTTATCATGTCAATGTATTAGACTAGGGAAGGAGGCCTCTATTACATGGTTAGAGGTAAGGGTCCTTTTCTAGGTCTTTCTTCTAATCTCATCTCTCTAACATTTTCCTTTCCTTTTTCTTAATCATACTAAATTTTCTTAATCTGCTATTGGGACTATTTTGGTTTCTCTAACTGAAGTTTTTCATGAGCTATCCCAAATGGCTGAGGTAGTAAATGGTATTGTAAAGGGTGAATTTGCCATGTTTCCCTAGATGGCTTGTTGTCCCTAATTAATCTATGCTCTAGCTTGATGTTGTGGCCTTGGATCCTACCCAACACCTCCCCATAGTTCTTGGCTTTGATGTATATAGTGTCATGGACACCTAGTTGGTGTACATATTCAATCTTGAGCTTTTTTTCCTTTAGATGTTTTCCTACTTTGTTCTTTGGATACCACATTTTGAGTTCATCTAGCTGAAATCCAAATGAGTTCCTATGTGTGGCCATATCTTCCACTTGAGTCCATTATTTTTTATGATTTTCCAAATATCCAATGGGAAGGGGTGAATAATACCCTTCCTCTTCTCCTTCCAAGCCTTATCAATTTCAAGGTGTGTTGAGAGGCTATCTCCTACTTCAAAAATTTATTTGGGACATGCACCAGTAGTCTATGAGGCCAGGACATAACTCCCTATCCTGATGACTATGTGATCAAGATAATACCATATGTACCCAATCATCTCCACACACTTTTTGATGATGGGGTGAATCTTAGGCATGAGGACACCTATGATGACCTCAACGATTACTGGGAAAATTTAGTCATAAAAAAACTGCATGTGATTCTTGTACTTGAAGATGTGCACTTTAGAATAGTGGTGTGAGATGGTTGCCCTACATTCTATAGACCAATTCCTAATGCCAGGGAAGGTGACTAAATAAATAATGGAATAAAGTAGGTAAGACATCATGTAGAATTGCTTGGAAGTATTTCTCTTTATGGTGATGAATTGGTTGGCAAGGAAGTTGTTGATCAAATCACCCATTAAAGGAGTATGTTTTTCTTCCACCAGGAAGTATACATATGGGACCCAAACATTATACATGTAATTGGTCCAAGGGGCACAAAAATATCTATTCAATAAGGTCAATATCATCCTAATACCTTCTCTGAACTAGATGAAAGGGGTTTTTCCATCAAGGGTTCTAGAGATGTGAGGTCCCTAGTTTAGGCAATGTCTGAGGATAGTGTCTAGGTCATGGCTATTGGTCCATTACCTCATCTTGGGAAGATATACATGTGGAAGAGGGATCTTATAGTACTTTTATAAATTAATAGGGGAAATTTATGCTACCTTTTTTGAGTTATCTTCCCTAATAACCCATTCACCATTAATCTTACAATAAAAAAAATGGGGGCAAGGACATCTATAAAGTGCAATACCTCTAGTTTTATTGTGGCTTGATAGAGGCCAACTATATAGATTGCAACCATGTCATAATGTTATTTGTTGGTAGTGGCATTTATCTACTCTTCCTTTGAAATCGGATACAATTCTTCTACCATGAATAAGATCTTAGACCAATTCTTGATGCCATGGATGTTTAATATGGTGAGGTCCAGTTCTGTATCCTTGAGTACTTGACCCTCACTATCTATCATCAAATAGAGCTTAGCCTCTTCCTTTAATTTTTGATTTCTAGCTACCATGATTTCTATTACCTGTTAATTGCTTATATTAAATTGTAGATGATATTTATGAAATCTCTTTCATGCTCAGAAACATAATTAAGTTATCATTTGATTGAATTGTAGAAAATTAGATCTTTTTGGGTCACCTTTATTTATGGTTTAGGTTTTTGGAGCTTTAATGGTGGAAGATATATATGTTTTGTCTTGTATGTGTTCTAGATTTGATTTGGACCTTTACATTTATACCTTTGTGTTTTTGACCCCATAAGATCTTTAGTTTTGTCCTTTTCTACTTACATGGAGCATATATAGCACTGGCCTAGATCTTTCATGGTACTTTTCATAAATTCCATTTGAAAACTAGCCATTTGAAATTTAAAATAATTTCATTATTTTCCATCATAGAATCAAAATTTTGGATTAACATGATCCATTGATCATAATTCGAGCCCTTGTATTTTAGTTGGTTCTTGGGTCTTAAGCCTTGAAATTGTGACACTTGGTGTGCTCACACATCTTCACCATGTTTCAAATGTTATGTTAGTCCTTTGTTAAATAATCATTGTCCATGTAGTGGGTCTATAGGTTCTTGGGGTTTCATTGAAAAGTCTCTAGAGACCTTCACACTATTGGATCAAATCCAATGACAAAGGATGGATTGTTGATCTATGAAAATGTTTGAACATTAAATTAGTACACTTATAAAAGTTATGACTAAGGCCTACATTGTTTAGGCTAAGGTTTTTCTTATGTTTATTAAGCATGGGATAATCCTTAAGCTAAGGATTTTAAACATAAGTTAAGATTTAAAAATGGGTCAAGGTATAAGCACTCTAGGTTAATGTATGCATTGTGTTTAAAAAACACAATGAAAACATAAGGCTAAAATATGTATGCCATGTGTCACAAACCATGCTAAAAATAAGTTCAACATGAAATGATAATCTAAATTTTACATAGGGTAAGTTTGTGATTTCAGGTCCATTACGAAAAATGCATTGTGGATATTTAAAGCATAGACTTAGGCTAGGTATATTTATTACATATATTTGTGTTCTGCAGATCGAGGCCTTTCATTTTAGGCATATATTGAGCATTTCCCTTAGCTTAGTGAGCCACTTTTGAGTTAAAAAATAGGTTTTTGGGATGTTATTTGAACATTGAGTAAGAAATTTTCATCAGTTTAAAATTGATGATCTCATGGTCATCAAATACACGTTTACAAGTGTCAGTTGATGGTTGCATGGATGTCAAGTTTAAACCAATGAAAATTTCATTTTAATGGACTTAAAGTTGATGGACATGCAGGAATCAAGTTAGTCTTTTCAGATGTTTAAATGATAGTCGTGTGAATGTCAATTTTAAGTTCATTATTTCCTCAAGGTCAAATGTGAGGATACCACTTCAAAATTTTACTAGGCTTTCTAGGGTCTTGGTATTAATTCACTTATTGCATCAAATGTCATGATAAAGTGATAGTCATGGGATCTTGATTGAGAGAGTTACTTTTGATTGGTTGTCATGTCAAGTGGGTCCCTTTTCCTTTTAGTCCTCAAATGTAATGGTGCCGCATGTCCATCTTTTGGGCTCCCTGTTCCTTTCGACTTTTTAATTATGCTTCACTCCATTTGATCAGGTCTTTGTGAGTAAGCACATATCATCAAATTATCCAAGATGTATGCTATTTAATCCAAAGTTATTAGTTATCTTCGCTCTATTGGATCAAACTTCAATATAAAGAGAGAACTATAGGATCTTGTAAAGCTTGAGGAAGTTAATGTTAGGACCATGGAGGTAATAAAAACTTAGGATTAAGGTGGTAAGACTAAGGTCATGATGGTATTAATGAATACATCAGGGCCTTAGTATTAGATTCTTAGGCTAAGTTGCGGAATATAAAAGGACCCTACAAAACAACATTTAGTTCGGTCATAAGGAACTTTAAAAAGGGGGGAAATAAAAAAGTGGGTCAAGTTTGTTAGTTAATTTGTGTTAAAAAACATGACTAAACCTGGGATATGAATTTTATATTTGATTCCATAAAAATAATTCCCACCAATTTGGATTCTTACCTTTATTTAAATTTGAATCAAGGGTTTTTTATGGTTTTGAAATATAGACTCTCAAGGATACATGCCATGGAACCTACAACTTAAAGTCAAATGAACTTCATTATCAATGTTAGTCTAAATTAAAGAAAATTAAGACCACATATGCTTGTCTCTTAATAAAGTGGATGATATTCAAATTATATAAAAGACCTTGACACGGTGAGATTTCCATGTTTTATTTTAAGGTTTTCTAAAGGGTCCCAATTCAAAAAAAATGGGGTATGTTGGTCCCAAAAAATGGAGATTCATGGGGAAAACATAGTAATATGTTAGAACCTATAGATTCTAAGTTTAGTTAAATGATTAGGTCATCCACTTCACTTGATCAAAACCACCATCTAGATTAGATTATGGTTGAAACAAGCCTTGAACTTGTAGACTTAAGGTTGAATACTAGGAGATACTCAAACTATGTGTGTGCTTTGATTCTATTTGCTATTTGCCATGGGATTCAAGAAATAACTTCTAGTTTCATGTCCTCAATCACTTATATTAACTTATAGTATACTGAAATGTTTATTATGAACCATGTTTTAACTTAGGGAAGGCTTGGGCATTGCTCTGCTACTAGCTAGGCATCCATAGCCTTGACATAAATGTCTTTAGCTTCACTCATGGCCTTGTTCCATTGCCATTCAGGCATTGATAGCCCTGATGGATATTACCATAATCGCCTTTACCTAAAATCTTTATATTTTATATTGTATCATGTTTTTGTATTTTCTTAGATTGTTATACTTTTAGCAAGGTTGGGAACCAAGATAGCTAGGTTTTAGGATTTGGTCAAGTATTTGATCTTTGGAAAATCAATTATGGTTTCAAATCTTATCCCAAACAAGGATGTTAATTAATTTCTAGTTTAGGGTATACCTTGATAATTTGAGTCTCCACTCCCCAAGTGTATGTCTTCTTTAAACTAGTTTGAGGTCAAGGCAATGGTTGGGGTCTCATGAAATGATTGGTCTCTTCATTGGGCTTACTTAGTTTCTCTATGTTACAACATTATGATTTATGTTTTAGAACCATGGTTTCCTTATTCATGGGGTTCATACCTTCATTTATAAATATGGGGGAATCTTTTAAGCAAACTTCATAACATTTGAACTCAAGATTGTCCTTAGGGACTTATTGGAATCAAGGAACCAAGAAACATAATAGAAACACATAAAAAAAAGTAAGACAAAAAAATAACCCAAAATAAATGCATATATACATACTTATGTACAAACAAGAGATAACAAGGAAAAAAATGAAAGTAAACTAACTGGCCTATCTATACTATTCTAAATATCTTACAACTATACTCTATGAAGACCCAAGGAGGAGCAGTAGAAAAATAATGCTTGAGGTATTTCCCATTGGTGGGAAATGTAAACTCTACTCCTTGTAGATATTTGATCTTGAAAGTGATTTTTCCCAATGTTTCTATAACATAATATGGGCCAATCCAAAAGGGTGTGAATTTATCATGTTTTCCCTTAGGCTCAAATGCCTTGTCCTAAAGGAGTACTAGGTCTCCTTGTCTAAACACCTTGATTATGGGATTTTTTTCAAACCATCTCTTGACTATGGTTTTATGTCTACTAAATTCATCAAAGGATCTCTCCCTTACATCTTCCATCTGAATTATATCTAGCAATCTAGAATTGGCCAACTCTTAACTCTCCTTTATGTATTCTTTCATAAATATTTATGTGGTAAACTTGAGAGTGATCAGAAAGATGAGTTATTTTCTTTACACCAAAATGAATGGTAAGGCTCTTCAGGCTTGCTTTATCCTTATCCTATCAGCTCAAAGTGCAAATTTTAGGAGCTTGTGTCAAGTTTTAGGTTTGTCTTCAACAAAATTCTTGATTGCCTTCATTAGGTTCTTATTTGTTGACTTAGAGACTCCATTCCCTTGGGGACAATGGTTAGATGAAAAATTGAGAGTGATTCCATTATCATAATCCCATTTGGTCATCTCTATAGATATGAAGGCAAATCCATTATCACATACTAGAGATACTCGGGTCCCAAACCTAGTACAGATGTTTTCTTCTAAGAAGTTGATCACTTCTTCACTTTTGCATTATTTGGTGGCTTCAAATTTAGTCCACCTTTTATAATAATATGTGGTAGTAAGGACATATTTATGACCTTTAGATGAGTTGGGGTTGATTATGTCAATAAAGTCTAACCCCAATTAAGAAAAGGGTTTGTCAATCATGACTAGATATAGAGGCATTATTACCTTTGGCTCCTTTGTGCTAAAGATTTGACATGAATGACATTCCCTCACATGTTTGTGAGCATATTTAAAAATATTTGGCTAATATTAGCCAACTCGAAGAATTTTTAGGGCTGTGGTTTTCCCAGATAGATGTCCACTATCAAGCTTTTCATGAAAGGTGCTCATGATTTGGGTGGCTTCTTCTTATGAAACACGTCTCAAGTAGATTCCTTAAAAGTTACTTCTATACAAAATTATATTATTGATCAATTAGTAGGATGACTTTAGCCTCAGGTCCCTCTTTTACTCCTTGGGTAGACCTCCAAGACAATTACCATTGATTAGTAAATATATGATTGGGTCATACCACTCACTAGCTTGAAAGTTTTGTTGATTCACCTCCATAATACTTCACCTAAGGTTAGTATTAGAAATCATCTGAATCAAACCTTGACACCTTACCAATTTTTTTGTTTTCATCTATAGGTCATATTCCTACAAGATTGGCATCCATTTACCTCTATGTTATCCCAATTCATTCTAACTTAACATAAGTTTGGTTGTAGGGTCAGGTAAGATGGCATGCACCTTATTTCTAAGGATATAATGCCTAATTTTATTAACTGTCTTGACTAATGCATATGCTTGTTTATCAATCAATGAGTAATTTAACTTAACATTCTTAAAATTGGTAATCATAAAATCAAGTGGGTGGTCACGCCTTTAAATTTTCTAAGTTAACACTACAACTATAATGTGTTTAGATGCAAATGAATAGAGGTAGAAGTCCCTTGAAATGTCATGACTTATAAGGACTAGAGCTTGACTGATGGCCTCCTTGATATCATGGAAGGATTTCCTCTAATCTTCATTAGATATGACTTTAACATCCTTCGTCATCATGTCATTCAATGGTTTGAAAATTTATACAAAGCCAAAGATAAATTTTATTATAATTTTATCTTAACAAAAAATGACTTTAGCTTTGTTTTACTATTTGGAGATTCTATTCTAGATATGGCCTCCACTCTTTCAGGATCTATAAAGATCCCACCTTAGCTATAACATGACCTAATAATTTCCCTTCAGTCACATAAAAGATACTCTTCTTAGCGTTCAAATAAATGACATAATTTTTACATCTTTCAAAAACTTTCTTTAAATGCATGAAGTGATCTTCCCTATTTTTAGAAAAACTATTAGATCATCCATATATATGATAATGCACTTACCAATCAATCCTTGGAAGGCATGGTCCATAGCTCTTTGGAAGGTGGCTCCTACATTTATTAGTCTAAAGGGCATTGTCTTGTAATTGAAGGTTCCCCATTTTGTGGTGAAAGTTATTTCATCATGTCCTCTCTATCAACCAATACTTTGTTGTAACCTAAAAATCCATCAAGAAAGGAAATCATAGCTGATCCTGAAATAACATGAATGACTTGGTTTAGGGAAGGAAGGGGGTCATTATCTTTCTGTAATGCTTTGTTAAAATTTCTAAAGTCTATACAAAGCCTAGTCTCACCATTATTCTTCCTATTTAGAACCAACTTGGCCATCTAGGTAGAGTGCCTGATGGGAAAGACTATCCTAGCATCTAGAAGTCTCTTAACCTCTTTAAAGATCATGGGTTCTAATATAGGGTTTGTAGGCTTTTATATATTCCTAAAGGGTTTTTAAATCTATTTAAGTGGTATGGTATGTGTGATGACCCTTAGATCAAAGATATTTAGGTCATCATATGACCATGCTATGACATCTTTGTATTGGGCAAGAAGTTCCATCACTTTCTTGTTTTCAAAATGTGTGCATGTCTTCCCAACATTTACTAGTCAGTGTTGATCATGAAGGCCTAAATCAATAGCATTATAGTCCTTCCCATTTACCTTCATAACCTTATAATCCTAAAAAAATTTATCCTGATCAAATAATCTCTTTAAAGCAATCATTCGCTTTGAGATTTTATTGTCACTTAGCTGAATGACTTTACCATTGAATTTATCTTGCCTAGCTATATTTCCATCAGCTTCATCAATGATATGAGCATAAAATGCTCTATAATTTGTCATGAAATCCAATATCTTATGATCATAATTAAATACTTGTAAGTGATTAATATTATCCATCATTGAAGGACAAGGGATCAACTCAATGCTGAAATTAGGGGAATCTTAATTAGGCACGAGTTAACTACAGTGGATGCCAATTTATCAGCTACTTAATTCTCTTCACTTTGGATGGAAGTGATTAAAAATGAATTAAAGGACTCAATTAGATCTAAATTTTTTAACTTATACCTTTTAAGGTATGAGATCTTACATTGGTATTTGCTTCTGACCTAGTTAACCACTAGTCCTGAATCCCCATAAACTAAGTAGTTCTTTGACCTTATTTGTTATATAAAATTGTAATCCAAGGATAAGGGATTTATATTTAGTGAGATTATTAGTAAAATGTAATTAGAGTTTATAATAATCATGGTATATTTTGTCAGTGGGGTTAATTAAAACAATACCAACACCTGATCCAGCATTACACCTAGCACCATCAAAGTGCAATTTCCATAATCAAGGAACATCATAAGAATTCTTGGTATCACATTACTTGTCAAATTCTAGGGTGAAAATGCTTAAGTCTAATTCTATTACGTTGGCCCTCTCATTCACAACATTGTATTTAGTTATCATATGCTTCATTCTTGGTTCTCTCTCAACTCTAATCTGATTGGGGACACCCTTTCAAGGTAGCCACATATGTGAGAAATCCGTGGACATGTAACCATTCAAAGCCTTAGTCCATTCTCATAATCAATAAGATTCTATAAAACTAAGGGAATTCAACCACCTGAATATTAATGAATTATTGCACCCTAAAATTAGAAGCTAGTTGCATATGAACATTTAATCATTCTCCTACATTTTAACCCTAGATTTCTCTAATTGGGTGACAACCCTATGAAAATTTATAGGTATTAAACCATGTTTCTTGCATATTCATCCAAGCAAAATATTAGTAGATGCTCTTAAATCTAATAAATAATTATGCAAGTTTTTACCAAACATCCTAACAGTTAGCAAGAGAGGAGGAGACTTAGCTTTGGTTTTATGAACTGTTACATCGGCATGATCAGTCTTAAAGTGATTATGATTTATTGATAAAGATTCCAATAGGATATCCCTTTTCTATATAATCTATGTGAGTTCATACAATTCTATATTAGCCTTTATTTTCTTCATGTCCTCCACTATGTTATAACTAGTTTTGCTAGAAAACTAAGAATCTCAACATTGGGCTAAGAATTACTCCCTTTTGGTGGCTTTGGATTGTTACTTGAAGAGGTGTTAGGAGGAGTTCCAAAGTTTTTTGGAGGCATTTAGGTATTCAAGGGCTGCCTCTTCTCTCTATTCCTCAAAGGATAGGTCTTATTCAAGAATTGTTGAAAGGATTGGATCTCCGTAGGGACCTCATCAGGTTCATTTTCCTGTTGAAAGGGGAAATAAAAGGTGTCCACCTTAAAGGCATACTCAGATGGCTTAGATCTAGAGTTGATTGCATCACTTAATTTATTAGGGACCACTTTAAATGTGTCCATATCTTATTTTAAGGCCTCAAAGGATTTTTATACAATCAATTTAACCATTCTTGGTTGTGCAATGTACCCTATAATAGTTAGGCAATGCAATAATAGTAATATTAATGTCCATATTATTATTACTATAATATGGTTCATTATCCTTATTATTATGAAAACTATCATTCTGAAATTTGTGACTTGGCCTATTGAACCTTTGAAATCATAAATCCCTACTAGTGTGTTCTCTAGTATTTCCCACTTATTTCTACAACTGAAGGAAATAAATGCTTAATTTTTGAACCATTTTCAAGATGGATTGATTCTCATGTTTGGGAGTTTTATAATTATGTACTTGGTTATTATTAGCATATGGTACCAAATCGGTTTGATCACTTGGGTTGTAGCCTTTAGTGGGATGAGTCAAGAATCTTATATTTTGATTTGGAGTTACATGACTTAATGGAAATTGGATCAGATTTGGGAGCTAGATTAAGGCTATGATATTTTGGTTATTATTGAGAAACAAGTTCATCATAGGTAGGTGTGGGTTCACATTCAACATTGAATAAGCCATTTTTTCCTGGGGTTGCATTTGATCATTAATGATTACTGATTTAGAATAGGCTCAGGCTAATGAATCTTTAACTAGGATAGACCTCTTTAGGAACACAAAGGTCATATGATTTATTACATCTTTGTATATCTCTAGGGATAGGACATGATTAGGCTTCTAGGGTTCCATGGTTCTATTATACATATTTTAAAATATAGCATTGAAGGACCTCATGGGCTCACTGACACCCCTTCTAATAGTAGTGAATTGGTGGTAAATAACACAAGGACTAATAATTTTACCAAATTGATCAATAAATACATTATTAAAATCATTCCAACTTGTGATATAGTTGTCAATAAAATTCAAGAACCATTCATTAGCAACATATTTAAAATTAAATGGGAAGAACCTACATGCCACATCTTCATGCACAAAATTAAGCAATCTTAAATCAACCTTAAAATATTTTATATGTTCCTCAATAATCACTAACCTATTAGACTAAATGAAAGTAGATATTTCTTGGGGTTTCTTGGAAGATCATGAACCACCCCTAGCACATTAATCAAGGAATCCCCTAACCTTGCTATACTTGGGAAATAGTTGAAGGCATAGGTATCTTGAATCAGTGAAGTTGGAAGAGATTTAGATCTCCTACATGTACCTTTAACATGTCTATCTTTATTATGTACCCTAAGCTTGATTAAAGTATCTCTAATTAATGAGTGCAAACTTATTCTAATCTTAGGTAATTCCAGCTTGAAATTCAAAGATCCTACCTAAAATATGAGGTGTCAAGTTAACTTCTATAAATAAAAAGAGTTATATTTGCACATTGAGCTTATTTTGTAAAGGTGGTATGAAATTTTCTTAAAGACAGTGATTTTTGACTAAATTAGCTCAAATATGTGTTCAAATATGTAAATATGGTTTATCCTTACAATTTTAAGTCTAAAGGAACTCCAATCTACAAAAGATATGCCCACCTTTGATCAAAATGAACCATTCTAACCTTAGATACTATGGATTTTCAAAGTTAAAGCTAAATTTCTAGAAATAAACATTAATTCCTAAAGAAATTCAAAGGAAGCACAAAGATGCATTGAAAACACCAAAGGTTAATGATCTTTATATTTTAAAGTAGAGAATTCACTCAAAACACAAAGACATATTGATATTTTCAATGAATCGGCCCTCCTTCTAGAACCAATGGGAACTGTGTTGTTGATGTTTATAAGTGTACCATAGGAGCCCTTTCTATTTAAATAACACTTCTCAATTTAGAATTTAGAAAATTTAGAGCATGAGTCGTAGGTTTTGATAATCTGGTTGCCTATTGTGAAATAGCAATAGAGTAAGATAACTCTTCCACAATATTTATATAAGTTTCATAGTTGGGAGCCACCTTGGCCCATTCTTCATGGATCCTTATTGATACTTAGTGGATTAGGTTTACACTTTAAACTACATACTAATCTAAGTGGATATTTATAATGTGGATAAAACTAAAGTGATCATGGTGGAAAAAAGATCAAAGAGAAGGGTAGGGTAGAAAATAAATAAGTGATTACCAATTTTAGCCCTAAACATTATGACAAAGTATTAATGGCAACTGAATATGCATTTAGAAAATATATAATTAAAGATATCCTAAGCTCAAATTTCACTATATATTAGGTAAACTTTAGAGGAAAACATTTAAGAAGCATAAGTAAGAACTAGGTCTACTTTAGGGATTTACCACTTTAATCAAATAGCCATAGCACATCTGAATAAAAAGTAAAGTGAAATGAAGTATAACCTAAGATATTTAAACTAATCTATCATAGGCACAAATTAGAAACCCTATGATAATATAATGTTATTCAGAATTCAAAGACACTATTCAAATTCAAGACCTCTACTAACAATTGAGAGAAAAGATGCATTAGTAATTAACACATCAAAATGGAAAATCCTTGTAAAATTCTTTAAATATATTAATTTCTTTAAGTATATAAATTTTCTTAGAAATCTCTCCATTTTCATAATAGTGATACATGCCTTTATAGGAAGAATAGATAATATACCAATCAGCTACAAAATACAGGTGTTCAAAGGTAAGGATAGTTGTCCTTACAAGCTTTGTAATACACTTGTTTTCATAAATCATACTAACCTAGATGAAAATACACTAAAAACTATCATATGCCTTTACAATAGAATATTGATCTAACTTTCTAGCAGAGCCCTTGTTTGTTGTTGTAGAAAGCTCATGGCCCTCTAATGTTGTTCATCAACTAGCTTGAGATCTATAACATGCTTCATGATGAACTCCTCCTCTTGGTCTACTAGCTCATTTAATTCTTTGTCATTTCTAGCCAAGGCCTCCTTGTTGGTTCTAGCTTCATTGATCCTCTCACCTACATTAAATCTCATATACAAGATCTTTTTATTATCCTATCTAGATTGTCCTTTGATCTTCCCTTAAATTTCTTGAGTCATCAGAGTGACCCTATGCTTTATATATTCATCATTGATGAGGCCAAGGGTATTAGGTTGTGTAGGATTGACAAGAATAGTCCCAAGAAGTTGCTCAATTTTTCTAATGATCTCTTTGTCATCTTTTAAAAGCCTATTTACCTTAGTTTGCCAAGTACTCAAGCTCTAAACCTTATCAATAATAATTCTCAATATTGTGCCTAGGTGTCCCATACTTATGGTTTTAAAGTTTAGGATCTGATTCTTTGCTTGAATGTTGAGGATCTAAGAAATCTTGTCCTTTATGTCCTATCATTATGTTACCAGGTCTTTAGTTGATGCATCTTGGTCCTCTAATTCACTATACCTCATCTTCATTGACTTTAATTCGTCAAACATGCCATAAAATTATTCATCCAACATTTTATTAATGACCTATAAGACTGATAAGATAGCTTGTGTTTGTAAATTCTCCTTTTCTCTTTCTAAATTTTAGATCCTTTGTTTTAGACCTTGGACTCTAACCTTGGCTTGTTGTGATTGTACTTCTATTAGGCTTTCCACATCTTCCACATGGATGGAAGCTTTACCAAGTTATTGGTCTCACATAGGTGTTAATCATATAAATGGATCCACCTTTTGAAAGGTGATTTGTTCTATCCCACCCATGGTTGTTATGGTTGTTATTCTTTCTAAGCCTATTGTCTCAAGATTTTAATGAAGTATGGTAATTGGTTTCTTGAATTGGGGAGGTTATGGGACCTCTACACCTAATCTAGTAGAAGCTCCTAGGGCATCTATCTTCTTACCTCATAAATCTTGGGCTACCATAATTATCCTCTCTTTCTACTCCTTCATTATATCTTTTATCTAAGGCTTAATGTCATTATGCACATCCACACCAACTCTTGTCATGGCCCATGAGTGGGAGAGAGATGGGATATTTTTCAATTTTATATAGATGAACCAATCAAGAATGATTGGTCCATGAATTGAAAATTCATCACTGAAGAGATTATCTTCACAAGTGGGATGAGTGAAGGTTAATCTATATTTATTCCTTGGTTCTATCAGGACCAAGGCCAATTATACCTTCCTCTTCTCTTGAGGTGCCACAAGAATCAACTCGTTTCCTATTGCTTCCCCAAAGGGGTCCTCCTCTCCACCTAATCCATAAGATTCTACAAGTTCCTTGAGGGCAGCCTCAAGAGTCTCTTCTGGTTTCAAGGCTATCATGCTAATGTATTGGACTGGAGAAGGTGGCCTTTGTTACATGGTTGAAGGTAAGGGTCCATCTCTAGGTATTTCTTATAATCTCATCTCTCCAACCTTCTTTCCTTTCCCTTGAACATCTTTAATTTTCTCAACCTACTATTGGGACTACTATGATTACTCTACTTGAGTTTGTTCATGATCTATTATAGATGGCCCAGGTAGTAAATGGTATTGTAAAGGATGAATTTGTCATGTTTTCCTAGATGTATTGTTGTCCTTAATCAATCTATGCTCTATCTTGGTGTTGTGGCATTGGATCCTAGCCAATACTTCCCCATAGTTCCTTGCTCTGATGTATATGGTGTCATGGACACCTAGTTGGTTTATGTACTCAAGTTTGAGTTTTTTGTCCTTTAGATTTTCTCCTACTTTTTTCCTTAGATCCCACATTTTGATTTCATCTAGTTGGAAGCCAAATGAATTCCTATGTGTGACCATAACTTCCACTTACTTCCTATATTTAATTATGATTTTCCTAATATCTAATGGGATGGGGTGAATTAGACCCTTCCTCTTCCTTATGAGCCTTGTCAATGCCAAGGATGAGGTGGGAGATAATCTCTTGCTCAACAAGTTTATTTGGTACAATCACTGGTAGTCTGTAAGGCTAGGACATAATTCCCTCTATCCTAATGACTATGCAATTAGCATAATATAATATTTCCTCAATCATCTCCACATACCTTTTGATGAGGTGGTGAAGTATAGGCATGAGGACACTATGATGGTCTCAATGATTGCTAGGAAAATGTAATCATAGATAAAATGCATGTGATTCCTGTACTTGAAGATGTGGAGCTTAGAATAGTGGTGTGAGATGGTTGTCATACCTTCTAGGGATCAATTCCTAATGCAAGGGAAGGTGAATAAAATAAGAAGGGTGTCAAGTAGGTAAGAATTCATGTAGAATTGCTTGGATGTATATATCTTGATGGCAATTGATTTCTTTGCAAGGAAGATGCTGATCAAATCATTTATTAGAGGGGTAAGTTTTTATTCCAATAATAAGTGTACATATGAGACCCAAAAATTATTAAAATATGTTGTCAAAGGGAAATCAAAATATCTATTTAGTAAGGTCATTATCACCCTAATACCTTCTTTGAACTAGACGATAGGGATTTTACCATCAACGGTTCTAGAGATGCGAGGTCCTTGGTTTAGTCAAATTTTGAGGATGAAGTCAAGGTCATGGATATTGATCTATTCCTTAATATTTGGAAGGTCCACATGGCTAAGAAGGATCTTATTGATTTGAGCAGAAATTTAGGTGACAATTTGGGTGACAGTTCCACCCCAATTGATGACATAACTTCTGGGAGCCATAACTTTTGCACCGTAGCTCCAATTGACTCGTCATTTGAACTGTTGGAAAGATAAGAATGATAATAACTACATGAAATGGCATGGAGCTCATATAAATTAAGTTTTATCCCTTAAAACCCAATGTGAGTGCCCCAAATTTCAATTTTAGTAGTGTATTCTAAAAATAGTAAGTTTCTAAAAATAGTAATTCCTCAAATTTTGTATTGTTTTAAAGTGTGGAAGTCGAACCACTTAATATCCCTTAAGATTAGTTACCTTCCACATCCTCCCCCTACTTTAAAAATAGGTATAAATTAATATGTAACCTGAAATGTAAAATCAAACATCTCTTCCTAGAGATAAGCATATAGTTGTATTGCGATCTTGAGTAATAATACATCTCTTCTCAGAGAATTCATTGTTACTTTATTATTTTTGTGTTCTTGAAATATTTATCAACTAGAAATTTTGAGTTTTGGATTAGTGGTATTAGAGTGGTTTGTCTTGAGAGTGTATGATCCCGAGGTTGAGGTTAGGCTATAAGAAGCTTGGGTGGAAAACAATAGAGCTTTTGAACTATCCACCTATTTACTCCAAATGACTTCAAATGGCTGATGACACAGAGACATCTGATCCTTTCAAGGAAATGGTGAATGAATCCCTCCAATGGAAATAAGCATAGATGCTACAATAATTTTCCCAAATTCTTCAATAACTCTTGATGAGAAATTTTAGCTCCTCAGCTACACTTCCTGGTTCCTCATCCATGGAACATCCTTTTAGTGCCCCAACACCCTTCAAGGTTCAGGTGAATTTTGATATTCCTAAATTTGAAGGCAAAATCAATGTTGAATTAATATAAAATTGGTTAGATCAATTATCTTCTTACTTCTCTGTAAACAAATTCACCGATGGAGAAAAGATCACTTTTGATCTTTGGAAATCATCATTACCCATGAAAAACTGGTGGGAAGTGTACAAAAAGAGGTTCAGTATAGATGAAATTGGAATTGAGGTGGAACCTACCTATGATGATTTTATGGAAGTGATGAAAGAAGAATACTATCCCATTTGAGCATATGATGATCTGTACATACAGTGTCAACAACCTCACCAAGGTAAGGATCAATCTATTCAAGATTACATTGATATTTTTCATTCTTTGTCTACAAGATTGGGCATCTAAGAAAGTGAGAAACATAATACTCTCAAATATCGTGGTGGTCTATAATGGTACATATAGGGTGAAATGGAACACTTCAATTTGGAAACCCTCGGTGAGGCATAAAAATGTGTAGTGAAGATTGAGTAGAAGCATGGCAGAAAGAATATGAAGAGTCAGCCCTCAAAATGGAAAAGTGACAAGGAAGGCCAAACACGAGGCAAAAATTGGAAGCAAAAAGAGTTTCAAGATAAGAAACCCCATAAGAAGAAGGCTAGAAAATGGTGTGATCACCAAAAATATGGAACTCACTCCAAAGAAGAATGTAGAGCCATCAAGTCACTACTTTTTGAGTCACAATACCCGACATCTACTACTCTGTCTCATACACAACCCACAGTTGAAGATGATGAAGAATAAATTGTAGACGCTGAGCCTAACACCATCGTCACTTCATCACAGACCCATGAGGAAAGGCTAGATGACAAAGAAAGATTTTTTCACTCCAAATTATGGGTAAAAGGTAAGCCTCTGCATTTCATTCCTGATAGTGGGAGTTAAAATAATTTAATCTATGCTAAAGTTGTGAAAAGTCTAAATATATCCAAGAAGCCTCATCTAAAGACATACAATATTGGATAGTTGATCCCAGGGAGAGACCTCCATGTCACCCATCAGTGTCTTCTTTCATATGTAATAAAACCTTTCCAAGATGAAGTCTTGTGTGATGTGTTCAATCTAGATGTTTGTGATGTACTCCTTGGTCAGTCATTCATGTATGAGTGATATGGCACCTATGAATCACAAAACTAAAGAATCACCCTCACTCTTGGAACATGGTACTATAGGGTACTATAGGTATCATCTCCCACATTTATCACCTTGATCAGTGTTAAGGAACGTAAGATATTGGTGGAGAAGACAAAGCAATATGTTCTCGTATTGGTCAAATGATAGAAATCCAAGAAGGCCGATGTTGCAGTCCTAATTACACAATCAACACAACAACAACAGTAGATAGGACAAATCATAGGAGAATATGATGAATTATTCAAGTCAGCCACAGGAGTTCCACTTCATTGCTAGGTAAAACATTCTATTGATTTGATCCCAGGATCACCTTTGCCTAATAGTCCTATGTATCATAGATCAATTTTGGAGAATGATGAAATAAAAAGATAGATTCAAGAGTTGATCCAAAAGGGTCACATCAGGCCAAGATCTCCACCTTGTGGAAGCCCAATTATCTTGGTACCAAAGAAATATGGAACATGGAGGCTTTTCTTTGACTACTGAGCCCTAAATAAAATCACTATGACGAATTGTTACCCTCTCCCCAAGATTGATGACCTACTGGATCAACTCCATGGTGTGAAGTTCTTCACCAAAATTGATTTCAAATCGAGTTATCACCAAATTCCCATCGATCCCACCAATGTTTGTAAGACTGCATTCTAATCAAAGGAGGAGCTCTTTAAATGGTTGGTTATGCCTTTTGTCTTAACTAATGCACCTAAAACCTTCATGAGGATGATGGATGACATCTTATGACCCTTCACCAACTCATTTGTGGTTGTCTACCTAGATGACATACTCACCTATAGTAGAACATGAGAGGAACCTTTGCAACATGTTCATAAGGTGCTTTAAACTCTTTGGGAGCACAATTTGTATGAAAATCTTGACAAATGCACATTTAGGATGACAACAATTCAGTACCTCAGGTACGTTGTGAATGAGGAAGGGGTCCATTTTGATATAGAAAAGATTTGGGTTATTTAAGAATGGCCCACACCAAGGACCCTCATAGAACTTTGCAGCTTCTTGGGTCTTGTAAATTTCTATCGTAGGTTTGTTCTTTGATTTTCACATGTTTCTTGGTCACTAACCCAAGTGACTAAAGGAGGATCTAAAGCTACATTTCAGTGGGGTGAAATACAACAAAGGGAATTTAGAATTTGAAGAACAAACTTTGCTCAGCCCTTGTTCTTGCCTTTCCATATTTGCATCAACCTTTTGAGTTGATGACAGATGCATCTGAATATGCCATGGGAGCTATCATCATACAACATGGCCATCCTATTGCATATCATAGTGAAACTTTCATAGATATAGTCAGGAAATATCCAACATATCATAATGATCTCTATGCCATTGTGCAATCCTAGAAACAATGGAAACACTACATCTTGGGAAAAGAGATGGTCATACAAACTGACCATAGACCATTAGAATTCATCTAGACACAGAGAAAACTATGAAATGAGAGGCACCAAAATTGGGCCACATATCTTCAACAATTCCATCTAATAATCAAACACAAAAAGGGGATCTCAAGTATAGCTATAGATTGTCAGAGTGATCTACCAATTATTGTACTCACAATAGTTCTTGACTTGTGCAGACATGAGACAATCACTTGGGGTGCTCTATATGAAGCAAATCCTACCTTTACTAATACATATTAGGTGCTTCAAAAAGGTAAACATAATTTTTTTTATTTGTAAGATAATGTCTTCTATCATATGGGGCACATCTGTGTTCCAACTGCAGAGCAATATAAGATGATATGGGAAGCACATTTCAGTAGGATAGGTGAACACTTTCGTATAGAGAAGAATTGGCAATTCTTCAAAAACACTTCTACTAGCCCCATATGTAAAATAGTGTGGAAAGATATCTCAAATCTTGCACCCCATGTGCAATATCCAAGCCAACAAATAAGAAACAAGTATTTTACATGCCATCTCCAGAACCAACTAGGCCTTGGGAATCTATCTCACTAGATTTTATCTCAGGTTTTCCCACTTCAAAACATGGTAAGGAATATATTTTTGTCGTAGTTGATCTTTTTTCAAAAATGGCTATCATGATTTCTTGTAAGAAAAATGTATCTGCTAAAGAAACTGGTCAACTATATGTTAGTCATGTATGGCTCCATTTTGGTCTCCCCAAGTTCATTGTCTCAGATCAGGATAGTAGGTTCCTGAGCATCTTCTGGTCCACTGTATGGAAGATGATGGATACCAAGCTGATGAAGTCCATAGCCTTTCATCCACAGACTGATGGTTAGATAGAGGTGGTGAACCATTTGATTGTTCACATGATTTGGATGTATCACTCTAAACATCCACGTACATGGGATGAGGGGCTTCTATTCATACAACATGGATACAATTAGGCCCTACACATCTCGACCAAGCATAGTCCATTCCATGTATGCTTTGGGTTCCAACCCATGGCACCAATTGACGTAGTTGTTCCATTCTCCACCATGGAATACAAACCTCATGGAAGATCTAAGGTAGCAAAAGCAACAAAGTTCATTGAACAAATGCAACATATCTATCAATAATTTCATAATATCCTAGAGAAGATGAATTAGAATTATAAGCAATGCCATGACAAACGTAGGATTGCACACCATTTTACTATGGGTGATAAGGTTTGGTTACAGCTTCAGAAGGAATGACTTGTAGGCCCACATAGAAAAAAATTTCCTCTATGATATGGTCCCTACACTATCACCAAAAAATTTGGAGAAAATGCTTTTGATTTGTACCTACCAGCCTACCTTGGTCTGCATCTAATATTCAATGTGGAGCTCCTCAAACCATATCATCCACCTCTATTAGACACTTTAGTTGTATTAGAACAACTTGACATTGATGAGCTTGATCCATATATTTTTTCTCCAGTAGAGGAGGACCAGATGGTGGACACTTGGATGAAGACACCAAGAGGATGCTCTATTCTGCTTCATTTAATGGTAAAAAGGGGCTAGCTTAGCCACCAACGTGAGTGGCTCACAGAGAATCAAATCAAAACACAATTGCCACACCTAATGAGGAATATTGATGTAATGGGGATCATTTATTTTCAAGGAGGGAGGAATGATCTAGGCAGCAATTTAGGTGATAATTTGGGTGAAAGTTCCACCCCAATTGATGATGGAACTTCTAGGAGCCATAACTTTTGCACCGTAGCTCCAATTGACTCACCGTTTGAACCATTGGAAATATAAGAATGAGAATAATGTTGTGATATGGCATGGATATTTTCTTAATTAATTTTAACCCCATAAAACCCAATGGAATTTCCCCAAATGTAAATTTTAGTAGTGCACTCTAAAAATAGTATGTTTCTAAAAATAGTAATTTCTCAAATTTTGTATTATTTTAAAGCATGAAAGTCGAACCACTTTATCTCCATTGAGATTGGTGACCTTCCACATCCTCCCCCTACTTTAAAAATAGGTATAAATGAAGATGTAACCTGAAATGGAAAATTAGACATCTCTTCCCAGAGATAAACATATAGTTGTATTGCGATCTTAAGTAATAATACATCTCTTCTTAGAGAATTCATTATTACTATGTTATTTTTATGTTCTTGAAATATTTATCAACCAAAACTTCTGAGTTTTAGATCACTTATAGTACTTTTCAAAATAAATATGGGAAATTTATGCTACCTCTTTTGAGTTGCCTTCCCTAACAATCCATTCACTGTCAATCTTTTAATCACTATAAATGGGGGCATGGATATAAATGCAATGCAATACCTCTAGTTTTGTCATGGGATGATGGAGACCAACCATCTAGATTGTAACCAGGTCACAATGTCATCTATTTTTGGTGGAATTTCTCTAATTTCCTTTGAGATGGGCTACACTTCTTCTACCATGAAGAATATCTTGGACTAATTCTTGGTTCTATGGATGTTTAATGCAGTGAGGTCTAGTTTTGTATCCTATAATACCCGACCCTCACTATCTATCGTCAAATAGAGCTTGGCCTCTTCCTTCAATTGTTGCTTGTTAGATGCCATAATATTTATTACTTACTAATTTCTCACTTTGAACTATAGATGATCTTTGTGAAAGATATTTCATACTCAGAAACATAATTAAGTTATCCTTTGATTTAATTTTAAAAAATTAGATCTATTTGGGTCACCATTATGAACGGTTTAAGGTTATGGATCTTTAATGGTAGAAGATATCTAGGCATTGGCTTATATATGTTTTAGATTTGATTTGGACCTTTATCTTTATACCTTTATATTTTTGAGCCCATAAGATCTTTAGTTTTGTCCTTTTATACTTGTGTGGATCTTATGTGCCACTAATTTGGATCTTTCACAACATTTTTCAAAAATGAAATTTGAACACTAGCCATTTGGAATTTAAAATACTTTATTTATTTTGTACCATAAGATCAAAATATTGGATTAGCATGAGCCATTGATCATATTCTGGGCCCTTATGTTTTAATTGGTTCTTGGGTCTTAAACCTTGTGGTCATGACACTTTTTGTGCTCATGCATCTTCCCCATGTTCCAAATCTTATGTCAGTCCTTTGTCAAATAATCATTGGCCATGTGGGAGGTCTGCATGTTCTCAAGGATTTGTTGAAATGTCTCTAGGGACCTTCACATCATTCAATCAAATATAGTGATAAAGTGCAGACTATTGATATGCAAAAATGCCTAAACATTAAGTTAATACACTTTTAAAAGTTGTGAATTAGGCTTTCATCCCTTAGGATAAGGTTTGTTTCATGTTTATTAAGCACAAGACAAACCTTAAGCTAAGGAATTTATGCCTAAGTTATGATTTAAATGGAATCAAGGTATAATTACTCTAGGATAGTGTATGTGGTGTGTTTAGCAAACACAATGAAAACATTAGGCTAAAATATTTATTCCATGTGTCATAGACCATGGTCAAAATAGGTTCAACATGAAATGATAATTTGAATTTTACATAGGTTAAGCATGTGATTTAAGGTCCATTATCCAAAATTCAATGTGGATCTTTAAAATATATGCTTAGGATAGGTATATTTCTTGTATATATTTATGTGTTCTGCATATCGAGTCCTTCCATTTTGGGCATATTTTGAGCATTTCCCTCAGCTTGGTGAGCCACTTTAGAGTTAAAAATAGGGGTTTGGGATGTTATTTAAACATTGATTAAGAAATTTTCATTGGTTTAAAATTGACAGTCTTGTAGTTGTCAAATACACTTTTGTGGGTGAATTGATGGTTGCATGGATGTCAAGTTTAAAAAAATGAAAATTTCATTTTAATGTACTTAAATTTTATGGTTGTACGAGGATAAAGTTAGTATTTTAAAATGTTTAAATGATAGTCAGGAGAATATCATTTTATGTTCATTAACTCCTCAGGGTCAAATGTGAAGATACAACTTGGCAATTTTATGGGGCTTCTCAGGGTATCAATGTTAATTTACTCAATTGCATCAAATGCCATGATAAAGCAATAGCCATGGGATCTTGATCTAGAGACTTGATTTCAATTGGTTGTCATGTCAAGTGGGTCCCCTTTCCTTTTAGTCCTCAAATGTAATGGTGCCCCATGTCCATCTTTTAAGCTCCTTGTATCCTTTTAAATTTTCAATTACGCTTCACTCTATCCAATCAGGTTTTTGTGAATAAGTACATATCATCAAATTATCCAAGATGCATGCCATTTAAGCCAAATTTATCAGTTACCTTTACATCATTGGATCAAATGTCATTATAAAGAGACAACTATAGGATCCTACTAAGCATGAGGAAGTTAATGTTAGGACGTGGAGGCAATAAAAACTTAGGCTTGAGGCATTAAGACTAGGGTTATGATGGTATTAACAAATACATTAGAGCCTTAGTATTAAATTATTAGGATAATTTGGGGAATATAAAATGATCCTACACAATGGCATTTAGTTAGGCCATAAGGAACTTTAAAAAAGGGGAAAATAATGAAGATGGTCAAGTTTGCTAGTTAAGTTATGTTAAAAACAAGACTAATCCTGGGACATGCATTTTATATTTAAGTCCATAAATATAACTCTTGCCAATTTGGGTTCCCACCTTTATTTAAAATTAAATCGAGGGTTTATTATTGTTTTGGAATGCATATTTATTAGGGATGGATTACATGGAACCTAAAACTTAAATTCAAATGAAATTCATTAGTAATGTTAGTCTAGATTAAATCAAATTAAGACCACATATGCTTGTCTCTTAATAAAGTGGATGATCTTCAAATTCTATAAAAGACTTTAACATGTTGAGATTTACATGTTTTATTTTTAGGGTTTCTCAAGGGCCCCAATTCAAAAAATTGGTGTATGTTGGTCCAATAACTCTAAAGTGGTAGTTCTTAGGATTAAGAAAAATGTCAAATTCCCTGCATCTGATCAACACCTTTTCTAGATGTTCCAAATGACCTTCTCTAGTTTTGGAGTACATAGTAATGCCATTCTGATACATAACAATGAAATGGTTAATTATCCCTACAAAGGTGATGTCCATAGATTTCTAGAACATTGTACCAATATTCATCAACCTAAAAGTCATCCTCATATATACATATGTGCCCTAAGGCATAGTGAACATGGTCTTAGACCTCTTAGATTCCTTCTCCAAAATGTGGTTGTAACTTGAGAAGCCATCCAATGTGGACAACATTTTTGATCCAGTAACAATTTGAAATAGGTTCTCCATATTGGGTGAGGGATAATTATTTTTTAAAGAAGCTAAATCCACACACAAGTAGATATCACCATTCTTCTTTCTCACAGGCATTAGATTTATAACCCATGATGAGTAACCAATGGGATGAATAATACCACCTTCCCTTAGCTTCTTTAATTCCACCCTCATCTTGGTGGACAAGATGTGGTTAATGGGTCTTTGTTTGTACCTAAAAGGTTTGCTATCAAGTTGTAATGGGATGACATTATAGAACAAGTCTTCCCTATATGATTTCAACTCAAAACAAAACCATGCTAAGCAATCTTGGTAATTCCTTAATAGCTACATATAATCTTTTTTATCTATTACACTTAGGTTAGTACCCAACCAAACCTTTCTTGGATTCTCATGAGAACCCAAGTTAAACTTATTCATGTCATTTGAAATGATTGATTCTCTTGACTTGATTCTATCTGATCCATCAAAAGACATCTCCAAAATCACAAATCCCCTTAGGATCATGTTTATCGTCAATTGAATTATGTCTTTCCTAAACAAAGTTTATTTCCCATCACAACCTAGAACCATAGATTCCAAGTCTATGAGTTGATCATGGAACTCAGCTTCATAGTTTAGAAACCTCTTAATCTATTCATCATCATCAAATAGCTGCTAATGATGAACATTGTCTAGGATTGAAGGCCTAAAAAGCACCTCCACTTGATACTGACAATGAGGGTTCATATTTGCAATGTTAAACTAAGCACCTAGCCTTACAAGTCTATTAGTTTCTTGGTTGAAACCTCTATCATGATAATAAATGTTGAATGCATCAAAGAATTCAATAAAATCCTCAAAAGCATTATGATATTGTTTCAAACTTTTATTCTTTATGGTGAAATCACTATGGAATTTCTTTACCACTAGCTTAGAGTCACCCTTAACAATAAAACATTTAATTCCATATTTGTGGGAAATCTGTAAACCAAGAAAGAGTGCCTCATACTCAGTAGTATTGTTCATGCACTCATAATAAAGTTGAAAATAAAACATAAACATTTTACCATTGGGGGCATAGAAGACAACCCCAACTCCATTCCCAAGATTGGAGTAAGCTCTACCAAAGTAAATCTTCCAAACTACATTTTATTTGTTAGGATCAATATCAAGAAAAATATGTTGTTTACTAATATTAACATTCCCAAAAAAGTTACCCAATTTAACATCTATGTATAACATGTCATTGAGAGCATTCTTTGGAACTTCAATCACATGCAGCATCTCTAGATCTCTATAAAGTCTGACCATCTTACCCTCTAAAGGAATGGTGGTATAGGAATAGTACATATGCACAATTCCACCCATGATATCAACCATTTTTTGTGGAAGTAACATCCTCCACATAGGTTGGAAGTCTACAACTACCATGTCAATGTTCAAGTATTTACCAAGATGATCTTCCAACTACACCACTAACCCATTGACTTGTCTACTAATTGGAACCTCTCATGAGTCTACAGAATAATAATTGCCAAAGGCTAATGTGACCTTCACTCTAAGATCATTGATAATACTCAAGGGCACCACATTACAAGAATCTCCAGAGTCAAACTTACATTTTTTAACAACCATACCATTGATTAGCAAAGTTTTATAAAATGGATCTACATTCAACTGACTTCCCACAAGTGCATTCCCCAATAGACCTCTAGAGTGGGTTCAAAAACCTATTCAAATTCTTTATCTTCTTTTAGGGATTCTTTGGGTAAGTCAACTTCATTTGTAGTTGACCTTTCACCAAATTATAAATATTCAAAGGCCCTCTTCTTGTACTCAAGTATTCTTAATAATTGAATAAGTGGCCTGGTGATTTTTATTTGACTCAACACTTGAGCCATATCACACACATTATACTGAGAAAGAGGTTTATTTAGTGGAAGGGTAACAACACTTTCATCTAGAATACAATAATTCAAGGTCTGAAGTTGAGTAGATTGATATGGATTAACATTTCTAATAGTAACCTTCAAAAGTGGATTTTGTTTGATCTCATTAGCACCCTTAGGGATACTAGATTATATGGCCATTTTATTTTTATTAACAGGAAAACCTCTAGACTCAGTATCTTGGGTCACTGGTGCTATCTTGGAATATTTTGAGATACTATAGATTTATTTTCTTCATTTCTTGCATTCCCTACCTTTAAATTTATAGGGGCAATGTCTTGAGGATTAGCACTTGGTTGCCTAATTCTCAAGTTGTATTCCTTATTTTGAGTAACTATTACACTAATTAACAACTACCTATCCTCAACTGATGGATTTTCCCTATGATATTTATTGATCATCAAGGAGAGTAAGAGATCAAAATCATGGAATGGAAACTCATATGCTTGTGCGACATTAACATCATAAGCAAAGTCAAAAGTTGGGACACTCTTCATTTTGACAACATTCTAAGACTAATCAACTGTAGTATTAGTCTACAATTTTGTGGAGGCATTTGATTCACTCTAAGGTCTTTGATAATAAAACATAAAAAAATCATAGTTAGATGATGCATTTTTACGTTCATCTAGCTCTTCATAGACTTGTTTAACAATATCACATGGAGGGTGTAGAAGGAAGCATTTATCACATAAATAAATGTCTGAATCAAAATTTATAATATTTACCTTAGAATTTAAAGGATTAAGCACTTCATTTATATCCCCTCTATTATGATTCCTTTTCATTCTATTTTCATGTGCAAGCATCTTCCCTCTATCATTATCTCTATTGTGGAAAGTATGCCCTCTTTATGCTTGATTTAGATTTGGAACCTGTTCATAACTGGTAGACACCTAAGGGACCCCATTTTTAGCTCTAGCCAATTTGTATGACATTTATTTGATAACAAAGGCCAAATCTTTGATAGTTTCCTTCAAGTTGGCTATCTTCATGGGCTATGTCTTTTTTGAATTGACTAGATTTACATTAGCCTACTTGTTCAAGGGCTTTCCCATATCTTTGATATTATTCTCAATTTGGATGGCTATATTGAAGCCAATTAAATGTTAGTGGGAACCTTTGACCTCAATAAGTACATATCCTTCTTATAAAAGGCATCATAATAATTTATGAAGCATGTTCTATCATTGGGATTGATGTGTTTGGGCAGCCACATTATAGTCTTATTGAATCGAGTGTTTAAATTCTACACACACTCATTAGTATTCTTTTTGATATTTTTAAATTTATCCAAGAGAAAATTTGGATCAATCCTAGCACCATACTAAATTCTAAAAACATTTTTCATCTCTTCATATGAACCAATGCATCTAGCAAGAAGTGAATTAAATAATTCATGAGAATCTTCTTCTAACATGTTTATGAACAAATTGATGCACACATCCTCATACTCAACCTCATAATATTTAATAATATTTGAAAAATCCCTAAGATGCTAATCACCACTCACTGCATTATTCCCTTGGAATATTGGGAGGCATTTTCTAGCTTCATTTGGGACTTTATTAGGATAGCCTTCCATGTCATCAAAATTATTTGGCTTAAATATGGGAATGCATAATGTAGGATGCACATTCTCATCTTGGTCCCTATGCCTCATGATTGGTTCAATAAGAGGTTCAAAAACAAATGTCAAATGAATATGAGTGGGTGAATGAGGTGGACTTGGTGGATCAAACTTGGGAGGGGATTCAGTTGGTTGAGATGGAGCTGGAAAATAAATAGCACTATGTATTTTAGAATTAGTAGAAGAGCTATAATAATCCTCAATAATGGAGAGTTTAACAAAAACCTCAAGATTATCATAATCTTGGTAGTTTGAAGAGTCTTTAGCATCTAAAATTTGCCCTTCAATAGGCATCCAGACTTGTCTCCCTTTTCTTGGGTGCAAACTTAGGGGTGAAACAAGACTATTAGATGAGTCACCTTTGAATGATGATCTCAATCTTTCTAGATTTGAAAAAAATAAAGAAAACTCAAAGCTCAAATGAATATATTCAAAATAGGCATTAATCTTCCTTGAAACCAGGTGATAAATTTGGAATCACCACTAGAACTAGAATTCCATAATATAATAGTTCATAAAATAGTTGTAAGACATGCTGAAAACATACTTTGCTAAGTTTAATGATGAGATAATAGAACAAAGACACTAAAATTTATAGAATTATGTTCAAAAGTGGAAAGACACCTTCCAACATGAAATATTAATATCTCTTTGTAATAAAAATAGTAGAATTTAAATTTTCAAATGTTAAAAACTTCCTGGCATGTCCCTAGTGGACTGTTATGATGTTGAAAACCAATATAGTTGAATCAATTTAGTAACAACAAATAACTTTGTAAGGTGAAATACTCATAGCTCTCTTCAAAAATTCCTAGAAACATAGTGACCATAAGTTTATTTTATAAAAATGGTGCTAGAAGAGTGTTGGTTCCCATTTATAAACCTCATACACTCATCCTTGCACATTTGAGAGAAATGGTAAGCAATGATGGAAAACTCGCTAATATGCCATTGTAACTAGGGAAGGGTTTAATGTTAGGATTAAACCAAATGTATAAAATGAATAAGAGGCACCTATATAGGGTATGGTTAGATCCCTGTTACTTTTGGATCTACCTAAACCAATGTGAAAGAACTTATGGGGTAGCTTTCTCACATGGAGGGATTTTACAATTCAATCTCAATGGGGATTCCTGGCACAAGGGGGAAATATGACCAAAGCATAATAAAGTTTTCACACTTCACCCAAGAAGGGTTGTCACATGAAATGCAAAAATTATCTATGTTATACAAAAGCTACTAAAGATAGATGAGAGGAGGACTATAATCTTTATTTTTATAAAATATTCAACATTAGGGGCTAAATGGAAAACTACAGCACTAGGATTTAAAGAACAAACTATAAACACATTTCAAATATGCAAGATCTTATGTATTTTAAAGGTAAGTAACACTTATATTATACAATAGGGTATGTTATTTGTAGGCTATCACAGGGTAGGATAATTTATATGAGAATAAAAAAGGAGGGTAGTTGGTTGGTGGTTTCTAAATAGTAGGGTATCTAACAGTATTTCATGATAATATTCCTTAGAAAAGATGTAGAAAAAAATTAAATGCAAGATAATGGTAAACACTAAATGATCCCTAAAATCCTAGAACATACACTAAAACTAAAATCTCAAAAACTCTCTCTTATTACATTTGTGAACCTAGGGTGCCCTTCAAAGGTATTCAACAACATTTTCCAAAGATAACTGCAAAAAGGTATTTATAACCTAAGTGCATGCTCAAAATGACAACCAGTAATGAACATAAACCTAAATATCCAATCAAAAAAAATTGTAGAACATATTATTGTATTTCATTAATAGGATACAATAAAGAACCATACATATTTTCCACTTGACTTGAAAACAAAAATTACAAACATCAACACTTCAAAATGCTACCATGGGGACAAGCATGGTGAGATTTCTCTTTTGACAAGGGAGACATGAATATGCTCTCAAAGCTTGCCAATGCCTATACAAATGTAACCACTTTAGTAAGGGATCCATGTTATACATACATCAATTGATCCAAAAAAAATCTATAGAACCTATACTTGGAGAGAATGGATTCCCAAAATGACCTAAAACAACCAATGGCAAATGACAACCAACCCTTGAATAGAAGACAAGCCTTTTATTTATATTTTTTTAACATTTTCAAATCTAGGATTGAGGGTTGCAATTTATAAAAGTGCAAAACACCCATCAAAGTCGTGACAAGATGATCCTACCTAGAATAATCCTTTTCCATTACTATAATTTTCATGTATTTGCAAGTAAAATGACTCCCCTAACTGCCTCTTTAAGGAATGATGTATATTTGCAACAACTCATTGCTCTATTTGGCTAGAAATTCATTCTACATGAGATGGAAATAAAATATTCATTTGAGGATACAAAAAAACCATTTGAATTGTGTGTAACTACTTGGAGATGCCCTAGACCACTTGCTTGCACAGCTGGAACTCCCTAGATAACTTCCCTTCCTCTTATGCATGCTATGGAATAACCTATTCTTGTAATAATATCATGGGAATTTTTTGGGTCCATGGTTACTTAGGGGATCTTCCTTAGAATGGCCCACCTTAGACATGCAAAAATGCAATATCCTTCTATGGAGTAGCTTGCACAAATAAAGCAAATGAAAATACAAAAACTTAGGTTATTTTAACCTTTTACTTTTTGTCTCCAACTCATATTTTCACACATTGCACTTTACACCTTTACCTTTTGTAAATTTACTTTTTAAACACTTTTTAATCTTCACATTTTTTAATACATAAATGCTTTATTTTCACTTTTTCCCTTTTGGGGACATTTTGGCTCCTTTTACAAATTTGTATGTGTGCAAGTTGCACTTGTACAATTTGAATGGGTGAAAATTGTGTATGTGCAATTTGCACTTGTAGCTCCCCTTAGGGAATTTGGAAATCCAAATATACTTTACACTTTTGCAAAAGTGAAAATTGCACTTTGGGTTCTTGATTCCCTCAAAAGTTCCATTTAAGGAATCCAAAACTCCAAATGCACTTTGTACTTTTGCAAAAGTGAAAATTACACTTGGGGTTCCCATTTCCCTCAAAAGCTCCTTGAGTTGAATTTTATCCTTCTTTCTTTGACTGGTGGGATTGGGAATGTTGACTACCCCTGACATGGTACACTTTAGATACCCTACTTTTTTGCATGATTCAATTTAGGAATTTGTATTTTACACAGTGCACTTCCCACTCATATTTCCCTAGGGTTTTGGGGTCTCATATGCAATTTTTTAAACTTTATAAGTTTTGAATTTTTTAAATATTCTCCATTCCTTCCTGATGAAGCACCCTATAGAGTGTTTTTAGAAACCTAAATTTTTCTCAACTTTCCATTACTTGCTTCAATAACTAGTCATTCTCATTTTGTACAATGAACTTAGATCCTGAACATTCAACACTGGAAATATTCACTACCCTGTAGACATTAACAACCATCCACATCTAATTTTTTTTTTTATGCATGAAATCCTTGACAAAGAACAACCCATTAGTGGTAGACTACCAACAAACAAACAAGCACCTATATAAACATTTGTATGCACATGGGATAGTATATTCACTTTTTCTTATTTGAGAAAAAGCATTCACCATTGAAAATCTTCATTGTCGAGGCATGCATTCTCTTATATTCACATTGATAGGTTCACTCTATCAACCATAGTTTAAATGATGAAGAGAAATTAAATGCATTATAATAACCACTATTTGTGATCTGGTTAACATAATTTTTTTGATATCCCAAGTGTTTTCCATTTTCCCCATTTAACTTCAAGCAAGGGTAGTTTTAATTTTTTGATTAACAACCTCATATGATTTATGAGCTACCTGTGTGTATATGTATAATGAAGATCTACAAATATTATGTCATCCCACCACTAGCTATGATGTCTTCTTGCAAATAATTACCACTACCATATGGTTTCTATTTGGCATATTGATCCTTAAAAATTTAAAACTTTTGATTTATGCAAGACCTTCACTACCATGTCTGCAACAAGTTATTACTAGACTTCAACCATCTAATGAAAAACAAATCCCTATAATTATATCAGTATGTCCCTTCAATGTATTAATATTTAGAGGGTGGTTTCACTAGGATTGTACCTTATTAGCAACTAAAGCATTAGGTGGAAGGTTTACTTTCTTCAAAGGCTTTGAATTTTTATAATTGGTGGTAACTTTTGTAGGTAGTTTGGAGAACATTTTCACCTCTCCCCATTTTATTCTCAATCACACAACCCATAGGCTAGAATACCAAATCAACATACCAATAAATTTTAGTAAGATTTATAAAAAAAGGATGACCTTATTCATAAATAATGGCACATCTTCCCTCACATCTATTCTAAACATCAAACATTCCATCACACCATTGTAGAGAAAGAAGTTATGGTGCATGTTTCCCTCTAATGGATTCAATTTACATACAAAAGACATGGGGGAGAAGTTTCAAACATATTACATGCATTTTATAACCCACCATGAATGAGAATGTATATTATAATTTTCAATTTGTAACCTTGATTTTTTTGTCGTACCATTTCTGCTCATGGGATCCAAAAGTGGAGCATAATTTTATATTTTTCACTTTGTTAAGTAAAAATTGCACTTATAACTCTCAGTTCCATTAACTTTCCATTTTCTCCCATATTTGGCGTACACATTCTCAAGGTCACCCCATTCAAGGATATTAAACTACAATCCACTTTTAATAAAATTTTCATGGACCTTCCTCCCATATTCTAAGGCTACTAAATTAGAATAAACTAGGAAAACAATGGTAGATGTATCATTATTTGGATGCAATACTAGTCAATCACATTTGGAAAAATATGTTTAGGCTCTCATCAAAGTAATGGTCTTATACATATGCTGCAAGCATGTACCTCATGACATGTAACTGGGCATGATTGTACCTATTTGACTTTGTTTTTTATTCTCACTTGTATTATTTTTATGCTATGAGATGTAGAGATAGAGGTGCACTTTTCATAATGTGTTGGTGAAATATGAAATTAATACTCTACCTTATACCCCTTTGTTTTTATCCTTGTGGACTTTAGACCATCACTTGCACATTTTTTCTTATGCAGTCAATGGGTTGACCTCTGTCAAACCACTCCTCTCTCTGTGGGATCTGAAGACACTAGACAAATTTGCACCTTGCACTTTGTGTTGGTGAAAAATGCATGGAATACTCCCAACTCTATCATTTACCTTTTTTCTTCATATTCTATGGAATTTAGAGTTGCATAAGCACTTTTCACTTCTAGAAGGTGCATTTGGTGCAGTGGATATCTATCATATTTTCTTGATGAGCATTATACCAGTTTTTGCATGTGCCTTTGTCCCATATGCCTCCATAGAACTATAACACCTCACTTGCACCTTTTAAACCTACAATCGATGCACTGACTTCCATTACTTACCACATGTCATTTCATATAACCATATGTCATTTATTTTAAACTTGGTTCATCCTTATACTTTCATGTGGATCGTGCATAACTTCTACATTAGATCTCTTGATGTTGTGTGGAAAATATGATGTGACATGGTTTCATGTGTCTCAAATCATATAGTTCACAATACAATACCAACACCTATGATAAAACATTATGTATTTATTGATTATGATGTCTACCTAGTTTATGTTTTGTAATTTACCATTATTTTATCTACTTTTTGTATAATTCACATTTTTTTTTTCATATTTTAAATTTTTATAATTTCATAACCTACACATGATATAAATCAATAAATACTTAACCCAAATTATAGTTTCACTTACCTAAGTATAGACACACAAATTTATTCAATAAATGCTTGACATTGATGGTTGTTGATGTATATTACCTTGCTTGGCCAACTTGACATTATGATAACCATTCATCTATATGATAACATTTTTATCCTTGAAATTATTATTAACATAATCTATGCTTCCATTATTCATTACTAATCATCCTTAATCAGTAGACATTTTATGGTAATTCCAGTTTTAAAAGCCTCTATCCATTCTGTATAAGTGCACACTAGGTAGATAGAGATGCATTATGCACATATCCATTTTTATTGATTTATTTATAGTGATATAATGAATGCATTTTCAAAATTACATTCTTCCTAAATACTCTTGCTTCCTAAATACTCTCCCATATTGAAAAATGGGCTAGTTATTAGGAATAATTTTAATATTCTCATATAAATCACATTAATTGTATCTCTTTAAGCCCCCTACTGACATTAGCTAATAATCTATTTCAAAGGCAATTCAAAATAATTTTTCCACTCAACAAAGTTTCTTACTATAATTTATTTATAATAATTTAGTTTGTGGCCAATTTGATAGTGTTTTCCTATAGGTTAAGGCCATCCTTTGTCAGACACTCTAATCAAATATACTATCTATATCTATATTATCTTCCCTAAAGGTATTACTAGATTGTCTTGAGGTCCTTTAAAACTATGTAGGAAACACTTAATCAATAGGGGTTTTCTAAGTATAGCTCAATCATTCCCATGTTCACTAGTTTTTTCTTTGAGCATTTTATCTCACTCATTTCCTTATGCAGGATAGGGTTTTATCTTTAGTATTTGATCCATTCATCCAAAAAGAGTATTCATGACATCAAATGATCTAAAAATATAGGTAAACAATCTCAACCTTTTAGATTCAATTCACAAGCAACATAGACAAACTCAAAGTAGAGGAAAATGGTGCATTATGACCTTGTTTGGCTATTGCGCACTTGTCGTAGAACACAATGAAACAAAGTTTTAAATTAGAACCATGTTTTAGGTCTCTATAAAAGGTTTTATATATTCAAAGTTATAAAAATAATAATACATAAAGAAAATATCATTTTATAAGGACATCTCTTTAACCCTAACCCTAGTTGCTATTTTTAGTAATTTACAACTTTTGTAAATTTTGTATATCATTATGATTTTATAGTAGGCTGCTTTATAGTCCCCTCAAGCTTAGATATTAACTAAAACATAATGATTGAACTTTTGAGACCTCATATTAATATGACACTATAAAATTTTACCTTATCACCTTAGATAAATACCAACATAAAGGATCTTTATTTTGTCCTAGGGATGAATTTTTTTGTCTCCTATACATAAAAATCCTTTAATTTTATTTTCACTTTATTTTCAATTTAGCTTTTATTGGTTTAAATATTATGTTCTGGAAGTTTTAGAACTAATTAACTACTATCATGAAGGGATAGATGATGTTTTTTGAACATACATCATGGCATAAGGGATTTATCTTTATACTCATTTTTGTATTACTAAATTAAACACATACTTAATTTTCCATTTACCTCATGTTATATCATAAATGCCTAGGATCCACTTGTTTACAACAATAGAAAGTTATACCATCCATCTGATTCTATAGTTCACTTTTAAGTGGTTAGACCTAAAAGTTACCCTCAACTTACCCTTGAAACTGAGTTTAGTTCACTACAAGTATGGTTATACCTCCATAATTAGTGCTATGAAATATTTGGTTGACACTTTTCAATAGATGATCAAGTATATCTAAGATCCAACAAATTATTCAAAACCTTTTTAGATCACACTTTCATCCTTCATTTTTAATTACATTTTCTTATTCAATCATAGATTCAATTACTTTATCTTGTATACATAATCATAGTTATTTTAATTTATTCATATAACACTATCATACATATCCTTATTTCTTTGTAAATATTACATTTCTAATGGGTTCATTAAAATAATTTTTTTCTCATGTTGTACATTACCTTTTTCAATTTATTATAGAAATATATTTTATTTTTCATGATGTAATCTGACATGCATAGTATTTATTTTCATATGATCATGTTTGCAAGGATTTCTTAGAACAAATTCATCCATAAGATATTTAATATTTTTATAATATCCATAATAATTCTCTAATAATGACTATGTATACACCTCATAATTCCCATGTTGTCAACCCTAGATAAGGTAGAGGTCCCCATATCCCTCCTCCTCTATTAGAATAGGTTAATCAAATAATATTCTTTGATATCCAAGAATACATAAAGAAAACAAATGAAAAAAAATATTTCTAAGAGCTTTTTAAAATAATTCCAATGTATAAGGACATATTATATGAGGATCTATGCACTATTCTTTTTCTAAATAATGTTAAACATTATCCTTTTTAATTAATACTATTATATGGATTAAGGAAAAAATTTCATTTAAAAAAGAAAATCTTCCCCCATATTATATTGTCAACAAATGCTTGCCCTTGTATATCCATGTTTTCATATAAAATAATCCACTCAAATGTGTGTTCATTTATATTTGATCTTGCTTGAATATTTTTAATATAACTCTCTTAAATTTATTAGGCATAACTAAAAACAACATTACCCATTATGATATGAATATTCATGGATATGACAATATTCCATTTCAAGTACTAGGGTAAATTACATTGAATATCTCCCTAGGCCCATGCACTCTTTCTATAGTATGTCAAGTTATGCATAATGATATTATTTAAAATTTGTTATTAGGATAAAATTTTATCCATGACATGAATTGCATCTCTTTTACCTTTCATTAATGTCAAAAATTTAATTATCTAAGGTATATATATGCAAGCCCTTTGGTTGAGTAACCTTATAAATATTGTGTTGTAGTGCATCCTATTTATCCTTATATTTCATATTTGTAACCTTCTTCTCGAGACATACCCATAATTAATCCAAATATTTAGGTCCCTTATTTGGTACAAAATTCAATTTACCTTAATCCTTCTTCTATCAATATAGTGTTGGGCTTAATTACTGACAAAAATATAATCATTATATGGGCCAGGGAGTAGGTGAACATTCTCAAGGTATTGTTGATCATATTTTGCCTCTCCAAAATAAATGAAAATTAGGTCTTGGTTAAATTAGTGATTTTAATTCTCATATACATCATTTACTAAGTGATTCCATGCATTTATATATGCTTCCAAATAATGTTCTATGGTTCATAATCAAGTCAATCACATTTCACAATTATCCTTAGTATATCCTGAGCTCATTGATGATTCTATTTTACCATAAATTATAACATTAGATGAATTTTTAAATGATGAGTATCTTTTAGAATATCTTGGTACATATGATAATCTCCCTTCTTTTCACCATACAAAACATTTTCCTTAAAAAATTAATGCACATGCATATTTTTGAGAAAGAGATGATATATCAAAAATAAAATTAGACAGTTGTAATATTACCCATAAAACATAATTATTTTAATATATATCAACATAAGGTAATGAATAAATAGTTGAATTCCACTTTGGCATTGAAAAGGGCCCATGGCTAGAATTATTGGTTTCCATGTTAAAAGATGATGAAGGTAAATATATTCATCAAATTTTACATGATTACTCCAATTTTTTCACATGGAAATATAATAAAATATTTTATGCCAATACTCAAGTGGATATGCATAATATTTTATTATATTATGATGTTAAATTAGTCAAGAAATTGACAAGAAAAATGCATCTAAAGTATATTTTGCTAGTCAAAATTCAAGTTGAAATATGTTTAAAGGTTAGATTCATTATGTATGTTGATTTTATTTAAAGGTTTTATAATATTATCCCTATTACAAAACTTAATTTGAAAATTTGATGTTGTATGGATTATCAAGACCTCAAAAAATATTATCCTAAATATGAATTTCCATTAGCAAACATAGATATGATTTTGTATTCTACAATAGGGTATGAGATGTTTTCTTTAATGGATTTTTTTTTAGATATAACCAAATCAAGTAAAATCCCATTGATAAAGAAAATAAATCATTCATCACACCATGGGGAACATTTCTTATACAACCATGCCTTTTGGATTGAAAAACACAGGAACTTGTCAATGTGCCATGACTCAATTTTTTCATGATTACATTCATAAAACAATTGAAGAATATATGGATGACTTATTAAAAAATTCAAAACATCAACAAGATCATTTTATTCATTTTTGGTATATATTAGAAATAACATAGAAGTTTAATATGCATTTAAACCATAACAAATGCATTTTCATAGTTACAATAGGAAAGATTTTATGGTTTATTTATTCTTAAAAGGGTAAATATGTTTACCCTAATAAATTAAATTTATTATTTATATGCCACCACCATCTAACCTTAAAAAAATTAAATTTTTAAATAGAAGCATTCAAGCTTTACAACATTTTGTCACTTAATTAGAAAATTAAAATGATATATTTTACATGTTTACTTAATAAAGATACCAAGTTTGAGTGGGATGAAAATTTCCAATGTTTTTATGAACTTAAATTATCTCTTCTAAATCCACTAATCCTTCTGTATCCATTATGGATAAACTTCTTTTATTATATATTTCAACTACTGCTCATGTACTGGCTGTATTGCATGCAAAAAATGATGATAATCAGCATGAATATAGCATCCACTATATTAATCAAAAACTTCTTGATTATGAGATAAATTATACTACCATTAAAAATATTTTTTTAGAACTTTCTTTTTCCACCCATATATTATGAAATTATTTACTTCAAATTAAACTAATGTAATTACTAAAGTGGATCCATTTTGATACCTTATGGAAAACCCCCATTTTTAAATATGCTTATGGACAAGTGGGTAACACTTATCACTAATTTTAATTCAAATTTAATTTCTTGAAAAACTATTAAATGACATGGTATTTTTGATAATTAGTTGATACTCTATTGAAAGAATTAATTCCAATCAAAGCTAACTTTTTAAATGAATTTACCTCTTATAACATTGAAAATCATACTTAGATCATCCATTTTGGTGGGTTTAAATGTTTCAAAGAAGATGGATTGGGTATTGTATACATTACCCCTAAAGGTTTACCTTTACCTTTCACCTTTCACATAGGATTTGCATGCAATAATAATATTGTTTGTTATGAAGCTGTCATTGTTGGATTATTGACAACATAGAATTTGAATATCAATTTTTTACATGTGTATGGCAATTCATAGCTTTATATAAAACAAAATAAGACAATATTTTTACTTATAAAGATATATTCCAAATATTAATAACATATTTTTCTTTTTTTTAGTTGATAATATTCATTGGAAAGATAATAATCATGTTGATGTAATGGCTAGAGTTGCTTATTTAATTCCACTTGATTTCAATGATTATCATGCAATGTTTACCATTCAAAAACTACACAATCCTTATGTTCGTACAAACATCATTAATTCATTGTACATAATTTTAGTCACTAGTGTTATAGATAGTCATGAATGGTATACTGATATCTATATTAATCTCAATGAATCTAACTTTCTATAAAATGATACATATGATGATAAAAATTGTTTGCAACATCAAACAATGCATTATGTTATCATTGGTGGATCTATTTTCAAATTATTATTTGATGGAGAACTATTACACTGTATAAGTCATATCGAAGCTCAAACAAATATATTTTAGATATATGATATTAAATGTGGTGGTCATTTTAGTGATACAACCATGTCTTCCAAGATCCTACAGCAAGGATACTATTGGCTAATAATGGAGAATGGATTATGTGAAAATAAAAAAAAATCATATTAATGTCAAAAACATATTAATATTAATCATGAAATATATTAGGCATTGCATCCTATAGTATATCCATGGTCTTGTTCCCTTTGAGGATTTGATCTAATTAGCAAATTAAATCCTAGATCCTCCATAAATCATAAATTTATCATTACTACTATTAAATATTTTATAAAATGGGTGGAATATATCCATATATTATTCAATAAAAGTGAAAATATTTTTAATTTACTCTTACACATAATTTCTACTCATTCTACAATTTACTCCTCAAACAAAAACATATCTGCAACCTCTTTTCCATGTTGATACTCATTCTATCTTCACATATGCCTTGGTCAATATGATAATTTTTAAACAAAAATGTAGATACATATGCGTAACTTATTTTAGCTTCATTTTTAGTGTGTATCTATAAAATGCTTATTTCAATTTTGTAACATGATTAAAAAATATTTTTCTTTATTTTTATAGACCCTTCTCCTTCTGTATATTAAACATACACATTTATTTTATGTCAAAAGAATGCCTTATGTGTGTGGCCTTTGGCACTCTATTATTTTTCAACATTTTACTAATCCTTATATTCAACCTTTTGTCTCCAAGAGTGATATCTATGGAAACCTTTTATAACTCTTTGTGACATTTACATGTCCCTTGTATGTGGCCTCTAGGATTTTTTGCATCATAATTATGTGACTTTCTCTACATGTTTGTTACTTATATACTATGGTTCCATGATTATTATCATACTTGATCATGTATCTACTTATCTATCTAAAAATCCATGATACATATCATGCACATATTATCTATGTGCTTCAATGCTTCACGTTTCAATATACTATATTTGTAATACATTTGAAAAAATCATAAGCTTTACATGCTCTATTCATTACTAAAAATGTATATCAAACTTACATCTAGAAAATTAAATACTTTTCAAAATAATTCAATGTTACATCTATAAGCTTTCAATACAAATTCAATATATGCAAATGCTAGTATATGTTTATCTATCTTTCATAAATACTCTCACATTCTATTTTGAGATAAATAATTTATGAAAAAATATATCTCATCTCAAAGTGGGGGAATCACAATTAGATCTTAAAATTGATACATTTTCATATATGATAGTTTACAATGTCAAAAAAAAGAGAATTTTCATATTATGTAGGAATTCAAGTTACATATGTACTCCACTCATGCAATTACATGAAAAAAAACACATTGGTGTGAATAAATTTACAAGTATTATTATTTTTTAAATGTCACATTTATAAATCTATATATTATATGGGTCATGATATGAATTCATGACCAAACTACTAGTTTTCAATAATCATATTTTCTCTTTTTCAAAATAAATCAAGTATCAAACAATTTTACAAATTTATAATTAGAATATAGATCAATATAAAGTGGTATGATTCATATTTTTCAAGTGGAACACATTTATATTATTAATGATCCATGTCTTGGTTTTTATTTAGAAACCCACCTATTAGTTCCCACCTCTTCTCTTTTAGTTAGCAAGTGGACCATAGGAAATCTTAGTGACACTTAGTGTCTTGGTTTCACTTTAGTGAATCAATTTTTTGGTTTCCATCTCTTTTAAAATATTTATGGTACTCTATGAGGATTAGATAAAATAAAATTATAATAAATTAAATAAACTAATTTCTAAAATTAAGACTTGATCACTCTAAATTTAACACTTCTCCATATGTCTTAACAATGGGGCATGCACATTTACATGACAAAGATAAAGTGTTTATACACACTGAGGTATCAAATTTAATTTATTATATTCATATATACATCATTATAATAGGTATGGAGTTGGGGAAATATAAAAACATAAACTTATGCAATAAATGCTTGGTGTTGCTAATCTTTGATAAAATTTATCTTGTTTGGGAAACTGACCATTTTGATAAACATTTGTCTATACACATAAGCCTTTTTATTATTCTTAAGATATTATATAATTCCCTAATTTATTCCAAAAAATTACTAATTATTAGATATCTCATTTTTATTCTAGTTATATAAGCCTTTATCCATTCTAGAGAAGTGCACACTAGGTAGAGATGGATGCACTACACACCTTTGCACTTGTGAGGACTTATTTATAGTGCTTTAATGACTAGTTTTTTAAAAAATAAACCATTAATATTAAATCTCATATGTGAAAAAATTGGTCAATTATAAAAAATAATTCAAACATTCTCATATAAGATCACATCAAGTGTCTCAATTCAATCCCCCTAGTTATATTATCTAACACTCTCTTACTAAGTCAATTCAAAAACACTTATCCATTTATAAAATATGCCTACTAAAATTTTTATATAGTAACTAAATCTTTGGATAATTTAATATTTCTTTTTTGTTGTTTAATTTCATCCTTTGTCAAGAATTCTAATCAAATTTGCTAGGTATATCTATATGAACTTGCATTAAGGTAAATACACTGACTTGAGGTCTATTTAGATTATGTAGGCAACACTCACTCAACAAGGGATTTTATAAGGATAGCTCAATCATTTCCATACTCCCTACTTCCCCTTAGGAATTTTATATCATTTTTTTCCTTATGTGTAAGTGAACAAAGTTGGGGGATAAAAAAAGGCCTACCTGTGGACATGATTTTTTTGAAATTTTAGAAATTTATAATTTTATAGAAAATTTGAAATGGCTACACTCAAAATTTGAAGATGGTATAAAAATATGATTTGTATAATTTCAAGTTTAGTTTTTAAAAAATTAGTTTTTGTAAAAAATTATTAATTACAAGTAGGTTAAACATCTAAAATTTTAAGAGGACCTCTTATTTTTTTAGGAAAACATAGTAGATAGATGGTCGTGTGACCCACCATTTTATTAGCATCATTAAATATTGTTTTAAACCATTTGGTGAATATTTATATAAGATATTCTTGTGTGTTATGAATTTTTTTAATTATTTTTCAATGGATATTTTTTTTATTAAGTTTAAAATAAAGTAGATCCTAAAAACTAACAAAAATTGGATAACTAGCCATGTAACCCACCCTAACTACAAAAAAATGAAAATTGATTTTTTTAAATGTGTGTAGAATCAAGATTAGTTTCTTACCATATAATTTATTTTATAATTTAATCAATGAAAAAAAATTAGATAAACATGAGTAGGCATGTAAAGGTGCAACATGTAGTGGCCTAAAAATGTGTAGTTAGAAATAAATATAGTTTGAACCCTTAAAATAGACCAAAAATTATAAAAATAATATATTTATAGAGACAACAATGTGATCATCATGGAAGTAATAAGTTTTTGAATTTTGATGTTTAAGTCCATAGCATATTTGGTGACTCAAGTTGAAATTTGTTAGTTTTTCTCAAAACTCTTTGTCTTAGTTGTAGATACACAATCACAAGCCTTTGGCTTAGAAATCCAAGCCATTTCTAAGCCTAAAGGCTCATTTTTTAACTTAAATTCAAATAATGTGTATGTATCATAGAACATATAAGTGTTGTATAGTGTGTACTCATTATATAATGCAAAATATAATGTCTATGTATTACGTAGTGCATACACATTACTTTCTTCTAAGACCAAAACCATCTCCATGAGCATATGTGAGTTGCACATGAAGCCAAATTTGGCCATAATATTATATTTACTACTTTAATTTTGTTTTAGTAAATATAATAAATTAGGGTCACTCCACATTCGATAGAGTTGGTTTCATAATTTCACACCTTACGAAGTGGAAAATAGTTTTTTAAAATCTAATCAGGTTAGTACTTAGGAATTTTTAGGGTTTATTAAACCTAAGGATTTTAAGACATAAATTTTGTAATTGACATCAATTTTTCATAAACAAATAGTCATTTTTTATGATTTTTCCTTTTGGATTGATTCCTAACATATATAGGAGTCTTAGGTTTGTCAAAATTGAAGTTTTCAAAAAAATCACTTTGAAATTGATGCAAAGTGGTGTTAATGAGGTAACATAGGTCACATTGATGACCTACACACATCAAAAAATCACTTTACATGTTAATTTAACTTAATCATCATCCCTCCCTTATCCTTGATCACTTCCAACTCATCCCTCAATACCCCTAATCACTCTCTCATCACTATTCATTGTCCCTAATCACTCCCTCATTGACCCTCACTATCCCTAGTCATCTCTAATCACTCCCTTATCATCTATAATCACTCCTCCATTGACCCTCACTATCCCTCATCATCCACAATCACTCCCTCCATATCTTTTATCATCCCTAATCACTATTTCCTCATCCTTAATCATCCCTAATAACTTCCTTATTCCTATTCACTCCCTCCTCATCCTTATTCATCCCTAATCACTCCTTCATTAACCTTAATTATCTCTCATCATCTCTAATATCTTAGGTTTATCAACCTAATCAATCCTTCTTTTATTATCACCATCCCTCACCATCCCTAATCACTCAATTATCATCCTTCATAACCCATAATCAATATTTATTCATCCCTCATCATCCTTCATCACTCCATCATTGACCCTCACTATCACTTACCATCCTTAATCACTTCCTCATCATTTTTAATAAGTATATTCTATAAATATATATTTGATTACAATCATATGTTGTTTAATCCATTACAATGGAAATTAAATCTTTTCTAGGACTTGTGTTGTCAATACCCATTTGTGATATTCAATGTTATTACTGAATGAATTGGATGATCTTCCAAAATTATATTTGAGTAACATAAGTATTAATTCAAAATATAGTCTAAATTTTAGTTCATCAAATTATTCTTGTGTATATTTTTAATGAAACTTTATTTAGTTTCAACTTTTGTAGTTTGGTTTAAAAGATAAGAATTAAAAACAAATCTCTTGTATAATTTTCTAATTTTGAGAAGATTCAAATTAGATGCAAAGTTATTTAGTGTTTCCCATTTTGGTATGAATTTAAACTTGGTTACGTTTACACATAAAATATTTTTTGTGTAATGTGTCTGAAAACATTTATCTCTTGCATGAAAAATGAACATTTATTCATGTTATCACAAAAAATATGTTTTTGAAAAATGTAAAAGATTAGTTCATCATGGTGTAGATGTTCATCCATGTTTTCTAAAGATTAATATGTCATCAAGGTAGATTAAAAAAATGATTTAGGTAAAGGGCCTGAGGATGTCATTCAACATCTTGAAATGAATAAATTCATTAAATGAGTGAACCTAAAAAGCATAAGCAACTAGTCAATCAATCCTTCCTTTGTTTTAAAGACTATATTCCAAATGTATAGAGGTTTAACATGAATATGATGATACCCAACTTAAGGTAAATTTTGGAAAAGACTTATACACCATGAATATGGTAGAAAAATGCCTTAGTATCTAAATGAGGATAATGTTTTTTCACTTTATTCTTGTTAATATTTTTTTAATTGATTCACAATTTAGGCACAAACACAATTGGGTTTCTACAATGCAATTATTTAGGCATGATGTGTCCATTATCCATGATTTCATGGATCTACTACTTGATCTATTGATTCTCTAGAAATGATATGTTGTATAAAGAGGTTTGAGGTATAGGTAGTTAAGGGATCAAATCAATAGTATTATTTAGTCTATAGTATGTAGGAACTTATTTAGGTGACTAAAAGATATATTTATATTCATCTAGTTTATGGTTCAATTATTTTGTCTTTGTTATTGTTGGATAATCCACACTATGATATGGTGACATAAGCATGTCATTAAACATTTACTTCTTGCCATTAAGAGAGAACTAAAAATATTCTTTCACTTCCTGGCATTAATGACTCAAAGCTTATGAACTAACTATGATATATGGTATTTTATATCATGACAATCTATCATAAAATTTCAAGGATTTACTTCATATACTACATGTCAATGGTAAATACATGGTTGACCATTTGTAAAACATCACACACTAATAATGGTTTTTTATTATTTTTGGGAAATTAGGGTCTAGTTCCTAAATAATAAAAGGTCTGAAGTAAGGGGGAAATGTAATTAAATATAGATTTATATCAATTTAGTCAAATCAACTACAGAGCTAAAAGAAGTAACTTATCTAGAAATATAACCTCAAATGAATTATTCAAAGGCTAAAAATTATTGTACAAAATTGGGATAGTGTCATGAATCTAGATCTAAATTTAATTTGGTGAAAGGATAAGATCATTAAAAATAGGACACTTTGAGGTCCAATGCTATTGTCCATCCCTGTCGCTATTATACAAACGAGTCACAGAGATCTAAGTTTTTTGGGTTTTATTTGTTGTCCCTATATGAGTCTACATGTGAATGCTTGAGTATTGAATGTTGACAGAGATATTTTTAGATATAATTAAATATTAAAACCTTAGGTCTATCTACACACATGAAATAATAAATACATCAAAAGTAAAATAGGGAAAACTAGGTTAGGGCAAGTATGATCATACGATCTAGAACCTCTGTTATCCTAATTGTTGCCTATATTAACCCTTATTTTAAGGTATTAGATTGAATTTATTTATCCCATAGGGAATGTACATGATCAATGCACATGGTAGATGCAATAATGACTTTCTCTTAGGCCCTTCCTTGATCAATCATGCAAATCTATGTGTGATACATAATGTTGAGCTATACGATTGACTAATTTGTAATTATTTACTATGCCAAAGTAGTAAGTTCTAGATGTAAAATTCCTTGTGATTTAATTTATATGGGAGACTCTCTATTTTGAATTTGAGATCCTCATTTGTATTATTTGACATTCAAAAGATAAATAAAACTTAAGGGAGGTACTATGAAGGGTTTAAGACCTCTTGAGTGAAGAGAAATGACTATTGGGAATAAAAATTCAAAAGGATAGGAACATAAAAATTTGGACACCCTAAGGTCCAGTGCTATAGTCTAATCTCACCACTTTTATCCTACAGGCTCAGGACCTAGGGGATAGAATTGGCCTAGGAAACATAATCTAGCTAAGCTAGAATGACCATCTAGAAGGCTACAAATGATTGCCAATGAGAAAAAGGTTTTTCAATCATGAAACAAGACCAAGATAAGTAAAACAAAAAGACATGGCTAATGTGAACAAGGCTTATATTCTCTAGTAGGAGTCTCCTGTGAAAAGGAATGTGAAAAGACATGATATGTGTGTTTTATTGACTAATTTAGGGTGTATATATTTCCCCCCTTTTATTAAAGTGATGTAATGAAATGAATTAATAAAATAAAAAATAAAAATAACATGTGTACCTAAACCTACCTATGTGGAGATAAATATGTTACAAGGGTCCAAGTCACTTCCCAGCTAGGGAAGTGGAAGGATAGCCAAATAGTGCCTAGAAAAATAAGGAAGCCCTAGAATGGATGCCCCTATATTGAATCTTAAAGTGGAATAATGTTTCTCAAAGGATTTAAATTTTTTTACAAATATTGGATTTTTATTCCTATTTTAGTTAATGGTCTAGAATAATAAATTAGTAAACAATATTTTAATAATTATAGTACTAATTTGTATAATTTATTTTCTTTTAAACATTTCTAAAAATAGAAATAAATAAGGATAAATATAAATTAACTTAAAATTGGATTGAGACGGCTGAGACAAAGGCTAAAACTAGTTGTGTAGGATTAGGACAATGTCACAATTTAGAATCTTGATTTCATTCAGTGAAAGGATAGGAACATCAAAAATAGGATACTTTGGGGTCTAATTTTATAGTCCACTCCTATTTTTGTTATCCAAATTGATCAAAGAGATCTAAATTTCCTATGTTTTTTTTGTTATACCTATATGAGTCTTCCTAAGAAATTTTAAGTGTTGAATGTTGACAGAGATCCTTATAGAGCTAATTTAATCTTAAAACCCTAGACCTTAATTATGATTGAATAAAACATGGGAAAGATAAGGGGTTAGTGTGTGTAATATGCACTAAAAATTTGATCCACACCCCTTGTGTGGGTATGATTCCTACATACTAATACTCTAAAAATTGATCAAGCCATATGTAATTCTCCCAGCTAAATGTGCTTTGTGCAATAGTATTATGTAGATGAAAAAAATTAAACTGAGAGTACTTGAGGTAGCTAGGGAGTTGTATGACAATTTGAATGTGTTTGCAGCTATGTTGGGTGACTGTATGTAGAGAATATGGAAATTTTCCTTAGTAGATTGCTTTTATTATTGCTTGCTTTGTAATATTTTTCACCTCCTTTGTAAATTAGCTTTGAGTGGGATTTAATAGGTAATAATTGGTCATGGATTAGATGTATTCATGCTAGGCTAAAATAACAAAGGATAGGAATTAGATGGAAATGACAATTGAGGCTCAAATTACAAAGGGACATGAGTGCCAAAAATGGGACACCCTAGGGTCCAAAATTATAGTCCAAGTATGGCACTCCTATCCTATAGGACCAAGACCTAGGGGGATAGGATTGGCCTAGGAAAATAAGCTTGGATGAGGTAGAATGGCCATTCAGAAGTTTTTGGATGATTGGTAATGAGTAAAAATGGGTCTAAAAGGGTTACAAGAGTATGCAATAAGGACCTATGAATAGGGTTTCACAAGCCACACTCAAACTACCAATTTGAACATTTTATATGACAACATTCCCCCCCCCCTTTATTCTAGTGATAAAACATAATGAAATACTAGGATAAAGGGAAAGTAAAAAGTGTACCTAAACTTACCTGCAAGGGTGAAGCCTATAAATATGCAAGAGAAAAAAAGAGTAGATAAATTATTACTATACATGATATGTCTAAAATAAGAACGTACAAAATCTAGGTAAAAGAAAGAGGAAGAAAAAGGAATGAATATACCTCACTAGGTATGCAAGCTAATACAAAACATGTTATGATGCTGAATGATGTTTGAGTGACACTAGGTATGTGATGAACCAATATTAATATCTAAAATGAAGGTAAGTGCTCAATTCCTTAAAGGTCGATGAAGAATACATAGACTAGCCTTTAGCTACATTATCAACCATAGAGTGAAGCTATGTGATCGTGCATATGTTAATCAATGTTTGGACTATGTGTCCAATCCCTTTCAGTAGGTAGGTCAAGAATACAAAGGCTAGCTAGTCCTTTGGCTCTATCATTACCCACTAAGTAAAGCTATGAACTAATATCGATATGAATGTTTGTTATATGAGATGGATCTTGAATCCCATGAACACTCTATAATTTAATAATATGTCATGTATAACCAAATGTGTGATAACAACTAGACCAATCTTATCCACTATAAAAGGTGGATATTAGGATTGTATGAAAGCCACTCTGAAATTGAGAACTAGGCTTATATCAAAGACACTCTAAAATGATGACAACCACCTATAGATGGAATAAGGCATGCAACTACTGAGAATACCTAGGTAACACAATGAAATGGAAAGAAAATAATTCAAATGTGCCATACACATTGACCCTACTCACTGGTGTTTGTAAGATGGATTTTGATCTAGAAATTGTACCAACTGCCCAATCTAAAACTTGAAGTGAGAGCCATCATGATATTCATGATGCCCCATATATCTAGATAATCTAAGTAAAATTGCATTAAAATTTCCCAATCCAAACTAAATTATAGCTGACAAAACTATAATTGAATTTACCTTTCTATCTATTTCTAAAAAATCTAATTTTTTTGCTATTTGGATAGAAGCACCAAAAAATAGGACACTTAATTGTCTGACACTATAGTCCAAGTATGGTGCTCTTTTTCTTTTGTTGTTTTTTTATTAATGTTCTATATTCATCACTATATTTTTGGTATATTCTACTTGGTTTAATTTCTAAATGTTGTTTTGAGTGTTTTGAAATATGATTGTTTGATATTTAGAAGGTTTTTATCTCTTTGACAAAACCCTAGATTATTTCCCCCTCTTCTAAGGGTAGGAATGAAGACCATGTAATGATTGTCCTTAGATGAAATATCCTTACAAGTGTGTTATGTTGTTAAATACATGATATATCAATGATAATAAAAAAGATGTCTCAAGATATAGCATAATTTATATTGAAAATTGTTAGATCAACAAGGGTTTGCGTAGATAGATGTAATAATGTTATAGCATGTGCAATATATTAAACTAAAATTACAAATCTGGCTAGTTTTTATTTTTCATTTTTTAGTTATCAAATAGGGATGGAGAATGATGTCCATCATGGCATCTAATAAAATAAGGTAATGCATGATGCAGATCATGACATTGAAAACTATTGAGAAAAAAACAAGCACACAAGGCAAGAACAAAGAAGCATATAAAATTAGCCAAGGGGCCAAACAAATAAGGGACATGGGTACATGTCACTCAAACTAGGAAAACAATAATACAAGGCATGTTCAAATGCTAATATATACATAAAATTAAAAATAGGAAAGATTCGCATGAGCGCCTTAAGTACATAGAAACATAAAAGTAAACGACATTGGAAAATGTCTTATGGCACACACAAGAATATAAGCAAAGGACATTTCCAAATGTATTAAGGTAAAAACAAGAGATAAAATAAGAACTAAGAAATGCAATCACATATAGCTATACAAAGAAAGAAAGGAAGGCATGTAAATGCTGAAAATACAATCACATCTAACTAATCAAAGCAAGAAGTGAAAGTATGAAAAACATGTAGTACAAGACTAGGTAGATGTTAAAAAATACACAAGTATTATATACTAATGAGTGTTGATAGATTAATCTATGTAAGTTAGTAAGTATTGTACATCAACATGATAACTAGAGTGTGTGGTGTGGGAATGACATAACTTAGATGGTGTAATCATGTAGAAGATGCCCCTGATGGGTAGATATGTCAATGTGTGTCTTGAATGTTGAAATAAGATTCCCCCTCATTGGGTAAAGTGAAGCTATTGAGGAACTAGGTGTCACTATACACACTCAAATAATATTAAGTGAAGCATGGTAATGTAGATAAATTGGCAAATAATAACATAGAATAAAAAAATGTAAGTCTATCATGGTAGTAGAAATGTAAAGCATGGATAATGCATATAGTTGAATTTCTTTTGGTGTTTTGAGTTATTTGAATGTTTTTGTATTTTGAGTTATTTAAATGCCTTTCTTATTTTGACATCTTATATTATTTTTGGTATTTTGAGAATAAGCTATGTACAAATAAGCATAAGGAAAATATGTACAAGAAAGATGAGAAAAGAGTCTATGTATAAGAAAGACTAAGAATAAATGATACTAATCGATGATTCTCATAAGAGACTCCTTATCATGGTATCTTTTATCAAGGAGAGGGATTGTGCATGATCATGAAACATGATGGAATGGTTGATACGATGACTCTAAAAGTTATGTATGTTGTAAGTGCTATAAAATATATATAGTGGTAACCAACTATGGGTCCCCCTATAACTCTAAGAATTGGATGCAACTATGGGGCTCTTAGGGACCCATCTTGTAGTAGAAGAAGTTCTCTAAACATGTGCTCAGTGTGTAAATGCATGATACCTCAATAAGACTACTCTAGGTGTGAACATTATATCTAGAAACTATTTATAGTCCTAATACTATCATTAATGTAGTGGTTTCTCTAATAGAGGCCTCTATATAAGTGTATGAAATTTCTGTGATAGTAAGGAAGCCCTCAACTATGTCTAAATTTGATCTAGAGAAAGAAAAACTGTAACTAGTGAAGGAGTTAAAACTAGTGACTATGAAGTAAGATATGGCTCTAAAGTGGGGTTTGGTAACTCATAATCAACTTTACCAACTATAAAAAATTGATTAGCAGGAATGAATTTCATGCATATATAAACTATAGAAGACACTACTTGAAGTTTTGGAATCCATGCTCAACCAAGAAACATGTTAAACACTCCTACACTAGGAACAATAGTAAATAGTGTGGCCTCATGTGTAGGTCCAACCTATAGAAGAAGTATAATCTTAGCTAATGATCTTTGTATGTGTTCACTAAATCTAATGATAACTATGTCTATTAAGGTAATATCTTACTCTAAATATCACAAATGATAAAGTAATGTCATAGTGCACATGTTTACTTTGGATCCATTATCTATTATAACACTATAAATGTGATGATGATTGATATAGGCTATGATAATGAGTGTATGGTAATCTAAATCATCCGCAACTATATCTTGCTCTGTGAAGGAGATCAAAGGTCTAGCTAAAACACTATAATTATACATACCAATCATGTTTCTCTAAGTTATTATTCCTCTACTCAATTATATTATACAAAGTTGTTAAATAAGTTGATGATCCCAAACAACCATTTTCATCTGATTCCTACCCCTCATCATGTCAACCTAACATGAATACATCTAACCTAGGATCAATAGTTCCTTATAAAAATCCATCTAAAGGTCATTTAAAAATCACATTCCCCTTATGAATGACCTTTGGAAGGGGATAAATCTTACTATTGACCAATTTTTGCCCACAGGCAAAATTTTAGTCACCTTCTTCCCCTACTGTTTAATGCCAGTCATCTTCAGGTTGCACGAGTTCAATAAATCTGATTCATAGCTTGGTTCAATCTTTTGGTTCAACTAGTTGGTTTATCAGCATTGGTTTTATCTTCTTCAAGGTCCAACGGCCTTGTTTCAGCTCAGTTCAACACTTCAATCAGTGGCCTGGTTCTTTGGTTCGGCATCTAGTTCATTGTTTTGGCATAGTTCAAGTTCATGTTCATGCCCTTATGTAAGACAGGCACTTCACTTCGAACATTCACAAAAAGGGTCGGGCTGGGTCACGTCATTAAACAAATGCACAGGCTAGGTGCTTTAAAACAAAGGAAAAGGCAAGCCACTAAGAAGCCAGCTAAGGACTGATGACGTGTCAGGAATCAAGAACAACAAACATGCTCTGATCCCACTTGTCAGGATGCGAAATCGGAAACATACAATTGATTACCAAACTTCAAACAACTATAATATGCGAAAATAACTAGATTCACCAAGTAACTAGAATTCAGAATAACACAGCATATGAGAGACAATACACAACTTATATTAACACTTTATACAGAAAAGAATACAATAAAGAAGATGCCACTTCTTCTCCACCACCTTACAGAGGTTTCCCACACCTCAAGTGAATAGTAATTCTTCTCCCCAAAGCTCTCCCTCTCATAGGTCCCAACACCCAACTCAAATACAGAGTTGGTGTTCACCTCCCGTGCTCCACGCACAACACAAGTGCTCCACGCACTCCACAAGCACTCCACGTGCTCCACAAGTACTCAAAGTACTTCAAGTAGATCTCCCATGAATCTGCAACAACCTGCAATTCAACAGACCATACTTATGGAAGGAACTCCCTTGCCTTCCTCTCTTGCACTATCCGAGTACACACCTGTACTCCAAGTAGATCCTGCCTGATATTGCTCCCTGTTGTGTTGCTGTCTATATGACCTTGCACACCTGCAAATCAAACAACGATTCTGCTCACCTGTGAACCTCGACCTTGCACACACATACACCTGCAGATCAACGATCTTACTTACCATGTAGATCTCCTATATAGGCCATGTAACTGTGACCAAGATCCTACACTCTTGAAGAACCCAGCTGGCTCTCCAATCCAGCACCAACACACCTGGTACTGAGGCACTAGGAGGAACGCACCATTGCTCTACCTCACACACAGAAGGAGCTTATAATTATGCTCTCTTACTCCCTAGCACACTTTTCCAATACAACCTTGATTCTATTATATAGATCTCATCAAACAATAATTAGACATCTAATTACAATAATTAGATCCACAGCTATGAGTCTAAAATTAGATCTCTTCATGCAAACACTTGGTTCGTTAGCTAACTGCCCGTAAATAGCTCGCAGTCAAACCACACAGGCGACCGACGTCGGTCCCTGTCTACCTGGAGGTGACCGACGTCGGCCGATATATGACCGACGTCGGTTGCTTCCCTTTGCTATCCTGCCGACGTCGGCTGATCAGACCGACCCCAACTTCTCTGCAACTCAGCAACCTTCAGCAACCTCCTCTCTTGTTTGCATCAGTGAAGCTTTTAGCTCCACAATCCTAACAATCTCCCACTTGGAGATAAATAGCTGCACTGTACCTGTACCTGTACTCTGTCTAATCTATTTCCTGGTTTGTATCCCTCTTCAAGCTCCCACTTGAAGACAACCCACCACACATCCTGTGGTGTACCACCTGTCATCCGAGTACCCTGCCACATCCGAACCTACAACACCTGTAGTGAAGTCCTGACCCTACATAGCAACACCTGCTGCCGGTCCCTCTCAAAAAACCTGAGAACCCACTTCCCTGAATTGGCTCCTAACTCTGACAGCTCCCACTACATGGGAATACTCAGGTCTATACCAGACCTCATGTGATTTCGGACACTGTACCTGTCCAGCCCTTAATGTGCTCTGGTTCTGCATCCCGAACCTCGCCAACACCTAACTCACATCAGCTCCCACTGGAGACAAAATCAACCTGTGATCTCCATGCCTCCCATGTCAAAGAATTTCGCTGCTCCAAACTCCTCATGACATGCCACTGAACTAATCTTACCCTTAGCTCTGCAAAACCCTGTATGTACACCCCTGCTAGCTAGCATACTATCCACATACAGCAACAGAATGATGTTGCAATCATCATCCCCCTGGTAAGTTAAACCACAGTAGTTACCTGACACTGACTGAAGCCATGCTTCGTCCTCCACCTGTCAAACCTGGTACCACTGTCCTGCAGCTCCTCAAGACCATATGCCTAGTCTTCCGTCTCACGTATCCGTTCTCTCTATTCTTCTACTAAGGAATCCATTCGTCTCTATGCTTTCATCCAGCTGGCAAACTTACCAAAAAACTCCCATCTAGTTCTGCATTATAACCCTGCCTAGCTCACACCTATTTCCTGGATCCTTCCTGCTATACAATCAGCAACAAGTATGAAGAAGAGGAACACGAATTTGAGGGCCTACTTACGCCTTCAGTCCTCCATATGGGTGTTTGAGACTCCTTGACAGCATGCTGTCCACCCAAAATTCGTTATAGTGACTGACCTCGGTCACCCCACAGTCTGCATCCGATCGATGTCAGTTCTCATGCGTCTGTACCTGACTACCAACCTACCAGCGCTGGTGTCCCTGCTGCCGACATCGGTCCTCCTGACCGACATCGGTCTTACATACTGCCGACGTCGGTCCCATGACCGACGTCGGTCTTACTCTGCCCGACATCACCGGCTTCGGTTTGCACATGACCGACATCGGCACCTGTCTGTTCGACGCCGGTTCTTCCTGACCGACGCCGGTACCTGTGTTCACCTGTGAGTGATGACTTTTTACCCGCAAGCTCCTTTGGATCAAACTCCATGTCCAAACTGCCCTGCTCAGATGTATCCAGCCTCATCCACTGAACTCTGTCCGCCATCTCCTCCAAGAACACCAAGGCTTTCCAGTTCTTAAGCCTGTCAAATATATCTATCTTCCACTTAAGAACATGCATCTCCTTCCTGCTCATGTGACCAAGCCTATGAAGCCACGTCTCCGCAATAGAAGAAGAATCAGTAATATAAACAAGTAGATAAAGTGTACCTATTTTCTTACCACCAGCTAATTCAAGTGCTACCACTGTGAGAGTTCTTGTGCATCTCTCATCACCCAATCTTTCTAAAGAAATTAGCCATATCTCCAAACCTGGGACCTGCATGACCTTCATCAACACCTGTGTGTTGGCCGCCTACAATTTCAGCTTCACTTCCCCTTTGCCAATTCTTTGGCAAGGCTTACCAGCTCCTCTACCTAGGGCTGCATGGAAAGAGGCAACTGAATCTTTTATCCAAGATTCAACTTTATCCAAGAAACTTGTAAACACATCCTGTGCAACAACACCTGCTACATCTGTATCTTCAGTTTCTTCATGCTGATCTGTTACCAACCAGCAATGTTCTTTTACCTGCTCTTTCTTTCCATCAGACCGTGAGTAACCGTCTGTGCTTTTCAACTCCTCCATTCTTAGCTTACTTTGATCTGCCATTGCTCTACTCCCACTCAATCAGAAACCCCTGAGAGTGCCCTGTAACCAAAACACAACCTGCTTCCTGCAACCTTAGCTCTGATACCACTTGTCAGGAATTAAGAACAACAAACATGCTCTGATCCCACTTGTCAGGATGCAAAATCGGAAACATACAATTGATTAGCAAACTTCAAACAACTATAATATGCGAAAATAACTAGATTCACCAAGTAACTAGAATTCAGAATAACACAGCATATGAGAGACAATACACAACTTATATTAACACTTTATACAGAAAAGAATACAATAAAGAAGATGCCACTTCTTCTCCACCACCTTACAGAGGTTTCCCACACCTCAAGTGAACAGTAATTCTTCTCCCCAAAGCTCTCCCTCTCATAGGTCCCAACACCCAACTCAAATACAGAGTTGGTGTTCACCTCCCGTGCTCCACGCACAACACAAGTGCTCCACGCACTCCACAAGCACTCCACGTGCTCCACAAGTACTCAAAGTACTTCAAGTAGATCTCCCATGAATCTGCAACAACCTGCAATTCAACAGACCATACTTATGGAAGGAACTCCCTTGCCTTCCTCTCTTGCACTATCCGAGTACACACCTGTACTCCAAGTAGATCCTGCCTGATACTGCTCCCTGTTGTGTTGCTGTCTATATGACCTTGCACACCTGCAAATCAAACAATGGTTCTGCTCACCTGTGAACCTCGACCTTGCACACACATACACCTGCAGATCAACGATCTTACTTACCATGTAGATCTCCTATATAGGCCATGCAACTGCGACCAAGATCCTACACTCTTGAAGAACCCAGCTGGCTCTCCAATCCAACACCAACACACCTGGTACTGAGGCACTAGGAGGAACGCACCATTGCTCTACCTCACACACAGAAGGAGCTTATAATTATGCTCTCTTACTCCCTCGCACACTTTTCCAATACAACCTTGAGTCTATTATATAGATCTCATCAAACAATAATTAGACATCTAATTACAATAATTAGATCCGTAGCTATGAGTCTAAAATTAGATCTCTTCATGAAAACACTTGGTTCGTTAGCTAACTGCCCGTAAATAGCTCGCAGTCGAACCACACAGGCGACCGACGTCGGTCCCTGTCTGCCTGGAGGTGACCGACGTCGGCCGATATATGATCGACGTCGGTTGCTTCCCTTTGCTATCCTGCCGACCTCGGCTGATCAGACCGACCCCAACTTCTCTGCAACTCAGCAACCTTCAGCAACCTCCTCTCCTATTTGCATCAGTGAAGCTTTTAGCTCCACAATCCTAACATGACGTCCTTGAGGACATCAAAGTTTGACAAATGAAATGGCCATTATTTTTCAAAAAGCAAAAAAGAAAGACCTAACCAACCAGGAGCTAAAAAGGTAGCGACCTACCAAGATATTCACCCCTAGCGGCTGAACAGGCTAGATAGAGACAAAATTTAGAAAAGGACAAGAAGACATCCATGAAATGAGCAAGCAGTTAAGTCCAAGTGGTGCCAATTTGAGAAGTGACTCCAGTAGGTGAAATAGTTCCTTTGAATTGATCATGAGAAGACGCAACAACTAAGTAATGTAACTAGTTTTCTCCATTTTACATTTAATGGGTGGAAAAACCATGTTTTGACATTAAAAATGTGGAATTTGAGCAGAAAAAGCCCACTTCTCATTAATGTTCTGAGCAACTTGTTCAAGGGTTGTGATGGCCACTTGTTGAAGGAACGCCACATAGGCTTCTTTGTTCTCTCATATATATTTGATACTTGTCATTTTTGTAATGATCTTCCACATTTTTAAGGTGTAGTCTTGGAAAAATTTTCACCTGAATCAAATAAAATGCAATTTTTACCTCCATTTGGATAGATATTTTTGAGTATGTTTTGAGTGTTTGTCTGTATCCAGTCATTGTTTCTTGATGCTCTCACAGGTTCAACACTATTAGACCTATTATCTACAAGGTGCCATTTTCGTAGCTAAAAGGAGAAGAGCTAACATTTGAGAAGACTATAATAGAAGGAGTTACTTACAGTGTGCATTTCCCAGTGCCTTAATGATTTTCTATTTCCTATGTTTTCATGAAAGCCTCCTTGCCAGTCTTTTGCAGCCTGGTCCTTCTACCAAGTGTGTAGTGTATGTATGTATTTGTCTGATTCTAAGAGTGGATGTGTGAAGGTCAACTTATTTTGGTGCATCACCTCTTTTAGAGTAGGTAGTTTGTTTTTCTTGCATCTCTCTCCCTTTTCATCCCCCACTTTATTATACCTATATATATGTGCATTTTGCACTTGCTAGAAAATACACGATGCATCAAAGGGAGCTAGCCTTTATCTAGAGACTCTCCTCTCCTACTTCACCATCCCACAGGTGAGAGAGGAGTTCCCATGTTATGAGGAGAAGGTAGGAACCTATTTTCCTACCATTGGGTGCACTTTTCTATGTCAATAATTTTGGCACACCCGGTGGGACACACTTTGATAACAAAGTAAAGTTTCAAGATTGATGCTAGTCCTATTACAGCAGATCATATAATTTTCCAGCATCTGGCAACTCTGAGTTAAATCTGCTAGTTAAGCAGCCTGGTGCCATCAAAAATATTACTTTTATATGTATAATTCTTTTGCACAAAATCATGGACCTTATATTCCATCATATGACTATGATCAGGCTCCAGATATTTATGCAATACCCTCAAGCAACTCTCCTAATTTCCCTGCAATGATAAGGGAGGTGGCATTGGAGTTTGAGAGGTAGAAAATGGAGATTGACAGACTGGAGGAGCAGTACGGGTATCAATAGGAGCTGATGTATAAAGAGGAGTGTTTGTTTAGGCAAGCATAGGCCTTCCAATCCATGGAGGAGGAGGTAGCATAATGGAGAAATCCATTTATTCAAGGCAATCAGCCTTGTGTGCCCCCTCCTATTCTAAAGAAATCCCCCTCTTTTACACCAAATCCTTTTTATCAGATATCACTCATCCACTCCAGCTCATCTGACGCATCTACTCTTAATCTTGTGTACCTAACTTTCCAGCATCAAATGGAACTAGAGAAACCCCCCATGGAGATCAATCTTTTCAACTCCTTAGATCGTGAATCTTCCATTGGGGGGGATACCACCAGCTAGCATGTCCCTCTTCTAGAGACTCTTCCAGTGCATCGATAGTCTCTTCCTTACATTCCTCAACCTCCCCAAGTCTTTCAACATGATGTGTAGATTCCAAGTTGGAGGAAGGAATGCTAGGAACCAGCCTAGAGCCTTGAAGAGGATGATGCTGGTGACCTCCAAGAAAAGCTCTTCCAAGAAGATCTGGCCAGGAGAATTATATAGTTGGAATCTAGAGAGAGATTCCTCAGCTAATGTGTGATGGACGGTTCAGACCAGACAACACATTCCATATTTGAACACACCCCACCTACACATTTCCAAGAGAATTATCAAGCCGTGCCTGATATTGATGAAGTGATGATCAAGTGGAGAGAGGAGAATCATTCGATTCTAGCTCAAGGACTACCTCCTCTTCCACATGTTTTCACCACTTCACCCCTTCTCAAGGAAGATCCTATTCTGTAGGAGGCAAGTGAGGAGCATAAGATCCAATCTACAGTCCTTTAAGAGGTTGTCATGAGTGACAATGAAGAAGAAATCATCATTAACGCTCCTTGTGAAGACCTTATCAGTAATGAAGGAGATGCAGGTCTTGCATATATGTAGATGTTCCAGCAATTCAAAGAGGAATAAATACATGGTAAGCTCTCTTCTCCTCTATTTGATGAACTTCCTTGCTATTTTGATGATGAGGTCAACTACATTAAAGAGCCTAAGTTGTTGGAGGAAAAGGAGAGGTCTATCTTTCTTGAGGAAGGACTTGAAGAAGAGAACTTTGAACAAAGAGGTGATGTTCTATGGGATGAGCAATCAATTTGTGAGTCCATTTCAAACATCACCATAGTCACCCTTCTTCAAGAAGGCCAAGAGGAAGTAGAGGATGAGTTTGATAGTGTTTTCAGCGAGGCAAAAGGAAACAAATCAGACCATGATACATTATAGAGGAATTATGCAGGTCAAGGGGCTTATGGTGATGAGTCAGTAGCCATTGATTTCTTGGTGAGGAGCACCTATATCAAGAACCAGCATTCGACAGGCTTCTAAGGACAAATAGATTACATATATGTCAGAGGCATGTTCAATTTTGATCCGCTCAGACTCTTGCCAACTCAGGTGATAGGCAAGAGGAGCAAGTCACCAAATCTCATTTTCTTTTAGCTACTTGCCTGCCACCATAAGTCTTCTCACTGGGAAGGGGACTTAAGAAATTTTCCCTTCGATCCAGGAGGGAGGTGAGCTTTCCTAGTTAGCTGTAAATAGTGGTTTGTTTTTAGTTTCTTTTCTTGCATTCCCTAAGTGCAGTTGCACAGGTAGTGTTTTTTAGCCTTGTGTGTTTCCCTTTGCATGTGGGGTAAAGCTTCATGTTTGATTCTTAGATCTTTTTGGGCTATTGCTAACTTTTATTATAGCTGCAATCTGACTCTGCACCCAATGGACTACAAGGCAGCTGGGTTTTAAGCATGGCAGGCATGCTTCCCCTGTGAGTCAGCATTTCTTGACCAAGTTTTGCCCACAGGCAAAATTTTGGTCACCTTCTTCCCCTATTATTTAATGCCAGTCATCTTCAAGTTGCACAAGTTCAATAAATCCAATTCACGGCTTGGTTCAGTCTTTTCGTTCAACTGGTTAGTTTATCAGCATTGATTTTATCTTCTTCAAGGTCTAATGGCCTTATTTCAGCTCAATTCAACACTTTAGTCAGTGGCCTGGTTCTTTGGTTTGGCATCTAGTTCATTGTTATAGCCTAGTTCAAGCTCATGTTCATGCCCTTACGTAAGATAAGTGCTTCACTTCAAACATTCACAAAAAGGGACAGGCTAGGTTGTGTCATTAAACAAATGCAAAGGTTGGGCACGTTAAAACAAAGGAAAAGGCAAGACACCAAGAAGCTAGCTAAGGACTGATGATGTCCTCGAGGATGTCAAAGTTTAACAAATGAAATAACCGTTATTTTTTAAAAAGTAAAAAAGAAAGTGCTAACCAACCAGGAGCTAAAAAGGTAGCGACCTGCCAAGATATTCACCCCTAGGGGCTGAACAAGCCAGATAGAGACAAAATTGAGAAAAGGACAAGAAGACATTCATGAAATGAGCAAGCAGTTAAGTCCAAGTGGTGCCAATTTGAGAAGTGACTCCAGTAGGTGAAATAGTTCATTTGAATTGATCATGAGAAGACACAACAGCTAAGTAATGTAACTAGTTTTCTCCATTTTACATTTAATGGGTGGACAAACCATGTTTTGACATTAAAAATGTGGACTTTGAGTAGACAAAGCCCACATCTCATTAATGTTTTGAGCAACTTGTTGAAGGGACGCGATGGCCACTTATTGAAGGAATGCCACATAGGCTTCTTTGTTCTCTCATATATATTTGATACTTGTCATTTTTGTAAGGATCTTCCACATTTATAAGGCATAGTCCTAGAAAAAAATTCACCTGAATCAAATAAAATGCAATTTTTACCTCCATTTGGATAGATATTTCCAAGTATGTTTTGAGTGTTTGTCTGTGTCCAGTCATTATTTCTTGATGCTCTCACAAGTTCAACACCAACAGACCCGTTATCTATAAGGTGCCATTTCTACAGCTAAAAAGAGAAGAGCTGACATTTGAGAAGACCAGAATAGGAGTTACTTGCAGTGTGTATTTCATAGCACCTCAGTGATTTTCTATTTCTTGTGTTTTCATGAAAGCCTCCCTGTCGTCTTTTACAGCCTAGTCCTTCTGCCAAGTGTGTAGTGTATGTATGTATTTGTTTGATTCTGAGAGTGGATGTGTGAAGGTTGACTTATTTTGGTGCATCCCCTCTTTTAGAGTAAGTAGTTTGTTTTTCCTGCATCTCTCTCCCTTTTCATCCCCCCCTTTATTATACCTATATATATGTGCATTTTGCACTTGCTGGAAAATACACGATGCATCAAAGGGAGCTAGCCCTTATCTAGAGACTCTCTTCTCCTGCTCCACCATTCCACAGGTGAGAGAGGAGTTTCCATGTTGTGAGGAGAAGGTGGGAACCTATTTTCCTGCCACTGGGTCCACTTTCCTGCATCAACACTTATAATGCAAGAAAAAATACAAGCAAACTACTAAGGCAAATTTCCCTATTCTCTGCATACAATCACCTGACACAACTACAAAGGCATTCAAACTCTCATATCAATCCCTATCCTCCTCAAGAACTCTCAATTTGGCATTTTTACATATAGATAACACTATTTCACAAAGCACATTTAGGTGGGAGAACTACATATGGCTTGATTCCTTGTCAGAGTATTGGTATGTAGGCAACATGCCCACACTAGAGGTGTGAATCACATGTTTAGTGCATATTGCACACACTAATGCCCCCTTTTTCTCAATATTATTTAAACATAATGAAGGTCTAGTGTTTGAATATTAAATCATTTCTACAAGGAGATCATTAGACATTTAACACTTAAGATTTCATAGACAAACTCATACATGGACAATGAACAAAACCTAGAAAACTTAGATCTTTGTGATTAGTTTGGATAATCGTGATAGGAGTGGACTATGCATAAAAACCTAAAGTGTCTTATTTTGAGCATTCCTATCCTTTCACTTGATGAAATCTAGATTCTAATTAATGATACTATCTTAGTCTTATATAACTAGTTTTAGCCTTTATATTAATTGTCTCAGCGCAATTTTAAGCTAAGTTGTATTTCTCTTTATTTATTTTTATTTTTAGAAAGGTTTTAAATACACAATACATTATAAAAATTAGTACTATAATTATTTTCAATATTATTTACTAATTTATTATTCTAGACCCTTAACTAAAATAGGAATAAAATACCATTATTTCAAAAATTGTTAAATCATTTGGTGAACCCGACTTGGATAGGATGTCACAAACCACACTCAAACTACCAATTTGGATATTTTATGACTATAATTCCCTCCTTCCCCCTACCCCCTACTTTATTTTAGTGATGTATTAAAGTAAAATTCTAAGATAAAATAAAAAATAAAAAGTCTACTTGAATTTACCTATTAAGGTGAAGCTCATGAAGGTTTGTGATATTGAGTGTACATAGAGAGAACACATCATGAAGTGCAAATATACAAGGTAAAATAAAGATTAGATTAGTTCTTACTAGACATGTTATGTCTAAAATCATAAAATACAAAATTTGGGTAAGAGGGAAAGGAAGAGAAAGGAATGAATACACCTCATTGAGTATGTGAACCAATATAAAACCTGTTGTGATTTTGAGTGATGTTGGGTATGTGTTGTATTAAAAGTAATATCATGAATGGATCTGAGTGTTCAATTCCTTAAGAGTTCCTCAATAATGCAAAATATGGAATTTTTCCTCCATAATTTCTCACTATGTGATCATGCATATGTTAATTGATGTTTGGACTATGTGTCCAATCCCTCTGAGTAGGTGGTTCAAGAATACAAAGGCTAGCTAGAACTTTGGCTCCATCATTTCCCACTAATTAAAGCTATGAATTGATAGTGATATGATTGTGTGTCATATGAGATGGCTATTGAATCCCATGAATTCTCTAAAATTTGACAATGTAGTGTGGAAAACTAAAGGTATCCTAGGCCAATCTTGGCCATTTTTAAAGGTGAAGATTAGGCTTGTATGAAAGCCACTCTAAAACTAAGAACTAGGCTACTGTGGAAGCCACTTAGAAAAAATTCCAACCACCTATAAATGGAATAATTCATACAAATACTAAGAATACCCTGGTAACCTATTAAACTCAAAAAGAAAAGAAGTCAAATGTGTCACGCACACTATCCTCAATCACTGGTGTTTGTAACATGGACTCTAATCTAGAAGTTATACCAACTACCCTATCTAAAACTTGAAGTGAGAGCCATCATGTCATGCATGATGCCCCTAATATCTATTATTTTTGAGGAAAATTGTACTAAAACTATTGAATATTATCTAAACTGAAGGTGACAAATTTGTAACTAAACTTACATTTTTGTTTATTTTTAGAAAATTTAGGTTTTTTACTGTTTGGATAGAAATATTGAAAATATGACACCTTGTTGTCTGATGGTGTTATCCAGGTCTAGTGCTCTTGTCCTTTTCTAATTTTTATCATGATTATATAATCATCATTATTTTTGTAATATATTCTACCTAGTTTGAACTTTGATTATTGTTCTAAGTGTTCTAAAAACTAATTTTTGCCTAGTAGAGGGCTCTGATATCCATGACAAAACACCTTTTTGTTTATCCCTCTTCTTAGGGTAGGAATGAAGACCCTACAATGAGTACACTTATAATAAATATCCCTATAAGTGTGTTATGTTGAAAAATACATGATATAGTAATGATAATAAAAAATAAGCCTCAAGATATAGCATAGTATATTTTGAATATTGTTAGATCAATAGGGGTATGCCTAGATAGATGTAATAATTTAATAACATGTGAAATATATTGAAATGAAACTAAAAATTTTGGTTTATTTTTATTTTTCAAGGAGGGATGGATCATGATGTCCATCATGACATCTAAAAAAGTGATATAATGCATGATATGGATCATGGCATTTCAAAAAATGAGAAGAGAAAAAGTAATCAAGCATGCATGACAAGAATCAAGAAGCATACAAGTGTGGCTAAGGTACCAAACAAACAATGGACAAGGGAACATGTCACTCAAACTAGGAAAGTAAGCATACAAGGCATGTTCAAATTCCATATACACATATAATTGAAAGCAAGCAAGGTTGGAATGAGGGCAACAAGCACATAGAAGATTCCAAACAAAGGATATTGGTAAATGTCCTAAGACACACATAAGAATAGAAGCAAATGACATTGGTAAATTTCCTAAGGAATACATAAGATGTAAAACAAGAACTAGGAAATGCAATCACATCTAGCTATGTAAAGAAAGAAAGGAAGGAATGTAAATGCTGGAAATACAATTGTATCTAACTAATCAAAAAAAGAAGTGAAAGTATGTAAGACATGGAGTACAAGGCTAGGTAGATTCTAAGAAGTACACAAGTGTTATATACTAGTGAGTGTCGATAGAGTAATCTATGCGAGCTACTAAGTAATGTATATCAACATGATAAATAGAATGTGTTGTGTAGGAATGACATAACTTGGATGGTGTAGTCATGTAGAAGATGCCCCTAGTGGGTAGATATGTCAATGTATGTCTTGAATGTAGAAGTAAGATGCAACAACAATGGATATAGTGAAGAAATCAAGGATTTGGATATTAATTCACACACTCAAATGTAATCAAGTCAAGCATGGTAATCTATATAAATCAACAAACAATAGAGTAAAACAACAAAGTGTAAGTCTAGCATGGTAGTAGAAATATAAAGCATGGATAATGCATACAATTGAAATGTTTTGGTATTTTGAGTTATTTGAATGTTTTTGGATTTTAGAATATTTGAATGTTTTTTGTATTTTTAAATGTTATATTATTTTTGATTTTTTGACATGTTATATTGTTTTTGATATTTTTAAAATAAGTTATGTACAATCAATCATAAGGAAATTATTTACAAGAAATTTAAAGAGAAGATATGTACAATAAAGATTGAGAAGAAATGATACTAACCAATGAGTCTCATGAGAGACTCCCTATCATGGTGTCCTATATCGAGGATAGGGATCATGCATGATCATGAAGCATGATAGAAGGGTTGATATTGTGTCTTTAAAAGTTGTGTATGTTGTAAATTCTCTAAAATCTCTATAGTAGAAACAAAATGTGGAGTCCCCTTGTAACTCTGAGAAGTGGATGCAACTATAGGGATTTTGGGGACCCATCTAGTAGTAAGAGAAGATTTCTAAACATGTGTTTTGTGTGTAGAGGTATGAGACCTTAATTATACTTACCTAAGTGTGGACACTATAGTTAGAAATTATCTAGATTCTTGAAACTATGGTTTTTGTAAAAGAGCCCTGCATGGAAGTGTATGAAATTTTTATGCTGAGGAAGGCCTCAACTATGGTTAAATCTAAATTAGAGGAAGAATTGTAACTAGTGGATAAATTAAACTTGTGACTATAGAGTAGTAGATGGATCTAAAGTGGGGAGTGGTAAATCACATAAAACTCCACCAACTGTAACAACCTGATTAGTGTGAATGAATTTCATGCATTGGAAAACTATAGAAGGTGTTACATGATGTTTCTAAATCCATGGTCGACCAAGTAACATATTAAAAACACTTCCACTAGGAATAATAGTAAATGGTATGGCCACATGTTTTAGACCAACCTATAGAGGAAGTACAATCTCACCTAATGAACTTTGTATGTGCCCACTGAATCCATTGATAACTATGTCAATCGAGGTAATATCCTAATCTAAATATCCTAAATGTTGTAGTAATGTCATAGTGCACATTGTTAGGTTGTGGAGCTAAAAGCTTCAACTATGCAGACAAAGAAAAGGAGGTTGCTGAAGATCCAGAAGAACCAGCATCAGTAGCATGACCTACATCGATCAAGATGAATGCAGAAGGCAACCAGCATCATTAGGAAGTTGGCCAATGTCAGTCAGCACCAGGCAAACAGGGACCGATGTCGGTCGCCTGTGTGTTCCAGAACTGTTTGTTGCATGAACAGTTAGTTAAGTGAACTAAGTGTTTGCATGTAAAGGCTATTTCGAGTCTTGAGTTGCGTGGATAATTATAGAAAACTAAGAGTCTAAGTTATTGTTTAAGTTTGGGATCTATTTATAGACCCATTGGAATGTATTATAATAGATGAGCTAGAAAGGAAGGCAAGGTAGATCCTTCCATTGTAAGATCATTGAGTTGCAGGTTGTTGCAAGCTCATAGGAGATCTACATGTGTGAGTATGGTATGTTGAATTGCAGGTTACATGTTCATGGGAGATCAACTTGAAGTACTTTAGAGTGCTTGGTGTACTGGCAGGGTTATTACTGACTGGTTGGAGAGGTGAACACCAATTCTATGTGTGAGTTGTGTGTTGGGACCATTTTTGGTAGGAGAGTGTTTTGAAGAAGAATTACTATACACTTGAGGTGTGGGAAGCCTCTGTAAGGTGGAAGAGTGTGGTGGCTCTTTATTGTATTCTTTTCTATATAAATGTTAATAAAAGATTGTATATTGCCTCTCATATTCTATGCTATGTGTGAATTCTAGTTACTTGTACTTCTGGTTATTTTTGCATGTTTAATTGCTTGTATTTGGTAATCATATTGTGCTCTTTTTGAGGAGCAAGATCCTAACAAGTGGGATCAAAATAGGTGTGTTTGTTCTTGGATTCCCTGATAACTGGTAGATGGATCTAAAGTGGGGAGTGGTAAATCACATAAAACTCCTCCAACTGTAACAACCTGATTAGTGTGAATGAATTTCATGCATTGGAAAACTATATAAGGTGTTGCATGAAGTTTCTAAATCCATGGTCAACCAAGTAACATATGAAAAACACTTCCACTAGGAATAATAGTAAATGGTATGGCCACATGTTCTAGACCAACCTATAGAGGAAGTACAATCTCACCTAATGAACTTTGTATGTGCCCACTGAATCCATTGATAACTATGTCCATCGAGGTAATATCCTACTCAAAATATCCTAAATGTTGTAGTAATGTCTTAGTGCACATGTTCACGATGGATCCATTATCTATGAGAACAATAAGAATGGGATGATGATTAATTTAGCCTATGATAAATAATGCATAGTAATCTAAGTCATCCTCAACTATCTCTTACTCTAAAACAGAGATGGAAGGTCTAGTTAGAACTCTAGAATTATACACACCGATCATGTTACTCAAAGGACGTGACTCAATTGAAGGTGCCTAATATGTAACTAGTGGAAGGTGTGGATGATATGCATGGTAAACACTTGATGTATCCCATATCTCCTATTTATAATGATATGGAAAAGGATATAATAAAAATTTTATAGCCTTGTCCTATGTTTGCTCTACTTGAGGAGGCTCAACTGGAGTGCTGAGATCAATAAAGTTTTCATTTATCAAATCCTATATCTTGTGTTTCAAACTGATACATTTGTTCATTGTGTGTCCTGATGCACTATTAAAATCACGAAATGCATTCTAATCATATCCCCATGGAAGAGTATTTATTGGATCATGTTCCCTAATAGGAGGGAGAGATATGATGTTAAATTCTAATAGTTGCTATAAGACTCTAGTTGGAGATACTGGTAAATTTGTAAAAGTTCACTAAGGAGACACGGATAAAAATACTCCCTAAGGGTCTCTAAAGATACATTAAATATTGGTTGATTTTAACTTTTGCTATTATTGACCTCCACTTTATAAGGGGCTTTATTGTTATTCTTGTTTGTTATTTTTGATATGCTTATGTACTTGAATTAGGCCATTTAAATTAGTTTGACTTCCCTTTCCTTTAGTGTATGACATAAATCAGTGAAGGAAGAGAATATTTTGAACATTATTGAGTCATGCAATACTAGTAGAAGACTCTATTCGAAAACATCTTATTATTCTTGATCAGCCATCGGGCTAGTCATTTTATCCAATATATTCTTACATCAAAGAACATAATCTTTGAGATGTTCATTTGACCTTTGTTTTTATTATGTAACTTGGGAATAATAAACCTTGTCACCTATTTTAATGTTGAAGTGAGCTAGGAACATGTCGGCTAAATGACTGAATGTATTGATTGACTGATTTGGTAGACTATAGAACCATTATAATGCATAATCTTTTAGATTTAATGGAAATAGATTGGTTAGTAACTAGTCATTTGTCACATAGTCCAAGCATGTTATAGGAAAATCTCTCAATTGTGTCTTTGGATAACATTTTACATCATATAGAGTGAGCTTGGGTTGAACAAAACCTAGTGGTAAGGGTGTAGAAGCAATATGGTATGTTAATGGTGTATGTAGTAGAGCAAAAGAATCCAAATCCTATGTGGGTCTAGAGGCACCTTGATCAAGATGTAGAGCTTTAGATTGAAGATATTTTATCTCCTACACAATCGCAACCACATTAGGAGACAAAGATGTACTAACTATAACTGGTGGTACCTCATAATAAGGTTGGGTTGTTATAAGGGGTTATTGAGATATAGTTACCCCTATAGTGTCATTTACAACTAGTTTCTCTAAAAGAATGGAAGACTCAACTTCCTTTGACTTTTTAATTTACATGATAGATTTTAAGATAAGGGTATGATCTTGAGGTTTATCATTGAGTATTTCTCTAAAACTTTGTAGAATCAAATCCTTGTTAAGGACAATGTCATTATGAATAATAGGTGGAAGTGGATCTAGAGTCTCATTTGGTGGGTCATTAACATCAGTGTGTGTATCATTATTTTTATTCTCATATTGCTCATTTCCAAAATTATCTTCATAGAAATTAGTGTAATTTAGATGTGTAAGATCTATAATAGGAAGCTAAGTTGGTTGTTTATCCATGGTATATGAACAAGTTGAAGGAATTTAGGTGAATTTAGGAGGGTTACCACTAAGTATTGCACCTCATCTCAAAGTAAGATATGCAAGAGCTTAGATGGCATAATTAAAATAAATTTAATAATGAAATAAAATATTAAATAAATATAATCTAAACAATGAAATAAAATATCCATAAAAAAGATGTAAAAGTCATAAACATGTAAAGTGATACCTTAAAAGCATGGGATATAGTATATGAAACTAGGGTTTAAAAAAAAAAATATTATTAAAATTTTGACAAATTAAATGTGTAATTTTGATTTAAATATGTAGGAAAAAATAAAAAAATACTATAAAAATAATGGGACCTAGTATAGACAAATAGGGTTTGAATGAAATTATATTTAAAATTACTCAAGTAAATATAAAAATTAAATGTGAATTTATAATTTTAAATATACAAGAAAAATTAAAAATACAAGAAAAATCAGAATGAAATTTTCCCTAGGGTTTTTTTTGTGAAAACAAACTAATTTGGGTTCACTAAATGATTTAACTTATTTGGAAATAATGGAGTCTTATTCCTATTTTATTTAAGTGTCCAGAATACTAAATTAGTAAATAATATTGTAATAATTATAGTCCTAATTTGTATAATTTATTGTGTCTTTTAAACTTTTCTAAAAATAGTAATAAATAAGGAGAAATACAACTTAGCTTAAAATTAGATTAAGATGACTAAGACTGAGGCAAAAATTGGTTGTGCAGGACTAGGTTAATGTTATAAATTATAATCTAGCTTGCATTCAATGGAAGGATAGGAGCATCAAAAATAGGATACTTCAGGGTCCAACACTATAGTCCACTCCTACTGTTATTTTCCAAATTGGTCATAGAGATCTAATTTTTATGAGTTTTGTTTTTTTACTTTGTACGAGTTTGCCTATGAAATCTTAAGTGTTGAGTGTCAATGAAGCTCTTTATAGAGCTGATTTAATCTTCAAACCCTAGACCTTCATTGTGCTTGAATAAAAACTGAGAAAGAGGTGGTTTAATGTGAGTAAGATTCATTAAATGTATGATCCACACCCCTTGTGTGGGCATGCTACCTACATACCAATAATCAAAAGAGGGATCAAGCCATATGTAGTTCTCCCACCAAAATGTGTATTGTGTAATAGTGTTATGTAGATGCAAAAATTCTAAATTGAGAGTGCTTGAGGTGGATAGGGACTGGTATGAGAGTTTAAATTTCTTTACAATCATGTTGGGTGATTATATGCAGAGAATAGGGATATTTTCTTTAATAGTTTTCTTGTATTCTTTCTTACTTTGTAAGATTTGTCATCTCCCTTTGTAAATGACCTTTTAATGGATTTTTATATAGAACTATTGATCATGGGTTATATGTATTTGTGATAGGCCAACATTATGAAGGATAGGAATCGAATTAAAATGGTCATTTGGGATCTAAATGTAAATAGAAAGGAGCACCAAAATTGGGACACCCTACAGTCTAATGCTATAGTCTAGGTATGGCACTCCTATCCTATGGGATTAAGACCTAGGGTGATAGAAATAGCCTGGAAAATAGAGCCTGGTTAAATTAGAATGATCATTTAAAAGGCTATAGATGATTATGGAAAAGTAAAAAGGTACTTAGGAGGGTCATAAGAGCATGCAAAGAGGAGCTATGTTTGGGATGTCACAAACCACACTCAAACAAGAAATTTAAACATTTTATATGACTACATTTTCCCCCTTTATTTTAGTTATGTAGTAAAGTGAAATAATAGGATTAGAAAAATAGAAAGCATACATGAAATTACCTACAAAGGTAAAGCCCATGGAGATGCATGATGCTGAATGATATTGGGTATATGTTGAGTATGTGTTGTGCCAAGAGTAATATCATAAACATAGATAAGTTCTCAATTCCTTGAGAGTGGCTCAATAATGCAAAGGTTAGTCATTTGGCTCCATCATCACCCACTAAGTGAAGCTATGTGATCATGTGTGTGCTAATTTATGTTTGGAATGTGTATCCAATCCCTATGAGTAGGTGTCTAATAAATACAAAGACTATCTAATCCTTTGGTTCCATAGTTACCCACTAAGGGATGATATGAAGTAACATCAATATATATATGTGCATCATATGAGATGGTTCTTGAAAACAATAAATACTATAAAATATAATAATATGGCATGGATAGATGAATGTGTAATAGAAGCTAGGCCAATCTTGGCCATTATAAAATGTGGATGTTAGGCTTGTATGAAAGCTACTCTAAACCTAAGAACTAGGCTTATGTGGAAGCCACCCGAGAATGATGCCAAGCACCTATAGATAGAGTAAGGCATGAAACTACTAAGAATACCTAGGTAATATATTGAACTTTGAAGTCAAATGTGCCATGCACATTACCCCCAATCACTATCGTCTGTAACATGGATTCTAATCTAGAAGTTGTACCAACTGTCTTATATAAAACTAGAAGTGAGAGCCATCATGTCGTGCATGATGCCCCCTATATCTAGATTTTTTGAGAAAAATTATATTAAAACTAGCCAATCTAAATTGAACTATTCATGATAAAACTATAATTGAACTTACATTTCTATCTATTTTTGTAAAATCTAAGTTTTTTACTATTTGGATAGGTGCACCAAAAATAGGACACCCTACTATCCAACAATATAATCCAAGTATGGCCCTCTTATCGTTTGTTATTTATAATATCTTTTCTATGTTCATCACTATGTTTCTAATCTATGTTGCCTATTTTGGATTTTGGTTACTATTCTGAGTGTTATAAAAACTATTTTTTTGACTGGTAGAGGCTTTGATCTCTATGACAAAATATCTGCTTAATGACCCCTTTTTTGAAGGTAAGAATGAAGACCCAACAATGACTACCCTTAGAATAAAGTCCTACAAGTGTGTTATTTTATGAAATACATGATATAACAATGATAATAAAAATATGTCTCAAAATATAACATAGTTTGTATTGGATATTGTTAGATTAATAGGGGTATGCCTAGATAAATGTAAAAATGTAATAGTATGTCAAATATATTGAATTGAAATTTAAAATGTTAGTTGTTAGTTGTTAGTTATTAGTTTTCAAGGAGGGATGGATCATGATGTCCATTATGGAATCCAAGAAAGTAAGATAATACATGATGTGGATCATGGCATTTCAAATAGTGAGAAGCAAACAAGCAACAAGCACACAAGATAAGAAGCAAGAAGCATACAAGAGTGGCCAAGGGGCAAAAAAAATAAGGGACATGGGCACATGTCACTCAAACTAGAAAATTAAGCATAAAATGCATGTTCAAATCCTCACATATACATAAAATTGAAAATAAACAAGGTTGGAATGAGGGAGATAAGCACATATAAGAGTATAAGCAAAAGACATTGGGAAATGTCCTAAGGCACACACAAGAGATAAAATATGAACTAAGAAATGCAATCACATGTAGCTACTCAAAGTAAGAAAGGAAGGCATAGAAATATTATATATACAATTGAATCTAACTAATCAAAATAACAAGTGAAAGTATGTAAAACATGTAGTACAAGACTAAGTATATGCTAAGAAATACACAAGTGTTACATACTAGTGAATGTCGATAGAGTAATCTATGTAAGTTGGTAAGTAATGTACATCATCATGATAACTAGAGTGTGTAGTGTAAGAATGACATAACCTGGATGGTGTAGTTATGTAGAATATGCCCCTAATGGGTAGATATATCGATGTGTATCTTGAATGTAGAAGTGGGATTCCCCCTCAATGGATAGAGTGAAGTAATCAAGGATTTGGGTGTCACTGCACACATTCAAATAAGATCAAGTGAAGCATGGTAATGTAGATAAATTGATAAACAATAGCATATAATAACAAAATATAAGTCTAGCATGGTAGTAGAAATGTAAAGCATGGATAATGCATATAATTGAAATATTTTTAGTATTTTGAGTTATTTGAATGTTTTTGATGTTTTTAAAATAAGCTATGTAAAATAAATCATAAGGAGACTGTGTATAATGAATTTTAAAATAAGCTATGTATAAGTAAGCTGAGAAACTATACACAAGAAATACTAAGAAACTATGATACTAATTGATGAGTCTCATGAGAGACTCCTTATCATAATGTCCTATATCAAACAAAAGAATCATGCGTGATTGTGAAGTATGAGTGAATGGATATGAATATGACTATGAATATTTAGATTTATTATTGGTATCTTAGAAATCATAATAACATGTATTATTCCACTCATCATTATCATCTTGATTTTGAATGAATGGAATGCTAGTGCTAAATTTTTTCATATCTAGATCTTTTCCCTTGATAATTTTTTAATATGAATGATTTGCCTTAGAATATTCAATAAATCACAAACCTTGATGGAAACCATTATCAACTACTAGAATGGGAGTAGTGATGCCTTGAGCATGCTTGCCTAACCCTTGACCTTGATAATCAAATTATTGTAGATATTTTTTACCAAACACATACTTCTTTGAAAGTTGAGCCTCAAATTGGAGAGGTATATTTTCATCTTTTTCATGATTTACCTATGTTTATGGTAATATTTGTTGATTTGATTTTGCTTTATGATTTTTTTGTTGTTCTGAGTTATGCTTTGGTAACCACTTTTGTACTATTTTTAAATTTTACCATTTATGAATGTGTTCTTATGTCATTATGGATTTCTTGAATGATTTACCATGTATAGGGTCCTTATTAGTAATTATATGTTGTATATGGTGTTTTAATTCCAAACATGAGTCTATGTGATGCCCATGCATTCTATGATATGCATAATAATATATGGATCTTCTCACTAGATGTAGAAGAGGCAGTTTGATTAAATTATATTTAATCATTTCCCTTACTACCTCACTTGAACTCTGATTTGATATTTAAATTCTTTTTGAATCACTATTTATAGAGTTACTTTATTACGATTTCTTGTTTTGATATGTAACATTTCTTGTAACCAATTAACAAGGTGAAGGTGCATATATATGATTGACACTAGGGTTACTTTGAAGCTTTTGTAATATAATTTTATTTTTCAATGTTGTGATCTTATCATGTAATATCTAATTTTGCATTTGTAAATCTGAAATTCACTTGATCATATTGTTGATTTGATCTCTTAGAGTTTCACAAGTGTAAACCCTAGTTTCTTCCGATTGAACATGTAAGCACATATGTTGAAGAGGGTTTGAAGAAGATATAGGCTAAATGTATGCATTAGGAACAATAGTAAATGGTGTGTCCATATGTGTTGGACCAACCTATAGAGGAATTATAATCTCACCTAATGAACTTTGTATGTGCCCACAGAATCATCTGATAATTGTGTTCATCAAGGTAATATCCTACTCTAAATATCCTAAATACTATAGTAATATCATAGTGCACATGTTCACACTAGATCCAATATCTATGAGAACATTATGAATGGGATAGTGATTAACGTAAGATCTGATAAAGAGTGCATGGTAATCCAAATAATCCTCAACTATCTCCTACTATGAAAAGAAGATGGAAGGTCTAGCTAGAACTCTAGAATTATACACACTAATCATGTTACTCAAAGGGTGTGACTCAACTAAAGGTGCCCAATATGTATCTAGTAGAGGGTGTGCATGATATGCATGGTGAACACCTGCTGTATCCCCTATATTCTATTTAAAATATTATTGGAAGGGATTTGATAAAAAAATTAGATCCTTGTCTTGTGTTTGCTTTGTCTATGGAAGCTCAACTAGAGTGCCAAAATCAATAAAGTTATCATCTATCAAATATTGTATCTTGTATTTCAAAATGATGCATCTATTCATTGTGTGTCTTGGTTCCCTATAAAAACTGCAAAATGAATTTTGATCATATCCCTATGGAAGAGGCTTTATTAGATAAACTTCCTAAATAGGAGGGAGAGATATGATGTTACATTCTAATAGCTATTGTAAGACTATAGCTAAAGATACTGGTAGCTCGGTAAAAGTTCATCAAGGAGGAATAGATAAAATCACTCACTGAGAGGGCTCTAAAGTTGTATTAACTATTGGTTGATTTTAACTTTTGCTATCATTGACCTTTACTTTATATGGGACTTTACTGTTAGTTTTGTTTTTTTATTTTTGATATGCTTATGTACTTGAGTTTGCCCATTGAAATTATTTTTATTTCCCTTTCCTTTCCTTTAGTGTATGACATAACTCAGTGAAGGAAGTGAATCTTATGAATATTATTGAGTCATACAAAACTAGCTAAAGACTATTTAAAGAGATTTTGTAACTCTTGATCGACCATGGGGCTAGTCATTTTAGCCAAGATACTCTTATATCTAAGAATTAATCTATAAGATGCTGATTTGACCTTTGTTTCTATTGTGAAAATTGGTCATAAGAAAACTTTCCCCTTATGTTAATGCTGAAGTGAGTTAGGAACATGTCATCTAAAGGATTGAATGCATTGACCAAGTAATTCAGTGGACTATAGAACCATTATAAGGCATAATCCTTTAGACTATGTGGAGATAGTTTGGTTAGTAAATAGTAACTTCACACATAGTCCAAGTATGCTGCATGAAAAACTCTCATGTGTGTCTTTAGATCACCTTTCTCATCATATAGAGTGACCTTGGGTTGAACAAAACCTAGCGACAAGAGTGTAGAAGCAATATGGTGTGTCAATGGTGTATGCAATAGAGAAAAAGAATCCAAGGTCTATGTAGGTCTATAGGCACCTTTCTCAAGATGTATCACTTTGTATTGAAGATATTTTATCTCTTGCACAAGGGTATCCACATCAAGAGATAAATATATACCATCCATAAATTATGGTGCCTCACAGGGAAGGTTGGGCTATTATAGGGGGTTTTTGAGACATAGTTTCCCCCATAGTGTCATTTACAACTGGTTACTATGAAGGAATTGAAGATTAAAGTTGATTAACCTTTTTAATTTCCATGATAGATTGTAAGATAAGGGTATGATCTCAAGGATATTCCCTAGGTCTTTCTCTAAAACTTTGTAGAATCAATTCTTTGTTGAGGACAACTTCATTATCAATAATAGGTGGAAGTGGATCAAGAGTCTGATGTGGTGGGTCATGAACATTAATGTCTGTATCATCATTATTTTTATCATATTGTTAATTATTAAAATTATCTCATTGAAATTAGTTTAATTTGGATGTGTAAGATCTATAACAGGAAGCAGATCTAGTTGTTTATCTATGGTACATGAATGAGTTGAAAAAATCTAGGTGAATTTAGGAGGGTTGTCACTAATTGTTACACTTCTTCTCAAATGAAGAGATGTAAGGAGCTTAGATGGCATAATTAAAATAAATTGAATAATGAAATAGAAGATTAGACAAATATAATCTAAATAATGAACTAGAATATAAATAAAAAGGATACAAAACTACAAAAAATGTAATGTGATATGTAAAAATCATGGGACCTAGTATATATAAATAGGGTTTAAAATAAAATGATGTTTAAAAGTATTATAGAAATTTAAAAAAATTAAATGTGCAATTCTGATTTAAACATGCAAAAAAGAAAAATCTAAAAAATACTAGAAAACTATTGGGACTTAGTATAGGCAACTAGGGTTTGAATGAAATTAATTTTAAAATTACTAAGGTAAATTTAAAAATTAAATGTTAATTTATGATTTAAATATTCAATAAAAATTAAAAAAATTCTAAAAAAATTAGAAGGAAAATTTCCCTAAGTTTATAGGGTTTTTTTGTTCAAATGAAGTCGAGTTCACCAAATGTTCTAATATTTTTGAGAAACTATGGTCTATTTCCTAAACAATAAAAGGTCTGAAGTAAGGGGTAAAATGTAATTAAATATAATAAAATATATATTTATATAAATTTATTCAAATAAATTACATAGGGAAAAGAAATAACTTATCTAGAAAAACAAGTTGAAATGAATGATTCAAAGGCTAAAAACTATTGTACAAAATTGGGACAATGTCATGAATATGGATCTATATTTCATTTGGTGAAAGTACAAGAGCACTAAAAATATGACACATTGAGGTTTAACACTGTTATCCTCTCCTGCCACTATTTTCCAAACTAGTAACATAGATTTGTATTTTTTGTGTTTTATTCATTATACCCATATGATTCTACCTATGAAACCATGAGTGTTCAATGTAGATATAAATTCTTTCATATTTCATTCAATATTCAAACCCTAGTTTTATCTATACATGTGAAACAATAAACACATCAAAATTAAAATAGGGAAAAAATTGGGTTAGGGGAAGTATGATCACATAATCTAGAACCCTTGTTGTCCTGATCACTACCTAGATTAACCCTCAAGCTAGGGTCTCAAATCAAATGTACTTCTTCCTTAGGGAACATGCAAAATCAATGTGCATGGTAGATGCAAGAATTACTTTCACCTAGGCCCTTCCTTGATCAAACATATAAATCTACGTGTGATGCAAAATGATGAGCTATATTATTAGCTAAATTTTTATTATTTATTATATTAAAGTAGTAAGTACTAGATATAAAATGTCTTGTGAAATCCTTTATATAGGAGACTCTTTGTTTTGATTTTGAGAGATTTATTCACATTAGCCAACATTCAAAAGAAAAACACAACTTAAGAGAGGGGATAAGAAGGGTTTAGGACATTTTGAGTGAAGAAAAATTATTGTTGGGACTCAAAATGCAAAAACATAGGAGCACGAAAATAAAGACATCCTAGGGTCTAGCGCTATAGTCCATTTTTAGCACTCCTAACCTACAGGATTAGGACCTAGGAATATAATTGGCCTGGAAAATAGAGTTTGGTTGAGTTAGAATATCTATCTAGAAGGCTATAGATGACTAGTAATGAGAAAAAAAGTGGCTGAAACATGAAACAAGACCATGATAAGCAGAACAAAAATACATGGTTAATGTGAACAAGACTCATATTCTCTAGTTGGATTTTCTTACAAAAAGGACTATGAAAATATAGGATATGTGGTTGCTTGACTAATTTAGGGTGTATACATCTTCCCCATTTTGATTTTAGTGATGTAATGAAATAAAGTACTAGAGTAAAATAAATAAAAATAACATGCATACCTAAACCTACCTATATGGAGATAAATGTGTTGTAAGGGTCCAACTCACTTTCTATCCAAGGAAGTGGATGGAGAGTTGAATAGTTCATGGAGAAAGAAAGAATCCCTAGAATGGGTGCCCCATGTACTAAATGTGAAAGTGGGATCTATGTAGCATGGAGGAGGGAAATGCTTGTACCCTATTCTAAATCTAGTTAAAAATGATGAATGCTTGGAGGCCCAAAACCAATGTCTATCATCTATCTCACATAAACTCATGTAATCTAGAATATGTGTATAAAATTTATACGTTGTGAAGAGAAAAATATGTCATGCCCCCACTTTGAATATCTGAACTAGAATTGAGAAATGCTCAAACAACCAAAACTAATGTATATCATTTATTCTACATAAACTCATGTAGTCTAGGTTTGGGTACTACAATGGACCAATGACTATAGATGGCCATGTAGTCTAACATAGTGACAAATCAGTTATAGCTAGGTGTAATCTAAAACTCTTTTCAATGTGTAAGAAGATAACGACATGTATTTTTATTCCATCTCTATAATCTTGAGTGATGAAGAACATGAACAACTATGCCATGCCCCCAAATTTAGTATGTAAGTGATGCATCTATATAATCCAATAATCTATATAACCACATGTGAAATGACATACCTTTCCATGCATCATGTGTGAAAGTGGAGACCAAAACACTATGATTTACACTATGCCTTTAGTCTAAAATCTAATTTTGTAACTATGTCATGTTGTATGAAGCTATATGTGTGAGATGTGTAGGAATGTACATGCCCCCAAATCCTAGTAGCTAAGTCTGCATCTATATCAAAATCATTGTTAATTCATATAATCAGAACCATTATATTTGAATAGTTTGAGAACTTGTTAGATGAAATCACTATGGATCCATATGATCTAAACCATTGTATCTAAGTAGTCTATGTATCTGTAAATTAAAGGTATATCCCTTTTAATGTCTTGAGTAATGTTGAGTGACCTATGTAATCTGAATCATTATATATCTTTACCAATCTAGATTGAATATGATAATTTGGCTATTAGATGTGTATGAACCATGGTGTATCCACAATGAGAGTGGGTGGGCATGTTGGGTGAGTGTACAAATAAGAATATTAGGAATGATGCCCCCTTTTGGGGAGAGGGACTAAAATTTTGATAGATGAGGTTGAGCCAAAATTGATGACTAGTGGCAAAATAATAGAAAAGGGTTGGTATGTTGTGAATATTTTGAAAGGTTTTTTGATAGATTAGTATAAATTATTATAAGTGGAATTTTTTTTTATTGGTGATGACTAAGGTGTGTGTCTAAGTATAAGAGACATATAGACATGATCATGCTATAGTATCAAGATGATGTAGTAAGAGAGTAAAGTTTGAGTGATGTCAAAGTTATTGTTGTCTTAATTCCTTTGAAGAAAATGGATATGAAAATATAATTACAGTGTTCAAGTTATGGGAAAAATGGAATTTTGTTTTGATTGAAAAAGTTGGCTAATATAGGAAATTAGATTGATTCTTGATTCATTTATGCATTGACTAGGTTGATATCTTAATATCTAGAGTGAGATAGATGCCAATGAGATGAACACATATCATGACCTAATTTTAGTGGTTGGTAGTCTAGGTTCAGGTTGGTGGTGATGTGACCCTAGTAAGTAACCCAAATGCTTGGTTCTTATCAAAATTTTGACTTGTTTTAGTGTTTTTGATCTCTTTAAAGTATCCTAGGATAAAAATTTTTAGGAGACCTTAAGGTTTTTACCATTATCTATTGATGAGAGAGTTATCATATATAGGGTAGGGTTAGGTCATGTTTATGACTAGACATAATGTAGTGGGATTGATATTTGATATGTGAGAGGTGGAATGTAGATACATGTACTTTTTCACTTCTTATAGGGGATATTATTATGTCTCTAGAGGATGTGTATCACATTTTATATTTATAAATTAGTGAATAACATAGACCATTATAAGATGACATGGGTGATGATGCTATTGATCATGCATCCTTGTATTTTATTGGTGTGTACTTAGGTATATATCAGAGAGGGAGTGACAGTGATGTACTACTATTAGTTATTGTGCAGTCTAGTATTTCAAGTTTATGGAAGTGGTTGGTTGTTTTGTTGGCATCATTTGTTGCTATGGATGGGAGTGGAATATCTATTAGATATAAGATGCAGAGGATTATGCACAGTGTGGAGGTATATGGTACTATATTCTCATGGGGTAGGATTATGCTTGCCCACCTATACAAAGATTGCTACTAGTTTACATAGGAGTCATTTAGTAGTGGGGTAAGTACAATGACCTTATTGCATTGTTAGGATTATGAACACATAGTAGTTGTGCATCTAATTGGATTACCAAGGGAAAAGTGGGCACTTACATAACCTTTTGGAGAGTGGTGGATGAGTAAATTATCCATTTTATCCCCTGAGATACAACATTATAGGTGGGTGTTAGATAGATTAATAGCTAGTGACATCATATGGAAGCCTTATATAGGATTTCTTAGGTGGGTAGAGGTTTGAGTGTAGTTGAAATATATGAGGGTTGATAGTTGGATACATGACCATTGGGTTAGAGTATATAAGCACTTTTAGTATGATCACATGACTAGATAGTTTAGGGTAGCATAGGATGTGCTCCTAGTAGCATGGGTGTGGGTGAAGAGTTAATGAACTATAGTGAGGATAAGAGCTCACATAAGGCCTATTCAGGCTAAGCTAGCACCATTACATTTGGATGCATTAGATATAACTATTGATATTATTGATATGGATGACATTGGATGTATAAACACATATACCACATGGTGTGCCAAGCATTAGTGGGATCTGTTGTATGCTATTAATGGAGGAGATGATCTAGAGTATGAGGATCCTAAGCCAATATACATGATGGGAGGTAAGTAGTGATTAATTTTAAATTATGTATAAATTTTAGAATTTTAGTTTTATTTTAAGGTATATAGCTAATATAGTGTCATAATTTGTACACATGTGAGGGTGGGGAGTGGAAATGATGATTATTGGGAGATAATAATTGAGTCAAAACTACGAGAAATCATGAGGTATTTTCTTGATGTTGTGGTGGAGGGGTTGATAGAGTGATTGATGGTCATGTTGGTATTCATGCTCATCTATTTGATAGGGCTGCTATAGTGAAAACTACTTATGTTAGGGCAATAGGAGAGACAGAGATGAGTTGAGAGCTGATCTAGATAGGCATATGATGCCTCCACCTAATTTTGGTTCTATTAGTATGAGGATCATGGATGAGTAAATATACCATCATAGGTGATATTTAGACTTACATGAGAAGCATGGTCAGCTACTAGAGCAAGAGAGTCATTGTAAGAGGCATATAGTAGCTTGAGGAGGTGTGAGGTCACTGAGTGCTATAGTAGCTTATGGGACTAGTAATGTAAGAGAGAGTGAGACTGAGAGTGACGTTTTGATTCCCATTCATGACTAATTATATTTGATATGGTGTATATGTTTTTAAAATTTATTACACACATATATATATATATATATATATATATATATATATATATATATATATATATATATATATATATATATATATATATGGATACTAGTTTGACTTTGACTCATGCATATTATGTTATTGAATTTGGAGTACACTGATATATTTGTTACAAATGGTTGATTGTAATAGTTGATTTCATTTTCATGTTGAGGTTGTATAGGTTTGGTAAAATAGTATTTGGGATGTGATTTAATTTTTTGAAATAAATTTAATTATGATGTTACTTTTGATTTTGAATCATATATGAGTAAAAAACCTCTATTGTTTTGTAATTTATAAATTGATTTGGTAAAGTGAGTTGGTTTACAATTGGTAAAATAAGATATTGGTAAGATCAATATTTAGATAATTTAGTATGGCTATGGATGGTTATTTGGAACTAAGAATGTTATTTATTAGTAGAAGGGGATGTAATATATCACTCTATGCATATCACTTTGTGCTCAATTCACCAAGAGTGGCTCAAGAATACAAAAGTTATCCCTTTGGCTCCATTATCAATTACTAAGTGAAATTATGTAATAATGTGTGTTTTAATTGATTTTTGGACCATGTGTCTAATATTTTTGAATAGGTGGCTTAAGAATACAAAGGCTAGCTAGTCCTTTGGCTCCATCATTACCCATAAAGTGAAGCTTTGAACTGATACTAGTATGAATGTGTGTCATATCACTCTATGTTGTATCACTATTTGAAATGTGATGGTGAACTAAACAAATTCCCATACTACTAATGTTGTGTAGGAACATGCCTTATATCTGATACTATCTATGGTGCACTAACTATAGCTATATGTAGAAAATCTATAAGATGCCCTATATCTATCCATAATTCTAGTGGATTGTTATGTGACATAACACCTTATGGCCTTTGTTGTGATGTATATGACTGAGTAATAGATCAAGATAGAAGTATAACATATGATGGGGGATCATATAATATCAATCATAGTGGGTTATTACATGAAATAGGTCCTTTAAAACTTGATCATAGTGAATATTTGTCTAGAGTAATACTCTATGATGTGGGTTCATCTAATCTTAACCATAATGGGTTGATATGTGAGACAGGACCCTAAAAACATGGCCATAGTGAATATGTATCTAGAGTGGTACCTTGTTATAGTGACTATGATTGTGATAGATATGTATATGGAATTGCACTAGGTATTCCTTGAACTACACTATTGTATGTAGGTTGCTCTCACTATACTAGTCTCCAAAGCCTTTGAGAAATTAGGATAGGAGATCTATTATGAGGCTCTATCTTAGAAACCATATTACTCTCATGATGAGTAATCGATGATTCCTATGAATGAATGTCCTAGGATGATTCAGTCATGGAGGAATGAGGTCTATGGTTCCATGATGTAGGAGATCTTGGTACCCCTTGTGTGAATGTTATGATGTTATTATCAACACATCTATTAATGTAATCTCTAATTCCATAACAATCATATCTTTGTGTCCACAGATATGATTATAGTTATAAAAGGGTTGATGCAGTTATCTATGTAAGAGATGTGGATCTCATCAATGAATAGAAGGCAATGTGATTAACCTCCTATCCAATTGTGATGATAATATGACATATGGGCTATCTCATGCTAAATCAAACTATAGTGGTGTCATACTATAATTCTCTATAGTGCATACCATAGGTGGTACTTTGGAAACTAGCTCTCTATTCTTAATTAGTTACTTTTATGGTTATGGTTTCCTATCTTATTTTGGATATGGTGGATGTTGAGTGATAGGAGCTGTAAATGGAGGTAATATTGTGAAATCTATAGTAATATGATCAACTAAATTTGACTCAATCAATTATAATTTATTCTCCAAGGATAAAACTATATAACATAAGTGACTAAAAAATGACTCCATTTAATATAATATGTGCTCTAGGAGGGGTTGGAAAAGCCCTTTTATAAAGGTATGTTGAATCTCTACATTTTTTGGTTTATAGATCAATATTAAATGTGCATCTTGAATCATAAGATATAATCACTAACTGGCTCTAAAGTATTTTGATGCAATGTGGAAAGTTTCTCATATGTAACATGAGGGCCCATGTTTTCTATGTAATATATGATAAATGTCTCCTCTAAATCATAATATGTATGAAAGGAAGTAACAAGAAGTAGATGAAAGAACCAATTATGTGCATTACCCACTAATATCTATTAGAAAAACATAAATAGAATCAAAGGTCTCACATGAGATGGCAAAGCCTTCTGAAAAGCCTAAAGGTGTATGAATGGATCTCCAGATCCATCAAATTAAGTAAATGATGGTATATAGAAATGCTTGGGCAATGAAGATTTGACAATTGTCTTTGACCAAAATTTACCATGTAAGTCACTAGCATCCATCTAAGACTTATAAGCCTTGTTTTCCAAATTAAGGATATGTACTTGGTGTTGTAATTCACCAACTACATGTATTAAAAAAATAACCTCCTAGGATGGTATATTAGTTTTTTGAAGTTGTTCATTTAATCATTGAATTAGATCATTTATTTTAGCCATAGGAATGTTATATTTAGTAAATCAATCATAGAAAGGGGGTGTGCTCACTTGAACCTTTGGAGGAATGGTAACTTGGACCTTATTAGAGTGATGTGGGCTACCATTGTCTTTGGGTGAAGAGTGAGAAATAGGTGCTAATGTAGTATGGGGTGGCTTGGGAGTTTCATTAGTATTTTTAGTATTTAGTAAATCACTTTATAATTAAATAAAAGGTGTGATGTTGTCATTAACATGTGCATCATTTGAAATATAATCAGGCATAAAAGTAGAAGTAACATTTTGTAATGTCTTAGGTTTGAGAGAAGAGTTAGAAACATGAGATGCGCTTTATTCTTCACTAAATGCATAATAGTCATAATTATTCCATGCATTATCATCATCAGAGTTTTGTCCATATTCATGTACATGTCCACTAGCATACTCATTATCACTTCCATCATCACTAGGGAGAGGGGTAAGAAAAGATTTTAATTCTTTTCTAATATGTAATAAATTGTCATGTGCAATTAGAACATTATGTACATCTATGTTGTTCTTTAATGGAGTGTATACATTATTTTCATTTTCAATATGAGAAGCAAGAGTAAGAGAGTTATCATTTAGACATTCTTTTGACAATTAGAGTTAAGAGCGTGAGATGGATCATTTAAACTATGCATTGGAATTTTGATTCCATTGCATTTATATTGTTGTAATTTGAACATAGAATTAGCAAAATAGAGATAAAGATTAGGTTCAAATACAAGAAAATTACCACCAATGAGAGGTTCAATTGGAAGTGCATGACTAATTTTTATTTTTGATTCATTATGCATAGGAAAATTAGGTGAAAATTACCTTTCCCATTTATTAAAAGTATTTTCTTTAGAAGAGGGAAGAAAAGAGATAGGTTTGAGAGAAGAAGATGCATCTACTTTTTCCTCACTATCTCTTTCATATGTATCATCATATTCCTCATTAAAATAATAGTAATTATCTTCATTTTAAATGAAATCATTTTCCATATATTTATCTAACGTGAAAATTTGCAAATTTGACCATTCATTTTCATAATTATGAGAAAAATTTAAAAATTGGTCTATGGGATGAGAGGGAAGAAGTGCCTTAGTGGTAATTTTATTTCTTTCACCAAAGAGGATATATAAAAGTACTATTAAGAAAATAAATTCAAGAATAAATAATAAAATAGATATTTTAAAAATATTTTTGACACTCCAAATAATTTGTGAATAATTCAAAAAAATTATCTAAAAATTGTGAGGAAAGAAGGCTTGGGGTTTGAGGACCTAGTTTGGAAATCTAGGGTTTTGGGTAGGAGTTTTAGAAATTTTGAAAATTATTGCAATAACTAAAATTATAAAATAAATTTGAGTAAAATAAATTAAAAAAAAATTATACAAAAATCAGAAATTTGAAATTGAATTTTTATACAAAAATAAGATGGAAAAACCATAAGGGTACCTAGGGTTTTAAATTTGTTCGAAGTAGATCTGGTTCACAAAATGTTTTATTTTTATTTTGGAAACTAGGGTCTATTTCATAAAAAATAAAGGGTATAAAGTAAGGGGAAAATGTAATTAAATATAATAAAATATAGATTTATATCAATTTATTCAAATCAATTTCATAGGGAAAAGAAGTAATGTATATAGAAAAATAGGCTAAAATAAATGATTCAGAGGCTAAAATCTATTGTATAGAACTAGGACAGCGTTATGAATCCATATCTAGATTTTATTTGGTAAAAGGATAGGAACACCAAAAATATGACACTTTGGGGTTTGAAGCCATTACCCACTCTACCGTTTTTGTCCAAATTAGTCACAAAGATCTATGTTTTTGGGTTTTGTTCATTGTCCCTATATGAGTCTGCCTATAAAACCTTGAGTTTTGAATGTTGATAAAGATATTTCTAGATATGATTCAATATTAAAACCAATGTCTATCTACACATTTTAAATAATAAACACATCAAAATAAAAATGGGGAAAAAAATAGGGTTATGGGAAGTATGATCGCATAATCTATAACCCATGTTGTCTTCATTGCTACCTAAATTAACCCTCAAACTAGGGTCTCAAATCAAATTTAGTTCTCCCTTAGGGAACATCCATTATAAACATGCATGGTAGATGAAATAATAACTTTTTCCTAAGCCCTTCCTTGATCAACCATGTAAATTTGTGTGTGATGTAGAATGTTGAGCTATACTATTGATTGATTTTTAATTATTTATTATGCTAAAGTAGCAAGTGCTAGATATAAAATGAATTGTGAATTACTTTATATAGGAAACTCTTTGTTTTGAATTTGGGAGATTTATTCACATTAACTAACATTTAAAAGATAAACAAAACTTAATGGATGGGTTAAGAAGGGTTTAGAATCTTTTGAGTGAAGATAAATGATCATTAGGACTCAAAATACAAAAGGATAGGAGTGTAAAAATTGAGACACCCTAGGGTATAGTGATATATTCCAATCCCAACACTCTTATCCTACAAGCTCGAGATCGAAGGGAATAGAATTGGCCTAGGAAATTGAGTTTGGTTGAGATGGAATGACTATCTAAAAGGCTACAGATGATTGGTAATGAGAAAAAAGTGATTCAATCATGAAACAAAACCAAGATAAGTAAAACAAAAATGCATGACTATTGTGAACAATGCTTATATTCTCCAATCAGAGTCTCTTATGAAAAATATTGTGAAAAGACATGATATGTTTGGTTGCTAGACCAATTAATGGTGTATACATTTTCCCCTCTTTTATTCTAGTGATTTAATGAAATGAAGTACTAGAGTAAAAGAAATAAAAAGAATATGTGTACATGAACCTACTTACATGGAGATAAATGTGTTGTAAGGGTCCAACTCACTTCTTAGCCAGGGAAGTGGATGGAGAGATTAATAGTTCCTAGAGAAAGAAGGAATCCATAGAATGGATGCCCCCTATATTGAATCTAAAAGTGAAATCCATGTACCATGGATATGGAGGGAAACACTTTCCCCCTATGATGAATCTAGCTAAAAATGAGGAATGCTCAGAGGCTAAAAACCAATGTCTATCCTCTATCCCACATAAACTGATGTAATCTAGAATGTGTGTATGAAATTTATATGGTGTGAAGAGAAAAATATGACATGTCCCCACTCTGAATATCTAAAATAGAACTAAAAAATGCTTGAAGGCCCAAAACTAATGTTTATCCTCTATCCTAAACAAACTCATGTAGTCTGGCTCTGGGCAATGTAATGGACCAACCATTGGAGATGGTCATGTAGTCCAACTTGGTGATAACTTGTTTATAGTTAAGTGTAATATAAATCTTTTGTCAATGTACAAGAATAAAATGGCATGTCTTATCATTCCATATATATATATATATATATATGGAATGATAAGACATGCCGTTTTATTCTTGTACATTGACAGAAGATTTATATTACACTTAACTATACACAAGTTATCACCAAGTTGGACTGCATCATATATATATATATATATATATATATATATATATATATATATATATATATATATATATATATATATAATCTTGAGTGATAAAGAACCTGAACATATGTGTCATGCCCCCAAATTTAATATGTGAGTGATGGATTTGTATAATCTGGTAATCTATATAACCACATGTGAAATGACATATCTTATCATGCCTCATGTGCAAAACTAAATACCAAAATGCTATCTTTTGCACTATGCCTATATTATGTTATATGATTCAATAACTATGTCATGGTGTATGAAGTTGTATGTGTGAGATGTGTAATAATGTGTATGAAGTTGTATGTGTGATATATAAAAAAGAAATGTAGTATACATTTTAGTTTTGAATCAGACTTTGGAAGAAGAATAAAAAATAAAAATACCCCAAGTTTCTCATAGATAAGCGTGAATTAATTTAATAAATAAGACTAAGGAAAATGATTTTTATTGAGGCCTTTAAAGGATTTTAGTTTGAGGTAGAAAGATAATATGCCCCCATATTTAAGTCAAGAATGATTTTCCTCTTACCCAATTATGAGGCTGAAATGATTTCCATGCTCTATTTTATGCATCATCCCATGCCTTGAAATAATTATTTTTGCTAATGGGTTGTGTATCTCAAATTAATTTTCAGATGTGATTAGTAGTAATAATTTATTGTCACCCAAAAATATTGACATAAATTTATTATTGTCTATATTGAATCTAATTTTGATACTCTTTTTGGTTGCATTCAGATAACTCTTCCATTATTTTTATATGATTATTTGATGATGAGAGGTAGTCTTGTTACTCTATATATAAGTACATATTCATTATATAATTAATTACATTATTATAAATTACTTATAGCATTCATTATTACATACACAAATTTTAATTGACATCGATTGACCCTATTATAAATTTTATTCTCTCTCTCTCACATTGTTATGATACTATTAAAATCTAGTCATAGTTATTGAAGAATGAGATATATTATTTAATATAGAATATATTATGTCAATGTGATATTATAAGCTTATGTGGTTATATTGTATATATTTTCATGTAAATTAATCATGGTTATTTATAAACATTAATTATATCAATAGGTCATCTAAATCACTATGGACTAACTATGTGATCCTCTGAGTTAACTCTAGATGATTCATGCATGACTATTGTAACTGACATTATCATATCCACATATTATTTATAAATATAATTACATGTATAGATGTTGAAACTAATTATAGAACTACAATGCTTAATAGTAACTAAATGATCAAGGTGTTACATTTTTTCTCATAGAATACAAAGGAGGGTAGGTGGTTATGGGGCCATCATTGACTCACCTCCAACATTATTAAAAAATCCATGTGCATATTTTCAATATTTAATGATTGTAATATTTTTCAAAGTAGATGTATATCATGCTTGGGAGATAAAAATAAGTTTTTGTATGGTTCAGGGGTACCTTGATATGTTTTTTAACTTCATGCTACCACATGATAAAGACCACACTAGATTCACAAATAAAACAAACATTTTTCTCTAGTAGATGAGTATCCTATTCAAAGTCATTTATCATATTTTATTTTATATGAATAATATTCTATTAATTATATGGATGTAATTATTGGTGGATGGGAATATTTTTTCCATAGCAATACCAAATATCTTTGTGATTCTATTACTGAGATATATACATCCTAGATCACATGACCATACAAATGACCATGGGTTAGTATAAACTTACTTTGGACACATTGATTTCATTATTATATTTTATATTGCCTAAAAAATTTAACATATGACTTGAGTGTGCATGTAATAGTTTTTATATGATATATGTTAAGGTAAAATAGGGAATGAAAGGTTAACCATTAATAGAACACCACACTTATCTCATACTTGTCTTATGGACCTTGCCCTAATGTGTATGTTACAAAATGTTTATATGTACCTTAATTTCATTGTGATTTATGATCCATTCTCTTTTATGTCATAAAAATTAGAGTGCATACCCTTTATGTATCTTTATTAAACTAATTATTACATGAGTATTTACTAGGTATGTGAACCTTGATGGAACCCCCTTTCCAGAAGCTTAAATTTTAAAAAAATTGAATAGGTATTTTACCTTATCAATGGAAAGATTTTGAGGATACATCTATATTAGAGAATTAATGATATTTTAATATTTATTAAATAAAAAAAACATTTCTCTAAGAGGTCCTAGTAAGGAGAGAAATGGTAAACCCAAGAGAGGACACTTATTCCTCTTTAACAAGAAATGAAAAATGACAACATCTTCCATTTTAATTATAAAATATGATATAAATCATCCATTATTATGAATTTGAGTATAATTTAAGGAGATAAAGGAAGAGAAGAGTTGTAGTGGCATAAATAAGCACTTGTAAGGTAATTCATATATTTCAGGAGTTGAGGTGGGTTGTGTCCCTTATATATGAATCTGTATAAACTAGCATTTTATGCACATGTAAATGTATGGGAATTATTTTTATTTAAAATGATTATTTCTAAAAGTCTTGATTATTAATATTTTGGATGCAAACATTGATGGAGTTATAGTCAAGCAAATGTACCTCTATTAGATGGTTTTCCTACTATGAGTATAAATTCTAACTTTCACTCGGTCCTTTATCTATGTAGATTGACACCTTGATAAAGATGTGGAATGTTGTATTTTATTGTGCCATTTTATTACATTTTCACCAATTTACTAGGGATAATTCTCATAATGTGTGTCATTTTTCTATAATAGTAGGCTTACCTAATTAACTTTCATTTCCCTATTGAAGCATTAGTTTTGTGAATTCATTTACCTGGGTCACCTATTGGGATTTAGGGTTAATTATCTTCATTTATTCTTGATGAGATCATATGTATGGCGGTGACATTTTTTCCCTCTACTTGTTTTTTATGTTGTTATGGTATGATGAATATGTTTTGTGCTATATTGTTGTGTTGAGGAACTAAATATGTTAGTTGCTTTTCTATAGAAAGAAAGCCACTTAATGTACAAATTATGTGCTATATTGTTGTGTTGAGGAACTAAATATGTTAGTTGCTTTTCTATAGAAAGAAAGCCATTTAATGTACAAATTTAAGTGTTAGTTTAATTTATATGAAAATAAATTTTAATATTGAGTAAATATTTGGTTAAGTGTTGTACTATAATACTATTAAATAAATTAATCTCTTAGGTCATACTAGTAAGGATTGGACCTAAGAATTTGTATTGTTGAGTGAATTATGATATTTAGAAGAAGTGAAATTAATATTAAATATCTATGAATAGTTTCATAGAGAAACTCATGAAAAGGATGTTTTAATTCTAATGAGATTAAAGAAATTAGTATTATTATTTTTATATTGATTTCACTAGTTTGGAATTTGTATTTTATAATAGGGTATAAAATTTTCATTGGCTATATCTATAAAGTACAAATTTTGGTTGTTAATTTTATCAATTCTCTTAATAAACAAATAAAATTGATTTATTTTTCAATGGAAAAAAGCTTAGTCGGTTAGTTCTTCTTGAATGAGGGATGTTTTGTGCTATTGAATGGAATAAAATCTATACTTAGTTCTTTATAATAAATACTATTTTATTAATTGATTTATTGTAAGGGATATATGTTTGTTTACCTATGTTAAATAGATTTTATCTAGTAAATGTTTATTTGAATAAATATTACTATCCTTATTAGGAAGGAAGATTTAAGAGAAGCATCTCTCACACACATAATAGATAGTCACAAGGAATTTACATATAAAATGTAACACATTGAATAATATTACATAATGATATGCATAGAGGCATGATCTGATCAAAACATGTTTCATTAGGCTTGCCAGTTTTATTACCTCTACCTCTTCTATAGTGCACACTTGCAAATAAAACAAACCATGTAAGAATATATAGGTTGAAAGTTATAAATCTAATACAAACAAAATGAGAGCGAAGTTTTTTCTTTAAATAAATAAATTTACCTAAAATATTATTGAGAACAACTATTTGTAATCCTTATTGTAATAAACTTTCTTTGTGTAGGAGTGATAGCTTTATTTACTAACATTTTTCCTATTTCCTTAAAATCTATAGCTTCTTTCCTACATCCAAAAAAATAATATGCATATAAAAATAGAAACATGTGTATTAAAAAAAGAATATTTTACATGAGCACATTGATTATTTTGGACTAAGAAATTAATATTAATAATAACAATCTTCTACCTGTTATAGAATTTTCCCCAATATCTTTTCTTAAATGAAAATAAATGTATTTGATATATAATAGTAGGTTTTAATAAAAATGGATATATATATTATAATAATAATAATAATAATAATAATAATAATAATAATAATAATAATCATAATCTACTTATGTATCCCACTCATTTGCCTACTTTCTTGACTGTGTTCCTACCCAAGGAAAATTCAAAATGATCAAACCCTAAAGAAGATTATCCTACCTTATCTAGGTTTAATGGATCCAAACTATGATCAAAGGTGCCTACTTTTAGTCCTACCAATCCTTATCTTTTGTATACTAATGAAGGTTCTGGAGTGACAAATGACTCCCCTAGTTAGAATGACCACATTTAAAAAAATAGCTTTAGGTTGGGAAACTAGATATCAAAATTCCCTTTCTACCAATGTTTATGAACTTTATGGAGTTGGAAGCTAAGATTGATGTTAGAATCTAGAATCTAGGAACTAAAGCTTTCTTTGAGGTTGTCTCTTGCAAACCAATGCCAAGATTAGTGTTGTCCAAATTTGAATTTTAGTTCAAATTTAGGAACCCCTAGTAAAAACATGAGTTTTAGGTCTATATGGGGTATAATTTATTGTCATGAGGTGTTTTCTAGGTCAATTGACATCAATTAATGTTTTACTAGCTTTGGTTAATTAGTTTCTAAATCTATTTATCATTTTGTGTCATTTTAAGTGTAAACAATAGTGCATTTAATGATTTGTATAGGTCTATTTGGAAATGTGCAAGTTTAAATTTTTTATTTCATGCTCCATGTGTCCCTAAAAGTCTTAGGCAATTGAAAAAATTGAAAAGTTGTAGGTTCATTCAAAGAAAGGCCAGTTTTCTTAAAGAAAAGGAAGAAAAGGACACTTGTACAGATCCTTGGGAAGTATGCCACATGGGGGAAGTTCATATAACATATATAAACCTTCATAAAACTCATATATGCACTTTTGTGATCTGAAAAAACCATTCTAACGCCAAAACCATTCTACACCTCTTTTGTTTTCTTGGATATATTGAAGTGACACTCAGGTTTTTGCTTGGTATGAACAACACAACGAGTTTCAAGTCAACATTTTTTGGAATTTATTTTAAACTCAAGGACCTTAAATACAATATAAAATATTATATAAATTGTCAATTTTTCTTCATGAACAATCCATTTTAAGTGGACTATGTAAATATGCTTGCTCATCTATGCACCTTGTCAGTTTTCCCTTGGTTTGAACAACTCCATACAAACTAGTTGCTCATATTTTATCTAGAGGATTTTGGATATGTCCCCTCATGTATCAAAATATTTATTTAAAGTTTTAGTTTTATTTTATGAGGAATTCAAATCAAATTTATAGACTAGTGATTTTCGTGTTGATGAGTAGGTTCCCATTATTTTATGAGTTTTCATGCTTTGTGGATAGTTATAAGTTGTGTTAATACCATGTACATGTTTTAAATATTATCATGTCTATATCTCCATATTAAAACCTTATTATCCAATAAATATTCATAGTTTGTATGCATGGACTACACATACACATGGTCTGCCATTGAAGTGTGCATAAATAGGTGGTTGCAAAAAAGCATTACATTGAATCAAGGAGTCTTGAACTACCTTAAAAGTTTCCATTATGAAAATTAAGATTTTGGATAAATGGAAAGAGTTTTAGAATATTCAAAATACCCAAAACAATGCTTATTCCCTTAAATATCATTCTTGATGCTTGTATGAGCAAAGACAACCTACAGGTGGTAATGGCAGAGAGATGGAGATAACATGTTGAAGCATTGAAGCATGATGGGAAAGCCTATTTGAATTCATAACATCTTAATTCACCATGGTATACATGTTTAAAGGAAAAATTTGTCAAAATCAAGTTGAAAACCAAATCCATGTGATAACTGAGATCTTAGGCCCATAATCCCTATTTAAATAGAGGCATAAGAGGTTTTTGTTGACCTCTTTAAACATGTACCCTAAATATTTCAATGCATATAAGGATTGGATCATGTATTCCTTTTATAGGAAAAGACCTCCACTAATTTTGGGCTCAGGAAACTGAGATGAGGGTAGTTAGTAAAAGAGCTAAATTTGTCATTTTATGATTGAAAGCATATAATAGTATCTTACAAAGTTTGTATTACAAAATGGACTTAGCATTAAAATGGACAAAAATGTTTGTTTCATGTTTTAAATGACATTTATAGGTGAATATAAAAAATTAACATATAGGCCTTCCAAAATAAGAGGTTATAATGTGTTCCAACTCATAAATAGACCTACATGTATCCTTGTATAGACAATACACTTATAAGCAGTGGTATCCCAGTCAATGTCCTAGACATAAACCTTGGTGTTGGTTTAAGTATGTTCAAGTGGAATACAAGAATGAAAATTGAATTGTAACTTAAATAAGTTTCAAGGAGATCTAACAATACCATAATCAAATCATTTGAAACATAATGACCTATAGAGAGCAAAGTTATGTTTTGTGCATGCCTTATGATGTTTATCCCATTAAATATAAATTTGGGATGATAAAATTACTATGTCAAAAAGAATATAAAAATACTCCATTTACTCATAAAACCATCCCACTTACCTCTTTTGAGACCCTATTTTCACCTACAATAGGGTCTCAAAGAGAAAGGTGTCTCAGTCAAGAAGGAAATGCATTGTTTGAGTCCTACTGAGAAATACATGTGAGTACAGAGGAAATATACATTTCATGACTCTAGATAATATTTTAATTATTTTATGGGTATCATGATAAAGTAGATAAATCCAATAAATAACTATAATAGACTCCAAAAAATTGTCTCAGTCCATGACAGGCAGAGATCTAGTTTTGGGGGTAAGAGGTCCATTAGTGTGGTGAACGGGGTTAAAATTTTTTAAAATAGTGAATGAATACCTAAATATGAGTAATATGAGTGTGATTTAAATTTTAAAAAATTATAAAAATTCCTACACAATATTAAAATGACTCTATACATAATCATAACATGAGGCACAATCAAATGCAGACCCAGTCACCTAGGCAAGGGTGTAATGAACATATAAAATGATGAATTGATGAATTTGAGATTATGAAAAATTAATAGAGATAGTTATAGAGTAAAAAATATTTTTATATGTAAATATTTAAGGATTATAATCCCAATCAATCAACACATATCCTATACTCCAAATACACACACAATCTACCTTCTAAATAGTTTGTCTTGGGTCTTATGAGTTTGGATGGTCAAATCATCATACTGAGAGCTCAAAATTGGTATAGATCCTATAAAGGACATGAGGAAAAACATAAAATATTTATTTTTTATACATAAATAGGGTAATTTCCCTCTATTTTGTCTCAGATAGAGGGCATTTTCCTTATGCACAAGACTGGTAGTTTTAAGTAAAAGAGGTGGAGTGGTGAACTAGAAGTAGGAAACTTTTAAAGTGAGATTGAAAATATATATGACACATATAAAAACATGGGAAACTAAGAAATAATGGTTGAAACCAAGCAAGGTACTTTAGACCATCAGGTTTGCATTTAAACCTCCTTAAGCATAATTAGGCGTAATGCCCAAACAAGGAGTCATTTACACTTCCACATTGAAATTAGACTTCTAGTTCATTTGAGAATGATTTTAAGGTCATTAAATGTGTGTTATAACTCTCACTTTTTATGGAAACCATCAAGGAACATCATTTTGACCTAAGTTTATAGTTAAGCATGCTAGGCATGGCTAAACCTAGTATCCAAATAAGGAGTCAATCATACTTCCAAGATGTGATATACTATTTAATATCTTAAAACATGTTTATGGGATGAATAATGAGGTGTAAAATCTTTTAGAGTGTAGAGGAAACTTTGGAGAAGCCATTTTTAGCTCAAGATCAACTCAAACTTGTAGGAAACAAGAAAACAAACACAATAGGTTAAGTTTTGATGCTCACATCATTAATGACGCTTTTCATGGAGACCAAACAAGTTAGGTGAAGATATTAGGGGTCTTGAACAATAAATTTGTAGAATTTTTTAGTAGGTTGGATGTCAGACCTTTATGAACCAACCTTAAGAGTGAAAACAAGCCTAAAACCCTACTAAACCCTTAGCCAGGACCAATTTTTGAAAATGGAGTTGGTTAGCTAAGAAAATTAAACAATTTTCTCATGAAACCTATTGGATGTTTAATAGGACTCATCCAAGCTCCTTCCCATGCAAACTAGTTAAACGGATGGTGGTAAAAATATGATTTTTATCACTATTTTATGTGTTCCATAGGTTTTAGGAAGTTTCAAGAGATGAAAATCACATGGATTGAAATATTTAGAGTTAAAATAACTATAAATTTAAGTTTAATTCCTTGAAAATTTTCCTAAGTGCCTCAAAAATGTGTTTCAACTCAGCCAGTCAAATCTAGAATATTGCACAAGCTAGCGAGAAGTGTCAAAAAATTAATTGGATAGAATTTTAAGGTTACCCTAATTATTTTAAGGACATGGAGGGTTTTAAAACTTTTCACTCACTCACTTCCATATATTTTCATGATCAAATGAAGCCAAATTGGAAGCCAAGTGTGCAAGGTGCATGGAAGGGTAGTTTTTAGGATTATAGATGATGATGGATACTTTCTAGTTCATTGTATAAGACTAGTGATGAAACAAATGCATGTATATTCATGTTTAATCTTCATACCTTTCATTCCAATCATTATAAATTGTCTTCATTAGTTATGGGACATCTAAATAAAGGCAATCATGAAGGCAGTTTTTAATGCAAAATGAGGAGTTTCTTGCCACTTTTCTTCATGTTTATGACTTATATTGACACTTTTTTATCCTATCCTTTTATTTTTTGGCCCATATAATATTCCCATTCATGGATAAGTCATTTTATCAGCTTGACAAGTGTCCTTGTGACCCTTGGACTTTTCTTTTTCTCTCTCTATCAAAATATATAAGAGTTGGTCATATTAGCATTGTATGAGATACTACATCTGAGTATGGTGAATACATACTCATTTTTATACCTTTTTATAAAAATAATAATAAGTGTTACCTCTTCCATGATTTTACTTAATGTGTTTTACTTGAATGTTAGGTTTCCTTAGTGAAGACTATTGATTCCTTAGCAAGTTGTCACATTATTTCACCTATTTGTAACCTCTTCTTGCAGGGCATGTGAAGTGTTCTAAGAGATGTCCATGTTTAATTAATTTTTTATTTTCATAAATTCTATTCAAGGACTCTTCTCTAGTCCTCCTAGCATAAGACATTCTTCCATAACCTCATAATGTAATATTGATGCGAGAAAACTTGGATTGGAAATGTGTATGTTTTGATTAGTTTCTTGGCATCAAGTGTAGAATGAAATTGGTTTGAAGTCATAAAATTTATTTTTTGTATCACCACCTTAGTTTATATTTGCTTTCAGTTATCTCTCTCCCTTTTCACCCACAAAGTTATTTGTAGGTTCAATCCTAAGTGGTACATCAAGGGAGCTAGCCATATCTAGAGATTCACCCCATTCCTTAGGATGCCCACAAGCCTAGAGGTGATTTAATTGTGCCACTTGGATGAGGATATATTTTTATCTCCTCAAAGGATTAAAATCCAAGTGATAATAATCATATCCCAAACCTATCAATTTTACAACTTTAGATTCAGTCATGGATTTTAATGAGAAGGAAACCAAGGTATTATTTATGCATAAAAATGGTTATCTTCGAGATTGATCAATTTAATATTCATGAATATTTCACCAAAACTTCAAGATATTTATGCCTAGATCTTAGAACATTGAAAAATTCTCCTACAAGGTAAGCTCAAAATTTACCCTTCCACAAAAAGTTTTTTTATTATTGTCTTTGATAAAACTAAGAATAAAGTGAAGATTCAAAATTAGTTTTGGAGTTTTAATCACCATCCATTAGTATTAAAACCATGGTCCCCTTTATTCAAGCCCTTTAATGAACCATTCAATGGAAGACCGATCTAGGTCTGTCTACCCCACCTACCGTCTAGTTTTGGAATGATGTTAATTATAAAGTTATTGGTAATTCCCTTCAAAATTCTCTAAAAATAAACCCATATTCCACCTCATTTTATCACACAACCTTTTATATAATTATGGCCAACATTGATACTTCCGAATACCTACCTAAAAATTTTATTTAGGAAGTTAGTGAAATCTCTTTGTGCCAACCTATTGATTATGAAGGTTTTTTGTTTTGATGCCACAACTATTTTGTTATTGGACATTAATTAAAGAGTGTATCAAGTTTAGTACAAAAAATTAAACTTCATGGTGGATGAATTTCCTACCCACCCATCTTAAGTGAATGGCCCTGTGGTTGAGAGTGATGCTTTGAATTTGGACTTGGACTTAAAAGAAGAGGATAACAAGGATGAAGAACATGAATAACTTAATCCCAATTCTATATAATTTATAATGACTACAAAAACTATCATTAAAACTAAGGCTCCATGAATTTCCTCTTCAAATAACATTGTGAGGGAGGTTTCAAACCCGATTTGGATGCTTCTGGGCTAGTAAAGCAAGTTATCTCTACGGTGGAAGACCTAGATATGAAAAAAAACTATTTCAAGGGAAGAACTAGAGGATGATTTATAATTAGAAGACAAACATAAACCTTTTAAATCAATCAAAATTTCTATACCTATTGACTCAAAAATTGCATTAAAAAGGGGAGAATAAACCAAGCTAAAGAAAATGAAAAAAGGTAAAAAACGTTGAGGTCCTATCTTCGAGTATGACCCTAAGCTTATGAAGGACCTTGAGTATAAGTTTAGCAGAAGATGGTCGAAGTTATGTACCATGTGGAATTTTCATGTAAGTTTACTCAAATTCAGGCAGGTTATAGGAAAAAGGTGTAATATTAGTGGATCCTTATAAAATAGTAATGTGTTTTTTTATTGTTGTTTTATGGATGTAAATTGTACTTAGTGTGTAATCTATTTCATCTTGTTTGACATATCTAGGTTTATATATTTTTATCACTTGTAGAGGTGTCTCATGTGAGCTATAAGGTTTTATCTTTCTCTTCATTTGTACTAGGATACAATATCCTCCAAAACTTTCATTGTTTACCATATCAAATAAAATAAATGAATAAACTCTACCTAAAATAAAGACAGTTAAATATAAAGATAAAAAAAATTACTTTGTATAATACATCTTCTATGTAAAGTAAATATTCTATGAAAGAAAATAAAAACAATAAAAACAATTATTCCTATAAAACCTTATAAGGTAGGCTTTCCAAAAATAAAGAAAACATAAAATAAAACATGCACATGTTATATATACATAGTTAATTTCATTGTAATGGAAGTTTTTTGCTAAGGAGTATATTGAGGAAGCGTGGTAAAATTTCCATTCTAGATTTATAACCATATGTGAAAACATTTAATTATGGTCGTAAATGAAAGAAGTTATGCCAAAATGTATTTTTATAAATAAGTTAAGCTTTATGTAGGGATTCTTTGAAAGTAAATATATCAATAGTTGTGATGTGAATTATGTAAAGATTGGAATTTAAAGTCCCATTAAGGTTCCCCCCTTTTTCATATGATTTGTTAATTAACATAGTATTAGTTAAGTGTAGTGGTTTTTATTATTAATTATTTTATTTTAAAATATATTAAGTCTGGATATTATAAATTTGAAAGTTTTAAAAATGGTATTTTCTATATCAAAAAATTAATATTTTAACTAATTATATAATTAAAGTTTACTATGTTTCTTTCAGACATTAATTATTGAGATTGTGATGGATTATTCCATGAGTAAAGTTAATTAACTTATTATACATTAGTCTAAAGAGAAAAAAGAGAAAAATAAAAAATGAGAGGAGCATTAGGGTTTCCTCCAGCACTGGGTTTTTTTATGATGGCACAACTAAATGGAGGAGGTACTATGAAGATAGATGTCCAAGCCAAATTGGCTAGATAAGACACAAAAAAATAGAGGCATAGTGTCATTATAGGACTTGTTTTTATAGTAAAAATATGGGAGGATAAAAATAGAGATATAGTCAATGCAATAAAAATATACTCAAATCTTATTAGGTGTTATATCTATTAAAATAAAAAAATTAAAGGTATGGAATTAATAATTTGATCCCAAAAGGTAGTTGTATAAAAACAAGGGTTCCTTCAAGGGAAGCAATTGGGTTCCACTCCTATGTTACAATTATGGGCAAGGATAAGGGTTTTAAGTCCTTACTCTAAGATAAGAAAATCCTTCAATCTTCTTTGAGGGAGAACAATTACAATAATTATTATAGAGATAATAAGAAATGTCTACCTCTAGATTGATATGCAAATTCTTGAATCTATGGACCACTCTCCCTAACCTTAATGTGTGGATCAAATGGAATTGGTTTCCATTCATGGAAGGTAATTTGTAAAATTTTCCCTATATTAAACCCTTTTTGGTTTAAAATTTAAACCTTATATAAGCTATGATGGAATTTTGGAACCCCATTTGGTCATGGGTTAAGATCATTCTTACATTCAAGTTGTGGTTTCCTTCATTTGACCCATAAACCAAGGCATTTAATGCCAGACTGATTTGGGTGAGGTTACATTATTTACCATTGTAGTTTTAGACATATTTATATATCAAAGCCATAGGCAATTCATTAGACAATTTTTTATTTATTGATTCCAAATTTATATATAATACTACTTTTTCTCAAATTTTGGTAAAATTGATTGTTTTAAAAGATCTTCCTAAGTTCATAGAATTGAAATTTTAGGATCGAGTATGGAAGTAATATTTGGATTATGAAATTTTTTCCTTTAGATGTAGATTATTTTTTCAAACTGGGCACTTGGCCAATTTATGCAACATCTTTAAGCATAATAAGAGGGCAAGATAGTGGAAGGATACCCTCCCAATGTATTCTTTTGTTGAAAATGGTAGTGAAAGTGTGGATTTAAAGAGTAATTTGGATAATATAGAGGATGATATAGATTTGACCCAAGAGGAATCTAAGACACACATCTCATATCAAGGTAAATAAAATTTCACTAAAATAAATAGATAGTATAGATTTATTTTCAATTAGAGTTCCTTTGGATCGAACACCATTGAAGGAGATGAATTCTATGGATTCTTTGGAAATATCCATTCCAATATTTCTTGAGGAGGGTAGAGATTGGATTTTTTGTGTGTAAAGAAAAGAACAAATGATAAATTCAAGTGTAATATTTAAACATGACACTAAGATCAAGGAAGGAAAACAATCTAGTAGGGTCTTTACAGTTTTTATTTTGTTGTTATCTATTTTGAAAATATTGGCTTTGACACCTTCTATATCTGCTTCATGTATAAGGTTGGGCCCCTATTTGAAAAAAGGTTTTGTTTAAAAATAATATAATAACTTAATGTCTATTAGTGTCATTTATTTATTAATTAAAATCCATAGGTTTAAGTGAAATAAATTATTATTACCATATCATTTGTGAAATAAGTCATATTGTGACCTTGGTTTTGGGATGTAATAAAAAAAACTGATTTATTTTAATTTGATATAGAGCGAAGTTGTATTATTCTCTAAGTATTGTTCTTGATCTATTGAATTTCATGTCCTTTGCAACTATCAAGATGTGGAATTTCTAATGGGTTATGTCATAACGGGTTGTAATTAAATTACCAAAAAAATATTTATCCACATTTTTTCTTATTCGTACCATGTGGTGTGTGTATGAGGAATGCTTTAGGGGACACATTTTTGTATCAAAGTCTAGGTTATAACACTTCAAGTTAAAGGGTTTATTTACAGTTTTCTTGTTTTTATGCATGGACACAATAAAATCTAATTTTAATAATTAAATTCACCACATAAAATAACATCTTAGCATGTGGTTTGTTTATATCTTATGATAGAACCTTATAACATATTACAACCTCTTTGTTTCCATGAATCTATCCATCTCTCAATTGGCTGAATTATCTTGGATGTATTCATAGCCAATAAGTACTCCTTTCCTTTAGAATCCCTAGCATTATCCATTTTATTCAATTCATTTTTATACTCTATTATCAATATTGAAACCTTGAATGGGAAAGGGTGCCAAGGTTATTCCATGATTGTCCTAGAAACATTTTTTACATGTATCTTCTAGGAAACATACATGGATAGTTGACATCAAATGGGATACTTGGTCACAAACTTAACCACAACCTTGGAATTTTTTGTAAATGTTTCTTTTAGGAAGCATAAATGGATAGTTGATACTAGATGGGATAATTGGTCACAACTCAACCACAATTGTCATTATGTTAAATTCATCATTTTTAGTGTGTTAGAATATGTTTATAAACCCATTGATTTCTTTTATTCATACTAATTATTGAGATCTCCATGAGGCATATCCTATTATTATTATTATTATTATTATTATTATTATTATTATTATTATTATTATTATTATTATTATTATTATTATGAGTTTTATAACAAAGATATTTAGTGTGAAGTTGAGTTAGGCTACTATGAATAGTTCCAATCTCAGTAAAATTACACTGGCACTCTTGGAAATAATTTTTTCTAATTTATACATGTTGGTTAAGTGATTTGAGATTGAGTGATCAAGTTTTTGATCATGTTTGGATTCATAACCATTATTATAATCTTTTAATTTTATGTTTCCTCACCCATATGTTTGTGGATTTTTTATAATGCTATATTATATCTCTACAATTGAGTTTGTTCTCTTTTTTCATAATTAAATTTGGAAGTTAGATCAATTAACCTAGTGTAGTAATTCTTTTTTTGTAAACTTTTAATGATTGGGTTCATGTCATGTTCAGCTAATACCGACACCTACCTTCTTGTTTGAAAAACTATTATAGTGGAATAATTTATTCATTACCATTTTGGGATCCTAGGATTAATTAAAGGTACATTGGAGTATGCCTTAATTTTTTAGACTTAAATTTTGAAGTCATATTAAATTGTGATATTGGCCATCCCTTTAAGCTTAAATTGGGATGATTTCATAAAAGTACTGACATCAAATGCCTATAATAGTTAATATGACATAATGTTATGCATAAATATATGTTTTGGAATGAAAAAAATTCATTTACTAACACTAGTAAAAAATACAATGTTGGTTGTTTTTGGCTTTAGTGTAATTAATGAAGATTGAGCCTAAACACATTCTAGCTTCTCATCGCATTAGACAAACAATGGAGATTTATATCCTTGTGATCATAATGAAGTTTTTTATTAGTGTATATACTTAAATATGTTATTAAATATTTGGAAATTAAAATATTTACATACATTTAACACAAATGAATTTTGGGCACAAATATGGTCTTAACTTGCCATTCTCTCACACATACATGCTACCTTATGAGTTGACCCCTATGTTTCCTATCAAACACCTATTAAAACCTCACAATATATACCAAACCAACTTATTACCTCATACATAAATTACTATTACTTTATTTAAATCCTTGTATACACGGGTAGTATCACTAATTAATATTGAAATTCATTTGATGCTAGTCACCACCTTGGAACAAGGTTTTTTTTAATAATTTAATCTTTCCTTAGGGTCACCCTAGTTATCTATTGTGTCATTAAAATGATATATTACCTAAATGAACTCATAAATATAAAATCAATGGATCACTTTATATGGGTATTGGCACCTATCTAGTACACATCTATACAATATTTCATATGGATTAAAACTACCCTACTCCTCTAAAATTAAAAACCATTCACTAGGACCTATCACAAGCTAATTATAAATAATAATAAATCCATGTCAATGTAAACATTGTCAAGTATTAAATCAAAATCTTTACTTTGATTTATATATCAAAGTAACTGGACTTAAAATTCACATTATGTGGGATAAATCTATGTGGTTTGATTTTCTTCCTTGGAATATAATTTACATTGTCAATGGTAAATCATTAATGGGATGATTAGGGTCAAATCAACCAATTACACTTTTTCAAATTTTATAGGTTTATAGTCCTCAAAAGCATAACTAGATTTTCAAGGTCAAGGATTATAATTTTTGGGGTTACATACATGATAAATGCTAGAAATTACACATCCATAGCTTTCATAGATAGGTGAAGGTGACCATATGGTCACAAAACCCTCTTCCATCACTAGTTACTATAGACCATAACATGTCAATATCAACAATCGATACTAACCCAAAGAAGGTGAAACCAATTTTTCAAAGATAAAAACATAGCTATAGATATAGATGAATCACATGCATGATTAAATATGTTTTCCATTATCAGAACATACTCATGGTTAGACAATTAGTTAGAAAAAATAAGTACTTGTCCTTTTGTTATGCTTGATATAAATATTATATCTCACTTTAAAAATCATTAAAACCTATTTCAATATTTTACATTAAAATTCATGTTTATATGTCATATCTTATTTTCTTAGTTCACATACTAGTTTCTATCTCAATTAGATTAAGTAATTCATCTTAATGCAAAATAGGGTAAAACATATACCAAAAATCATACATTTATAGAACCATGTCAAAACCTAGGTCTCAGTTATATTTTCATCTTTTTATAGTTTCATGTTTTATCCTTAGGGTTTTATGTTTAGACCTATTTTTTATTTTCCCCTAATATACATATTACCCATGGCTATAATGAATGAACATTATCTTTATGTTAATGCAAACCATTAAGTTAATATTTTCATATTGTTTCATGTGATTATTTTATATTTTGATCATTCATGTAATCAAACGGATCTAATGAAAAACACTAATAATGATAACATTAAAAATAAAAAATCCCAAAATTTCCTCAAATCATATAATTATATCATCCACTATGAGCTACTACTTATTACCACAAGATGATAAATGTTATGAATGACCTTTGTCATTCCTATTACTCTCTTTATAAATTATAAAGTACATACTAAAAAACATATTTATGGAGTTACCATAACTATTGATATTTATAATACTCATGAAAAATCTATGGATCTAGTTGATGCCATTGATTACCAAGAATTTACTAAATATCTTTACTTAAAGCCACATCATCTTTAAGCAATGTTTTATATCACAAGAGATAAAATTAAAAAGGATAGTTAAAGCTACTACATATTAGTGACAATATGACCCTATTTTTTATATTTTCAAGCCATAAAATTAAGCTAATACTTCTAATTTAGTTGTTTATGCCTATACTATTGGTATTAATCCTACATCAATACCTCCAATTACAAACATGTTATTGATATAAGGTGTGATATAAATATAAGGCTTATAATATATTTCCATTCTTATTAATCCACAATTAACCTTTATCTCTCCTGTGATGACTACACATGTTACATATCCATCCTCACCTACTACATGTTCCCTTGAGAAAACCATTATAAATATCCATGCTAAGGTGTTATAGTTAGAGAAAGGTGCATCTAAAACTAGTCATTGAATGGATTCACATGCCTTGATTCATAGTTTATTATCCCATTACATAACAAATTGTCATTTACCTAGAAGTTTTTTAACTCCTAAGATTCCACTATATAAAGTTAAAGGTGATCCATAACAATATCTTCAATATTTAAATATAACATACTTGGATTATGAATACAATAACAAGATGTTAACCAATATATTCATGATAAGTCTAAATAAATAATATTTGTGATTTTTTATGAATTTACATATAATAATTCAAAATATCCAACCCTTTTGAAGATCAATTTCTAGCACATTTAACTATCAACATTGATGAGAAACTATCTTATGTGTAAATTTGTAAACTCAACCAAGGGTCTAACGAGACAATAAATGATAATTTATTTTTTACAAGACAATGATAGATAAAATGAATAATTTTATGTCCAAAAAATGTATTCAATTCATATTCAAACAAATATTAATTTCACCACTCCATGATTTAATCATCTTTAACATATTCAAATTCTTTAATGACATATGCCACATAATAAGAGACAAAAAAGTGAAGCTGATAGCTTTGAAAAACATTAAGTATAAACCTACTAGTATAACTAATTCACCAATAAAAAAAGACAAAATGTCAAACAAATTGATAATAATATGAAAAGATGATAGTTAATACAAAATCATAACCTACAAGTCGACTTCAATTGTTATCTCCATTAAGGAGGAAATTTTCTAGATTACCATCACCTCATCATATACTATAAAAAAAACTACTTGAGTGAAACCTTATCACTCTTCCTCATCCAAAATAGTTTTATTTAAATAGGGATACACCAAATAAATATGGTAGTAATGCATACTATGAATATTATCAAACTATGGGACATTCTATAGATAAATGCTTCAAATTAAGACAAAAGATACAATATATTTTTTATGACAAAATAATTGATTTTAGCACACCTACAAAGGACTATTTACCAAAAAAAAAAAAAAAAATGGAAAATATTCATTGATCCATTTACAAATAATGGGATGACAAATTCTAAGGATACTTTAGAAGTACACTATGGATACAATATGCATCCTCCACCTGTGACATATGATCACCCAATAGAAGTGATTATTGTTACACTTATTAACATGTTTCCATAATTTCTTATGATCACATTTGATGATAATTATATTTTATATGATGCTTTCAATTTTAATGCAATATTCATATCATATTATATCAATGAGCCACTCATACAAAGTGTCATGATCAACAATTGTTCAAGTGTGGATGTGCACATAATGAAACTTCTTTACTCCCTTGGATACACACAACATTATATGCAATATATGTCAATAATAGTTAAAGGATTATATGGATAAAGTAAAAATCCTCAAATACATAGTGTTTCCACTTAATGCATGATCCACCATACTAGCCAATCCATTATTTATTCTATAGAGCAATAAAGTATTTGAAATTTTTTTAGGATGCACTTGGATGAAAAGGATTCATGGAATACCATCTACATTATATCAATGTCTCAATTACATGAAGTGTTATAAGGTTGTCATAGTTACATATATACAATATGAGTTCCATCTACACCCAATGGTAGTTGATCCCCTAGTACCACCACCATTTTAGGTTATTGATACACCAATACATGATATATAAATAGATCCAATGGTTATGCATAGGTAGGTTATTTATATACACCCAATGTAGAGGAGATTATTTCAGTCTACTAGACATCCAATTATTCAATACCCATCACATTAGAGGGTTATCAAACACAATAAAGGCCACCATATCATACAACATGTACTCAGTTAGTATCAAAACTATTTCAACATATTAAAAATTGAACATAGGTAGTGAGACATTATCTTATTACATATTAAAAAGTGAACATAGGTAGTGATACATTATCTTATTATACAACAAACCTTACAAAGTCATAGATATTCTAGAGTTACCCATCATACAAAAATTACAATGAATAGTTATCATGACAATTAATGTACAACACATTATTTCTTATCAAATTATGATACACCTAAATCTAGTATATTTTATTCATGATAGGTATCCCTCATACTATTTGATAGAGTCACTCCCCATGGTCCTCCAATTGATGGGATCATTAGTTAAACCTTTCAAATTTAAAATTTAAAACATTTCAAAAAGTACAATAAAATAAAATAAATCAAAAATTCAAAAACATTAAAAATATTTATAAAAAAATAAAAATCAAAACATCAACATGACATGATTACTATATTACACTATTTATATATGTTATTTATTATATTTATAGTAGCTTGGATACTAATTTTAGACACACATGAATTTCATTGAATATGAGTGTTATGCAAGACACACAAGTTACACATAGACATATAGATGTTGGACTTTCCTCTACCTAGTCTAGATTCCAATATTAGTATCATATTATTCCATAGGTTTCACTATCACAATATATATATTTATATGATCTTTCTACTAGACTAATATTTATATATTGCTTACACATGTTTTGATAGTTACTCATTTATAACACAATGCTATGTGTATATTATACTATTATATGATGTTACTTTGATAGTAAGAATGGTGTATAATATTGTTTACTTGTTCTATGATACATTGATGTTTTTACTCTCCTGCATTATACGATAATTTAAGCTTGTCCATTTTGTGTGTCCCTTTGGTCTCGTATGTAACATATTTATGACCCTAACATGTGGCATTTGACTTTGTTTGATGTAACATATTTATGTACCATTTTTACAACATATTTTTATCCATTTGCATGTGGGCTTTGGCCTTGTTTGTTTCTAAATATTCATGTCCCTTGTATTAATCTCTTGGAATTATGTGTTACAATAAATATTGAGCTTCTTGATCTTGTTGTGCTTATTTCAATTTCTAAGATTGGGTGGAGCATTGACCCATATAATGCAAATTTCATTCATAATATTATTGAGCTATAATTTTAGTGAAGGTTCTTAGTGTATGCTTCATTACTACATCTATCTAGAAATGCAACTTATATACCTTGAATTATATATATGTATGTGTGTGTGTGTGTGTGTGTGTGTGTGTGTGTGTGTGTGTGTGTGTGTGTGTGTGTGTGTGTGTGTGTGTGTGTGTGTGTGTGTGTGTGTGTGTGTGTGTGTGTGTGTGTGTGTGTGTGTGTGTGTGTGTGTGTGTGTGTGTGTGTGTGTGTGTGTGTGTGTGTGTGTGTGTGTGTGTGTGTGTGTGTGTATGTATTTATGTATGCATGTGTTGTGTGTACACACACACACACAACATATATATACCTTGATTGACACATATATATATATATATATATATATATATATATATATATATATTAGTATGATGACATACTATCCATGTGTTCACATGGTTGTATGTGAGGTTATATTTATACATGAGATGATATAATGATTTTTTTTTATAAAAGTAACTTACATGACACATCCCTCATCTAAAAATGGGGGAGTTACAATGGGATTTTAATATAAAATAAGCATTGATGAATAAGAAATTAAAATTTTAGAATCAGACTAAAAATTTTAGAGATCCAAAATGGTTTAGATATTATCTCGTTCAATCACATGAATGATATTTTACACATCCATACATATTCATGGGTAATGATATTCATTAATGCACACATACACACTTTCAAATTAATGAGGCATGGTAATAGTTTATGCACATATATACTATGATAGTTTACAATTGTAACTATTATAAAGAGGAATGACACTAACTCATGAACATTTAAGTATTTTAAAGTTGGAACTAGTATAGTTATTTGTTTTCAAATATTTTTTCAATATACATCGAGTAGTGAGAAATATTAAATCTATAAATCTATATACAGTGGTTTATTCATCTTTTTATGAGTAACATATGTTAAGGTTTAGTAACCCTAAATTACCATCATATTAATTCTATATAACCCATCATGTGGTTCCCACTTTTCAATCCACATCGATTAGTGAGAAACATTGAACCTATAAATCTATTTGAAATGGTTGATTAATGTTTTTACAAGTAATGTACGTTGAGGTTTAATGAATCTCATTTACCATGGTATTAATTATAGATAAACCACCACATAGTTACCATTATTTATTAAATCTAATTAGTTATCTGGGTTAGAACATCATCTACTTATCACACATTTATGAGGGTTTTGGCATGTCATATTCCCAACCCAAGGGCTTATATATTTACAGAAAAATGGTGATTTAATTATCTTAAATGTCTAATTGGTTCAATATAGGAACTAATATCCAAGTGATTTAGTGTAAACCACCTTCCTCTAATTCTTCTACAAAGAAGCATCATCTCAAAAAATATTCAATGGAAACATGGTTTTTACTAATGCACAAGTGTACGTATTTGTTCATTGATTTTAAAATTTCAATTTTAGATTTCAAATTTAAATCTACGGAAATTTACTACCATATTTTGTTGCATTTTTTTATTTAGAGTGACCTAAAAATTTGGATCTCCCTACAAAACATAAGTCATGTTGTGCACACTCAAATATACGTTTTCCTTTTACTCTAGTAATTCATTTACTATAATAAAAGGGCGTAGTTTTTACCTAATAAAATTTGGTATTAATTATGTTAAAAATATTATCTCTACATATGTTTACCATGCATTAATTTAATGCATAAATATTATCTTAACCCACCATTGTCTCACACCTACATGATGCCTTATGATTTGACCCACACCATTTGTTGTCAAACACCTACAATAACATTACACTAAGTGCCAATCTAACTTATATAGTACACATTTATATACTATTTCACATGGATAAAAAATACTTTATTCCTCCCAAATTATAAATCAATCACTAGGATAAGTCACAATCTAAGGATGAAGCGTAGGAAAACTAAGCCAAATCAAACATTCTCAAGTATGAAATGCAAATCATTAGTCTTATTCATATAGTGAAGGAGCATAATTTCATAATAATAATAGGTTGGAGAAATATGTTTGGCTATATTTATATCCTTAGAGTATCATATATGAATCAAATAGTCAATTACCAATGGGGTTGATTGGGATTGGCTTAGCCCATTACAATTTCCTAGTTTTTTAGGTTTATATCCCTCACTAGCACACCTAAGGTTTCAAGGTGGAAGAGAATAATTTTTATGGATGCACACATCATCAAGGATTAGCATCACACATACATAGTTTTTATAGGTAGGTGAAGGTTAATATAAAATCATCGATCCCTTTTCTATAACAGGTCACTAATGAGAATTATTAGATAGTACTGATAGTCAATATTGACCTAAAGTGATTGAAACCAATCCTAAATAGACAAAAACATAGTCTTAAATATAGAGGAATAAAATGTAATATTTAATCTATTTTCCACTTTCATAACATAGTCATAGTTAGATAGACTATCAAAAAATACAAACACTCATCCCTTTGCTATACTTATTATATTTATCTTAAGACACTTGTGAAATCATCACAAACTATATCAAGATTTTATGTTCAAAATCGTGAGTAAATTCCATATTTAATAATTTAAATTCATGTAATAAATTTTATTTTAATTAGGTTAAATTGTTCATATTAATCCAAATTAAGATAAAACAATTAGACATTAATATTTACAACTACCTTTGGAAGCCTATTGCTTAAACCCCCTTTTCTATTAGCTTGTTTCTATTAACTACATTTTATTATTGGAATTTTTATATTGTGGCTCATGTAATCGCTATAAACATTTAATTTTTGTTGCATATCCTTTATTTTATATAAGTTTCTATTCATATTAATTATTAAAAAATAATCAGCTCAATTATGTATAAGACATTATGCGTGGTGGTAGAGGATTTGAATCCATTACTAGTTTTCTATCTAGTATATTATTGGTAGATTAAATATTTTTCCTAATTCATTAAATTGTGAAATAGATATTATTTTTATGATGTAATAAACTAACTATAGACAACACAACCAATTGTATCTCCACAATTTAAAATTATTCCTACTCATCCTATTTCTGAACTAATGCATCTTGACCTACAGACGTAGTTAACACTACACATTAAATATATTATAGTTACTAATGCGTATGGAAAAAATGGACTAATTAAATTTATTATATAATTCATCATTCCAATATTTTTTAAATTATAGGGATTTATAACTATGATGTATAACAATATCCTTATATTGATGAAGAGCCACTTAATGTTGAAATCCATGGTATAAATTCTATTCATTTTTATATTCATAAATTCACTTTGAATCATTATCATAAGAAAGGAATATCATGATTATATAGATTAGTTTATATTCATAATATTAGCAATATATAATCTCCACAAATACATATTGAAAGGCATGTGGATTATATAGGATACATTATACAAGAATAGATGGAAACATTATTTGGTCAAAACTAATACATGTTTTCAACTACAATCCTAAAAAATATGACTACCTATACTAAATATTAATAATTCTAAAAATTTCCATTATAACTATAAATTCAACATAATAGATTGGTCAACGATAGTCAAAATGATCAATCAAATGATTTGAATTCCAAATGGAAAAATCTTTGGCTAGAATGATTATGATAACATCATTAATGGAGTTTTAGTTCTTCACGAGGATATGCAACCTATATATCACATTGATTAATAGTAATGGGACTCAGAATAAGAATAACCATTAAATATCACTTTTTATATGAACAATTATTGTATTCATGTAGTCACAAAAATAATATATCTAGATCCATGCTATTTCTAATACATATCTATTTTTATTCTCTTTAAACTTGTGTATATCTTTTTCTATTATTAGTGCTTACCTTTTTAAGTGGGTATCTCTTATAGTCAACTTAATTTCTTTGTAAGAATCTATTTTATATTATACAAATGAATATATATAATATTTTTTAATTCAAACTATGTGAACAACT